>CAUOFW020008758.1:154739-262038 GCA_963454935.2 Ilex paraguariensis | reverse complement strand
CGTCTTACAGGCGATATTACCAGGTTAGTAAAAAACACTAGTTCCATAGTACTTATTTACAGGATTTACTACAAGTGTATTCGTACTAATCTTAATGTACAATGCCTTGACCCAAGTCCTAAGGGAAGTACTATGTTGATACAAGCTAGTTCTGCACAGACCAACATCCAAATTCCAAAGCAGATACTTTGGAAAGATGTGACCTTACCAGAATCTTGGACCATGCAGAATGAAAATTTTGATAAAGAATCTAGTACTGAGTCAACTACAACTGATTTGGAGACTATCAGACAGCTCCCAGATGGATCAGTTAAAATATCTTTTGATACTGCTAGATCCAGTAGATCTAGTAGGTTCACGCCCAGGCGTGATCAGGTTCCTGAAGGAAGGAAATCTGATTTCTCATCTGTTTCCCATAGAGACAGAGAAATTGCCAAAGAACTTGACCACAGGTTAAAAGGAATCGCTAATTCCTCTGACCCGGTAGCTAGGCCAGTATACACTCCCATAAGTGTACCATTAAGGTCTAGATACACAGAATTTAAACAAACAGAGAATGATGAATTCACTCTTTCACCTTCTCTGTCACCCACTGCTAGTGCCTTTGATGGAAATATAGGATCCAGCAAAATCCATCAATTATACACTATCACTAGGGAAAAAGAATTTTTTATGCCTGATGTTTACAAGTTAAAAAAGGATTTCAAAACCCCTGAGAACAGACCTCTTAGGAAAGCTTTTGAATCTTTACCTTGTAAAACCCAGGAAACCATTAAAAAAGAATGGGTTAAATTAATGTATAAATTAGAATCCGAAATTGCTTTTGAAAACTACTTAAAAAACTTCCACAAAGAAGTCAAAGTAGTAACTCAGCAAAATTGGAAAACGGAATCTGCCGTGGTAACCTCTAGTCATCCACCAGCAGAAACCATTGAAATTAAATATGCTACCAAAACTGTTACTGCTACTCCCTTTAAGATTCCAGTTTTAGAATCTGAAAAGAAGATAGTCGAACAGGTCAATTTCACCAACCAAAGCCTAATTACTATAGGTAAACAGTTGGATAAAATTGAAACTAAAATAGATGAAATTAAACCATCTTCAGTAGAAAGACCATTAGTCAACCTACCTGAAGAAAGAAAGAATTTAGGTTTAAAAGACAAAAACCTAATTCAACAGATTGATGCACTCTTATCCAGGAAAGAATCTACTAGTACTTCCCAGATAACAGTCATCAACCAAACTGAAGAAAGTTCAGAGTCTAATTCAGAATCTGATAGTCCAAAAGACACCACTGATTCTGACTCTGAAATAGAAAACTTAGAAAATCAGTTTAGGGATCACAGTATGACCCAACCTGATTCTAAAATCAATGCACTGGTTAGAGTCCCTACCAGCTCCACAAAGAACTGGTATTCCAGACCTACTCCACCAGATCTTCAGTATGAAGAAAAAAATGTGTTGAACCAATTTTCTGTTCAGTCTAACAGACTCTATGAATGGAACATAGATGGTCTAAGTGAACAGGAAATTCTTAATAAAATCAGTCATCTATCCATGGTTTTAAATAATTATATGACCAATCTTGATAGCCCTGAACCTGAGATTGTCAAACTAATTGTTTCAGGATTCACAGGTGTTCTTAGAAATTGGTGGGATAATTATTTAACCCAGGAACAAAGAGACAGTATCATTAATGCTGTTCTCAAAGATGATGAAGGCCTTCCAATCTTTGATGAAAGAATTGGAACAGCTAAACCTGATGGTTGCAATACCCTTATATTCACCATCATCAAACACTTTGTTGGCACTCCTAGTAGCATTACTGCTAGGATTCATGACCAATTGACCAACCTAAAATGTCCCACACTTAGTGACTTTAGGTGGTATAAAGATGTCTTTGTTTCCCGTGTCATGGTTCGACCAGACTGCCAGAAAGCATTCTGGAAAGAAAAATTTGTTAATGGACTACCCAATCTCTTTGCCCATAAGGTAAGAGAAGCCCTTAGCAAAGACACAGGAATCATTGAATACGATAGTCTTGCTTATGGAGAACTCATTAGCACCATCCAAAATGTAGGATTAAAATGGTGTGTTGATCTGAGAATCAATAAGCAATTAACAAATGAAAAACATAAGGCTAAATATGAATTAGGAAATTTTTGTGAACAATATGGGTTACAGCCATTAGCTCCTTCCCATAAGAAACACAGAAAATCCAAATCACACAAGCCTTATTTTAAAAACAAATCCTATCAAAGACATTTTCCTCACCACAAAACTGCCAAGAGATCTAAACCAGAATCTTCCAGGAAACCTAGAAGAAAATTTAGATCCAAAAAGACAGATAACAAAGGTAAAGGAAAAGTCCAAGATATTACATGTTTTAACTGTGGAAAATCAGGCCACATTAGTCCTGAATGCCCAGTTAAAAAACAAGTCAAAAGATTAAATTTATCCCAAGATGATGAGGACAGAATCCTTGAAATCTTTAGGATAAATAATCTTGAAAGTTCTGAAGAATCAAACAGTCCAGTAGACACCTCAGGCTCTTCAGATTATTATTCAGCTTCTGATCACCCTGATGCACCTAAAATTAAAATAGGATGCTCTTGTCAGAAACAAGTTAGGGTAATCACAAAGCAAAATGAAGAACACATACTTATAGACTTGATCTCCAAGATAGAAGATCCAGATCTAAAAGATAAGTATGTAAAACAGCTTAGAAACCTTTTCAGTAAAAAGGATAATAAGCAACCTGTTATAGAAAAACCATTAATAAGCCTTAACAAAACTATGGAAAGATTTAGTAAGGAAAAGAAAAAAGAAATCACCTTACAAGATCTTCAGAGTGAAGTTAATAAGCTTAAACTAGAAATAAAAGATTTAAAAGCTCAAGACAAAAAATTTGCTGAAGCTTTAACTCTTTTAACAGAAAAACATTCTGAAAAATCCCAAGATTCTGATCCAGAAGATCAGACTGAAGATTTTACTAATCCTTTTGATCATCACAGCGATACGCAGAGGATACCCGTAACCTCCACCATAGTGGAAAATTCTGGTTTAACGAACCTGTCCTCATTCCCACAAGGAAGCTGTAGCAATGATGACAAGAGAATTAGTCTGATTAACTCTTTGACTGTCCAAAAATGGCATGTTGAAGTAAAATTAATCATTAACAACAGTTATCATATTACTGTTATTGCCTTATTAGACACTGGAGCAGATGTAAACTGCATCCAAGAAGGATTAATTCCAACTATGTTTTATGAAAAAACATTAGAAAGAATTAGTTCTGCTAATGGCAGTAAAATGAATGTTAAATACAAACTTCCAAGAGTTCATGTATGTCAACAAGATGTATGTTTTGAAACATCATTCTTACTTGTTAAAGACATGACTGACTCTGTTATACTTGGTCTTCCATTTATATGTCTTTTGTACCCTTTTAGTACAAATACAGATGGAATATCAACCAGGCATTTTGGGAGAAAAATTGTATTTACATTTATCACTAAACCAGAGAGAAAACATTTAAGGCAGCTAAAAGACGTTTCTGTCTCACAGTCCCTTAATGTTATAAACAGAAAAATTAAACAAGTGGAATTTCTTAAACAAGAGATTAACCACCTCAGAACTAAAGAACACCTAACTAACCCAATCTTACAACAAAAGATTGATAGGTTTAGGGAAAAACTAGAATCAGAAGTTTGTTCCTCCCTTCCTACAGCATTCTGGCATAGGAAGAAACACATGGTTAGACTTCCTTATGTCAAAGGATTTAAGGAAGACAATATTCCCACTAAGTCTAGACCAATCCAAATGAACCATGAAACTACTGAGATTTGTAAAAAAGAAATCACAGAGTTACTAAAAAATGGTATCATTAAGAATAACAAATCACCTTGGTCTTGTCCTGCTTTCTATGTAGTCAAAAACGCTGAATTAGAAAGAGGAGTCCCAAGGTTAGTCATAAACTATAAACAAGGTTTTAGAATGGATTAGGTACCCCATACCTAACAAACAGGATTTGATAAAAAGACTCAATAAGTCTACCATCTTTTCCAAATTTGACCTTAAAAGTGGTTTTTGGCAAATACAAATCCACCCTATGGATAGGTATAAAACCGCTTTTACCACTCCTTTCGGACATTATGAATGGAATGTCATGCCTTTTGGGTTAAAAAATGCCCCAAGTGAATTCCAGAACATAATGAATGAAGTCTTTAATTGTATCAGTCATTTTTCTATTGTCTATATAGATGATATACTTATCTTCTCCAAGACAATAGAAGAACATTGGAAGCACCTCTATGCTTTCAATACAATTATTCAACAAAATGGATTAGTATTATCTGCATCCAAGATTAAATTGTTCCAAACCTCAGTAAGGTTTTTAGGATACAATATCCAGGATTCTACTATCACTCCTATTAGTAGAGCCATCCAGTTTGCAGATAAATTTCCAGATGAAATCCTAGACAAAACCCAATTACAAAGGTTTTTAGGTTCCCTAAATTATGTTTCTGACTTTTATCAGGATCTTAGGAAAACCATCAAACCTCTGTATGACAGGCTCAAAGGAAATCCTTCTCCTTGGACCACTGTTCATACTTCTATTGTTCAACAGGTCAAGAAGTTCATAAAAACTCTTCCCTGTCTTGGTATTCCGTCCGTTGATTCTTTTAAAATCATCCAGACTGATGCCTCTGATGTTGGTTATGGTGGAATCCTCCTTCAGAGAGAATCTCCTAATTCTCCTGAACAAATTGTTCGATTCCATTCTGGTATTTGGAATAAAACTCAAAAGAATTATTCCACTATTAAAAAAGAGATTTTATCTATTGTCCTGTGTATCTCTAAATTCCAGGATGATATATTAAATCAGAAATTCCTTGTGCGGGTTGACTGTAAATCAGCCAAGGATGTTTTAACCAAAGATGTCAAAAATATAGCTGCTAAGCAAATTTTTGCTAGATGGCAATCTATTTTAAGTATTTTCGATTTTGATATAGAATATATCAAAGGAGAATATAATTATATTCCTGATTTCCTAACCAGAGAATTTTTGCAGGAACCTCATGGACGACAGGAAACCTAGTTCATCCGGAACCTCCTCCAAAAATACGGGGGGAAAGAAGGATAAACAAAAACAACCCAAATCTGAACCTGACTTGCCAGTAGCCTTGTCAAACAGATTTTTATCATTGGAAACTACTCAGCCCAAAAGGCCAGTAGCCCAATCTGCCTTGGTTATTCGGCCCGTAGCCGTATCAACCACTGTCAATCCACTAACCTTTACCCAAATGGCCCAACAGCCACCTGTCAGGACCACTAGTGCCATGACAAACCCTTATAAGGCCTCACAACCCTTTGCAGCCCAATTAGGCCCAAAGGTTGATTATATCAAAGCCTATTCCCAGAATGTTCTAGCCATTGAACTAGCCCATTCTAAATATAAGGATCCAAAAGACCTTGTAAAGGCCTACCTCCCAAAAGGTTGGACCTACATTCCAGTAGACTTGGAAAAACCCCATAGTTTTTACCAAGATATTCTCTACTACACCAAATCTATCCATACCAAGCCCATCCTTGATAAGATTAACCCAAATAAGGTTCTCTATCATAGTTTGGTCATAACCAAGATTATTTCTGTTGAGGAATGGGGTTCTCATCCTTCTTTGCTCAGAGAACTTCCCTTTCATACCAGACATTTTAATTACTATGACTACATTGAGTCATGGTCAAAAATATTACTCTACCAGAATGAGGATTTGTCTCATTCCTGGTTCTTGAATTTTCATAAAGATTTCAAAAGCCATATTCCTGCATGGTTTAAACAGTGGTGGCATCAACATGGTCCCATTGATGAAATCTTTCCAGCTGATCTCAAAGATCAGATCAATATCTTCTACTCCTCTTACCGTCCTAGTAAACAGGAGTCCCCATTTCCCTTATTACTAATGTTTATTTGCAGGTACAAAGTCCCCTGGATACTCAAATGGCAATGGGAAATTGTTGGATTTAATCTAACCCGACAATTTTATGCCAAGTGGTGGCCCAGGTTTCAGCATAGTGACATTATTGCCATGGTGAAACAAGACTTCCCTGTAAGGGTTCCAACTCCAGTAGTAGTTCCAGGCCCCTTACAACCAGCAACACCAGTGAAGGAATTGCCCGCTCAATCAAGTCAGGCTAGCCTTCCTATAGCACAGACCAGACCAGAAGAATCTTCATCTAAAGGTTCTAAAGGCTCCAGCAAGAAGTCCAAAGCAAAACTCCTCAAGAAGCTCTTGGATCAACTTGACTCAGACAGTGACTCATCGTCTTCCCAAGGATCTTTCACAACAAATCTTCCTCCAGGATATGCTCAGGATCCGTATGAAGGGATGGAATACTTTGATGTTGATGATCTTACTCCTGACCTTGCATTCCCGTGAATTATGGTTTACATAAAGTGGCTTCAATCACTACTTTCTTCAAAAAGAAAGAAAAGCTGTCCACTCTGTGTAAAAATAATATCACAAGTCTGCATAGAATCCTCTTTCCCTAAAAGCAGGATTCTCACAGACAAAGGCAGGACCCATAAATCTGCTTTTCCACCGAAAGATGGATTCTCAGGACAGACAGACAGGACCCACTAGTCCCTTCAAAATGTCTTAGTTACCCGGGTAAAAGAATCTTACTCCACTTTTCCGCCGAAAGCAAGAAAGTGAATTTACTTTACCCTGAGTAAAAGAGAAAGGCAGAATGATTGCACAAGGAGAATCCGGAGTCTCTTACCTCTATATAAGGCAGCTCCCTCTCCTCAGAAGAACTCAAGTTTTTGAAAACTTCAGACACTCTCTCTAGTCTTAGTTTCAAAAATACATTATAAGCCACTAATACTTGTAAATCTACCCCTCTCTTGTAAAGCCTTCTTCAATGATAAAGAAGAGCTCAGAATCCTTTTTGTTTACTACTTATTCCCACTAAACCTTTAGTTCTAGTGTTGTAAGTATTTATTTTCTTGTTGAAATATTTTGTATTTATCAGTTTTTTCCATTTCAATCTATTCCGCATACATGTCTATTTTGGTATCAGAGCCATTTGACGGCCTGGTGTATTATCTCTAAAATTTCATTTGAGTCATCTAACTCACTTTGAAATCTTTATCAGTTTCATCTTTCAAATTCATTTGTAAGTAGATCTTACCCTATCACCCAACCTTAATCCAGACACTCAAGAGCACGTAAGCCTTTTCTTGTCCCAAGTGTAAGTCCTAGAGTTGGCAGAAAGGGATCTTAGGCGAGAAGTTGAGAGAATTTGGAGCCAGATTAGGGGGTATGTATAGTGTGGTCATACTTACATATAAATTTAAAATTTGATAACAATTCAGATTTTAAAATGAGTAGATTATTCAGATCTAATTCTAGGGCTAGTACATCTAGATCTTCAGATTATTCTATGCCACATAGAGTAAATGAGGAAGAATTAGAAATAGAAGAAGCTAAAACAGACTGGAATATTCCTCCAGTTAAAAAATGGAATACCATTTTTTAGTAACTCTGTGATTTCTTTTTTACAAATCTCAGTAGTTTCATGGTTCATTTGGATTGGTCTAGACTTAGTGGGAATATTGTCTTCCTNGGAATATTGTTTTCACTAAATCCTTTAATATATGGAAGTCTGACCATGTGTTTCTTCCTATGCCAGAATGCTGTAGGAAGGGAGGAACAAACTTCTGATTCTAGTTTTTCCCTAAACCTATCAATCTTTTGTTATAAGATTGGGTTGGTTAGGTGTTTTTTAGTTCTGAGGTGGTTAATCTCTTGTTTAAGAAATTCCACTTGTTTAATTTTTCTGTTTATAACATTAAGAGACTGTGAGACAGAAACGTCTTTTAGTTGTCTTAAATGTTTCTCTCTGGTTTAGTGATAAATGTAAATACAATTTTTCTCTCAAAATGCCTGGTTGATATTTCATCTGTATTTGTACTAAAAGGGTACAAAAGACATATAAATGGAAGACCAAGTATNTGTTTTTAATTCTTCTATCTCTAATTCTTCCTCATTTACTCTATGTGGCATAGAATCATCTGAAGATCTAGATGTACTAGCTCTAGAATTTGGTAATAAATGTAAATACAATTTTCCTTCCAAAATGCTTGGTTGATATTCCATCTGTATCTGTACTAAAGGGGTACAAGAGATATATAAATGGAAGACCAAGAATAACAGCATCAGTCATGTCTTTAACAAGAAGGAATGATNAGGTTTGATGGTTTGCCTAAGATCCTGATAGAAGTCAGAAACATAATTTAGGGAACCTAAAAACCTTTGTAATTGGGTTTTGTCCAGAATTTCATCTGGAAATTTATCTGCAAATTGGATGGCTCTACTAATAGGAGTGATAGTAGAATCCTGGATGTTGTATCCTAAAAACCTTACTGAGGTTTGGAATAACTTAATCTTAGATGCAGATAAGACTAAACCATTTTGTTTAACAATTGTATAAAAAGCATAAAGGTGCTTCCAGTGTTCTTCTATTGTTCTGGAGAAGATGAGTATATCATCTATATAGACAATAGAAAAATGACTGATACAATTGAATACTTCATTCATTATGTTTTGGAATTCACTTGGGGCATTTTTTAACCCAAAGGGCATGACATTCCATTCATAATGTCCGAAAGGAGTAGTAAAAGCGGTTTGGATAATAAGCAACCATTCTGGCTATTTCTTTGGCCATTATCTGACTCAATTTTGGTTGGGTATGGGCTACTGGCATTATGGGCTGAGTAGGTGGTAATAAAAATCTGTTTGACAGGACTAAGNGTTCAACACATTTTTTTCTTCATACTGAAGATCAGGTGGAGTCGGTCTGGAATACCAGTTTTTTGTGGAGCTGGTAGGGACTCTAACCAATGCATTGATTTTAGAATCAGGTTGGGTCATACTGTGATCCCTAAACTGACTTTCTAAGTTTTCTATTTCAGAGTCAGAATCCTGGGTGTCTTCTGGACTATCAGATTCTGAATTAGACTCTGAACTTTCTTCAGTTTGGTTGATGACTGTTATCTGGGAAGTACTAGTAGATTCTTTCCTAGATAAAAGTGCATCAATCTGTTGAATTAGGTTTTTGTCTTTTAAACCTAAATTCTTTCTTTCTTCAGGTAGGTTGACTAAAGGTCTTTCTACTGAAGATGGTTTAATTTCATCTATTTTAGTTTCAATTTTATCCAACTGTTTTCCTATAGTGATTAGGCTTTGGTTGGGGTGCAAATCTACTTACAAATCACTGGTCAGAATTTACTCCTTCACCTACTTTATCACCCACTGCTAGTGCTTTTGATGAATCCAGTAAAATTCATCAATTATACACTATCACTAGGGAAAAAGAATTATTTATGCCTGATGTTTACAAGTTAAAAAAGGATTTCAAAACCCCTGAGAACAGACATCTTAGGAAAGTAAAGAGACATGCGGAATAATCTGAGGAATAAAGAAGAATATGGAACAGATATGAAATATGAAAGAAATATACAAAATATTTTAATTAAAGATAAATACTTACAACACTAGAACTAATGGTCTAGTGGAAATAAGTGGTAATAGGTCTTGTGAAGCACTTCTTTTGCATCATGAAGAAGGCTTATACAAGTGATAGGTATGATTACAAAACTAGGGGGTTTGTAATGTTTTCTGAAACCAGACTTGGGAATGTCTGAGATTTCAAAAACTTGATGTTATGAGGAGAGGGAGCTGCCTTATATAGAGGTAAGGGACTCCGGATTCCTTCAGGGTAATAATTCTGCCTTTCTCTTTTACTTCAGGGTAAAGCTTTTCACTTTCTTGCTTTCGGCTGGAAAGTGGAGTAAGATTCTTTTACCCAGGTAACTAGGACATGTTGAAAGGACTAGTGGGTCCTTGTTTTGTCCTGAGAATCCATCTTTCGGTGGAAAAGCAGATGTGTGGGTTCTGCCTTTGTCTGTGAGAATCCTGCTTTTAGGGAAAGGGGATCCTATGCAGACTTGTGATATTATCTTTACACAGAGTGGTCAGCTTTTCTTTCTTTTTTGAAGAAAGTAGTGATTGAAGCCACTTTATGTAAATAATAATTCACGGGTGTGCAAGGTCAGGTGTGAGGTCATCAATATCATCAAAGTCTTCTATTCCTTCAAAAGGATCCTGAGCATATCCTGCTGGGAGTTCTGAGGAGGAACTTTGAGAAGATGATTCACTATCTGAGTCAAGTTGTTCAAGGAGCTTCTGGAGGAGCTTTGCCTTGGACTTCTTCTTGCTAGATTTCTTCTGAGAACCTTTAGATGAAGATTCTTCTGGTTGAGTCTGTCTTGTGGGAAGGTTTGCCTGACTTGAATGAGTGGGCAGTTCCTTCATTGGAGTTGCTGGTTGTAAGGGACCTGGAACTACTGCTGGAGTTGGTACCCTTACAGGGAAGTCTCGTCTCACCATTGCGATAGTGTCGCTATGCTGAAACCTGGGCCACCATTTGGCATAGAATTGTCGGGTCAAGTTGAATCCAACAATTTCCCATTGCCATTTAAGTATCCACGGGACTTTGTACCTGCAAAGAAATATTAGTAATAAAGGTAATGGGGACTCCTGTTTACTAGGACGGTAAAGGGAGTAAAAGATATTAATCTGATCTTTAAGATCAGCTGGAAAGATTTCATCAATGGGACCGTGTAGATGCCACCACTGTGTAAACCATGTAGGAATATGGCTTTTGAAATCTTTATGGAAATTTAAGAACCAGGAATGGGACAAATCCTCATTCTGGTAGAGTAATATCTTTGACCACGATTCAATGTAGTCATAATAATTAAACTGTCTGTTGTGATAAGGAAGTTCTTTGAGCAAAGAAGGGTGAGAACCCCATTCATCAACAGAAATAATCTTGGTAATATACAAGCTATGATAGATAACCTTAGATGGGTTTATCTTATCATAAATAGGCTTGGTGAATATGGATTTGGTGTAGTAGAGAATATCTTGGTAAAAACTATGGGGTTTTTCCAAGTCTACTGGGATATAGGTCCAACCTTTTGGGAGGTAGGCCTGTACAAGGTCTATTGGATCCTTGTATTTGGAATGGGCTAGTTCAATGGCTAGGACATTCTCAGAATAGGCTTTGACATAGTCAACCTTTGGGCCTAATTGGGCTACAAAGGGTTGTGAGGCCTGATAAGGGTTTGTCATGGCACTATGGGTCCTGACAGGTTGCTGTTGGGCCATTTGGGTAAAGGTTAATGGGTTAATAGTGGTTGATACGGCTACTGGCCGGATGACCAAGGCTGAATTGGTGCTGGCTGAGTCCATTCTGGCTATTTCTTTGGCCATTATCTGACTCAATTTTGGTTGGGTATGGGCTACTGGCCTGATGGGCTGAGTAGGTGGTAATAAAAATCTGTTTGACAGGACTAAGGGCAAGTCAGGTTCAGATTTGGGTAATATTTTATCCTTTCCCTTCCCCCTGGAATTTTTGGAGGAGGTTCCGGATGAACTAGGGTTCCTGTCCGCCATGAGGTTCCTGCAAAAATTCTCTGGTTAGGAAATCAGGAATATAATTATGTTCGCCTTTGATATATTCTATATCAAAATCGAAAATACTCAAAATAGATTGCCAACGAGCAAAAATTTGCTTAGCAGCTATATTTTTGACATCCTTGGTCAAAACATCCTTGGCTGATTTACAGTCAACCCGCACAAGGAACTTTTGATTCAATATATCATCCTGGAATTTAGAGATACACAGGACAATAGATAAAATTTCTTTTTTAATAGTGGAATAATTCTTTTGGGTCTTATTCCAAATACCAGAATGGAACCGAACAATCTGTTCAGGAGAATTAGGAGATTCTCTCTGAAGGAGGATTCCACCATAACCAATATCGGAGGCATCTGTCTGGATGATTTTGAAAGAATCAACGGACGGAATACCAAGACAGGGAAGAGTTTTAATGAACTTCTTGACCTGTTGAACAATGGAAGTATGAACAGTGGTCCAAGGAGGAGGATTTCCTTTGAGCCTGTCATACAGAGGTTTGATGGTTTGCCTAAGATCCTGATAAAAGTCAGAAACATAGTTTAGGGAACCTAAAAACCTTTGTAGCTGGGTTTTGTCCAGAATTTCATCTGGGAATTTATCTGCAAATTGGATGGCTCTACTAATAGGAGTGATAGTAGAATCCTGGATGTTGTATCCTAAAAACCTTACTGAGGTTTGGAATAACTTAATCTTAGATGCAGATAAGACTAAACCATTTTGTTTAACAATTGTATAAAAAGCATAAAGGTGCTTCCAGTGTTCTTCTATTGTTCTGGAGAAGATGAGTATATCATCTATATAGACAATAGAAAAATGACTGATACAATTGAATACTTCATTCATTATGTTCTGGAATTCACTTGGGGCATTTTTTAACCCAAAGGGCATGACATTCCATTCATAATGTCCGAAGGGAGTAGTAAAAGCGGTTTTATACCTGTCCATAGGGTGGATCTGTATTTGCCAAAAACCACTTTTGAGATCAAATTTGGAAAAGATAGTGGACTTATTGAGTCTCTTTATCAAATCCTGTTTGTTAGGTATAGGGTACCTAATCCATTCTAAAACCTTGTTTAAAGGTTTGTAATTAATGACTAACCTTGGGACTCCTCTTTCTAATTCTGCGTTTTTGACTACATAGAAAGCAGGACAAGACCAAGGTGATTTGCTATTCCTAATGATACCATTTTTTAGTAACTCTGAGATTTCCTTTTTACAGATCTCAGTAGTTTCATGGTTCATTTGGATTGGTCTGGATTTAGTAGGGATATTGTCCTCAGTAAATCCTTTAATATATGGAAGTCTGACCATGTGTTTCTTCCTATGCCAGAATGCTGTAGGAAGGGAGGAACAAACTTCTGACTCTAAGTTTTCCCTAAACCTATCGATCTTCTGTTGTAAGATTGGATTGGTTAGGTTTTCTTTAGTTCTGAGGTGGTTAATCTCTTGTTTAAGAAATTCCACTTGCTTAATTTTCCTGTTAATAACATTAAGGGACTGTGAGACAGAAATGTCTTTTAGCTGCCTTAAATGTCTTTTTTCAGGTTTGGTAATAAATGGAAATACAATTTTTCTTCCAAAATGCTTGGTTGATATTCCATCTGTATCTGTACTAAAGGGGTACAAAAGATATATAAATGGAAGACCAAGAATAACAGCATCAGTCATGTTTTTAACAAGAAGGAATGATGTTTCAAAACATACATCTTGTTGACATACATGAACTTTAGGAAGTTTGTATTTAACATTCATTTTGCTGCCATTGGCAGAACTAATTCTTTCCAATGTTTTTTCATAAAACATGGTTGGAATTAATCCTTCTTGGATGCAGTTAACATCTGCTCCAGTATCCAATAGGGCAATAACAGTAATATGAAAACTATTGTTAATGATTAATTTTACTTCAACATGCCATTTTTGGACAGTTAAAGAATTAATCAGACTAATTCTTTTGTCATTAATAGTGGCTCCTTCCTGGAATGAAGGCAGGTTCGTTACACCAGAAGTTTCCGTCTGATAGGAGGAGGTTACTGGTATCCCCTGTGTGTAGCCTTGATGATCAAAAGGATTAGTAAAATCTGCAGTCTGATCTTCTGGATCAGAATCCTGGGATTTTTCAGAATATTTTTCTGTTTGTAAAAGAGTTAAAGCTTCAGCAAATTTCTTGTCTTGAGCTTTTAAATCTTTTATCTCTATTTTAAGCTTATTAACTTCACTTTGGAGATCTTGTAAGGTGATTTCTTTTTTCTTTTCCTTACTAAATCTTTCCATAGTTTTGTTAAGGCTTATTAATTGTTTTTCAATAACAGGTTGCTTATTATCCTTTTTACTGAAAAGGTTTCTAAGCTGTTTGACATACTTATCTTTTAGATCTGGATCTTCTATCTTGGAGATCAAGTCTATAAGTATGTGTTCTTCATTTTGCTTTGTGATTACCCTAACTTGTTTCTGACAAGAGCATCCTATTTTAATTTTAGGTGCATCAGGGTGATCAGAAGCTGAATAATAATCTGAAGAGTCTGAGGTGTCTACTGGACTGTTTGATTCTTCAGAACTTTCAAGATTATTTATCCTAAAGATTTCAAGGATTCTGTCCTCATCATCTTGGGATAAATTTAATCTTTTGACTTGTTTTTTAACTGGGCATTCAGGACTAATGTGGCCTGATTTTCCACAGTTAAAACATGTAATATCTTGGACTTTTCCCTTTCCTTTGTTATCTGTCCTTTTGGATCTAAATTTTCTTCTAGGTTTTCTGGAAGATTCTGGTTTAGATCTTTTGGCAGTTTTGTGGTGAGGGAAATGTCTTTGATAAGATTTATTTCTAGAATAAGGCTTGTGTGATTTGGATTTTCTGTGTTTTTTATGGGAAGGAGCTAATGGCTGTAACCCATATTGTTCACAAAAATTTCCTAATTCATATTTAGCCTTATGTTTTTCATTTGTTAATTGCTTATTGATTCTCAGATCAACACACCATTTTAATCCTACATTTTGGATGGTGCTAATGAGTTCTCCATAAGCAAGACTATCGTATTCAATGATTCCTGTGTCTTTGCTAAGGGCTTCTCTTACCTTATGGGCAAAGAGATTGGGTAGTCCATTAACAAATTTTTCTTTCCAGAATGCTTTCTGGCAGTCTGGTCGAACCATGACACGGGAAACAAAGACATCTTTATACCACCTAAAGTCACTAAGTGTGGGACATTTTAGGTTGGTCAATTGGTCATGAATCCTAGCAGTAATGCTACTAGGAGTGCCAACAAAGTGTTTGATGATGGTGAATATAAGGGTATTACAACCATCAGGTTTAGCTGTTCCAATTCTTTCATCAAAGATTGGAAGGCCTTCATCATCTTTGAGAACAGCATTAATGATACTGTCTCTTTGTTCCTGGGTTAAATAATTATCCCACCAATTTCTAAGAACACCTGTGAATCCTGAAACAATTAGTTTGACAATCTCAGGTTCAGGGCTATCAAGATTGGTCATATAATTATTTAAAACCATGGATAGATGACTGATTTTATTAAGAATTTCCTGTTCACTTAGACCATCTATGTTCCATTCATAGAGTCTGTTAGACTGAACAGAAAATTGGTTCAACACATTTTTCTCTTCATACTGAAGATCTGGTGGAGTAGGTCTAGAATACCAGTTCTTTGTGGAGCTGGTAGGGACTCTAACCAGTGCATTGATTTTAGAATCAGGTTGGGTCATACTGTGATCCCTAAACTGATTTTCTAAGTTTTCTATTTCAGAGTCAGAATCAGTGGTGTCTTTGGGACTATCAGATTCTGAATTAGACTCTGAACTTTCTTCAGTTTGGTTGATGACTGTTATCTGGGAAGTACTAGTAGATTCTTTCCTGGATAAGAGTGCATCAATCTGTTGAATTAGGTTTTTGTCTTTTAAACCTAAATTCTTTCTTTCTTCAGGTAGGTTGACTAATGGTCTTTCTACTGAAGATGGTTTAATTTCATCTATTTTAGTTTCAATTTTATCCAACTGTTTACCTATAGTAATTAGGCTTTGGTTGGTGAAATTGACCTGTTCAACTATCTTCTTTTCAGATTCTAAAACTGGAATCTTAAAGGGAGTAGCAGTAACAGTTTTGGTAGCATATTTAATTTCAATAGTTTCTGCTGGTGGATGACTAGAGGTTACCACGGCAGATTCTGTTTTCCAATTTTGCTGAGTTACTACTTTTACTTCTTTGTGGAAGTTTTTTAAGTAGTTTTCAAAAGCAATTTCGGATTCTAATTTATACATTAATTTAACCCATTCTTTTTTAATGGTTTCCTGGGTTTTACAAGGTAAAGATTCAAAAGCTTTCCTAAGAGGTCTGTTCTCAGGGGTTTTGAAATCCTTTTTTAACTTGTAAACATCAGGCATAAAAAATTCTTTTTCCCTAGTGATAGTGTATAATTGATGAATTTTACTGGATTCATCAAAAGCACTAGCAGTGGGTGACAGAGAAGGTGATGGAGTAAAATCATCATTCTCTGTTTGTTTGAACTCTGTGTATCTAGACTTTAATGGGACACTTATGGGAGTGTACACTGGTCTAGCTACTGGGTCTGAGGAATTAGCGATTCCTTTCAACCTATGGTCAAGTTCTTTGGCAATCTCTCTGTCTCTATGGGAAACAGATGAGAAATCAGATTTTCTTCCTTCAGAAAACTGATCTTGCCTGGGGGTGAATCTACAAGATCTAGTGGATCTGGCAGTGTCAAATGATATTTTTACTGATCCGTCAGGGAGCTGTTTGATAGTCTCCAGATCAGTTGTTGTTGACTCGGCACTAGATTCCTTGTCAAAATTCTCATTCTGTACAGTCCATGACTCTGGTAAAGTCACATCTTTCCAAAGTAGCTGCTTTGGAACCTGGATGTGAGTCTGTGCAGAACTAGATTGTATTAACATGGTACTACCTTTAGGACTTGGGTCAAGGCATTGTACATTTAAATTGGTACGAATACACTTGTAATAAATCCTATAGATAAGTACTAAGGAACTAGTATTTTGTACTAACCTGGTAATATCGCCTGTGAGACGGATACCAAGAGTTAGTGCCATATGTGTATTAGGACAATGGAGGTCAAGGGTAAAGTCTGGGAAGCAGTTAAAGTAGACTGGACCTCGGTGGAGTCCTGTCTCCATGATTCCCAAGACACTTGGTTCCCAATCAAGAAACCTCGCATCTCTTAGTGCTAGTAAGGCAGCAGCATTCCTGCCTTGGGTAATAAGAGGCTTAATGGCCACTTGGACAAGACCTATGTGGATAAAATTAAATCCTTTGGCCTTGTGAATTTTAAGAGTCTCCTTACTGAGGAGCTCGCAAAGCTCATCTTCTTTTCTGAGAGGATGAACTTGTTCAACAGTTTTAACTTGGTGTTCTTCACTAAAGGTTTTCTGAACCCAAGTTGTGCTATAAATATTTTTTTCTTTAACTGGAGGAATATTCCATTTCTTCCAGTCTGTTCTAGTTTCTTCTATTTCTAATTCTTCCTCATTTACTCTATGTGGCATAGAATAATCTGAAGATCTAGATGTACTAGCTCTAGAATTAGATCTGAATAATCTACTCATTTTTAAAATCTAAATTGTTATCAAATTTTAAATTAATATGTAAGTTGGACTCTAGACATTCCCCTTAACCAATTTCTCTCAACTTCTCGCCAGCGATCCACTCTTTGCCTCACACGGGACTTACGGTCGGGATAAGGTGCGACTTACGTACTCTTGAGGGTCTCAACTAAGGTTGGGTACTAGAGTGCAGGCTTACAAATGAATTTAAAAAATGAAATAAATAAAGATTTCTAGATGAGTTAGATGACTCAAATGAAATTTCAGAGGTAATACACCAGGCCGTCAAATGACTCAGATATTTGTATATATATATGTATGTATATATATATATATATGTATTATATTTTTCATGCATGATACAGTGATGTACGTAATTTCGGTGCTGTGCTTGAAATTATGTTATCAGTGTATCATAAACCTACAGGTTAAATATCTACGGTATTCCTATCAATATGGCTAGTCCTCCACTGGAACGCTGAGGATGTTCTACTGATGCATGGTACAAAACCTAAATGATCCTTATGAATGGCGTGTCCTTCTGGATTATCAGGGTTGTTTAACTACTATATGTAACTATCAGATTAATGACCTAAGTGATTCTCATGAATGGTTTATCCTTTTGAATTACTGAGATCGTTTAACTAGTACAAATGATGATATTCCCAGTCGAAGATCTGTGACATTCCTATCGGTATGGTTTATCCTCCACTAGAACGCTGAGGATGTTTAACTGGTATATATATATATCACAGATGGAGTCAAGTGAATAATTCAAGTCTTCCTAATGAATGGCTTGTCTTTCTGGTTCACTGAAATTAGTCAAATGACACATCTATAACCAGCTAACCTAAGAAGTTGTTGTGCTATGATTTAATACCACCAGTTAACTTAAGAAGTGGCTGTATTATGGTTTATTATGTATGCACCTACTATTATGGAGTCAATTGAATAATTCATGTATTCCTCATGAATGACTTGTCATTCTGGTTTGCTTGGATTAATCAATTTTTATGGATACCACCAGCTAACCTAAGAAGTGGTTGTGTGATGGTTAATATACATTAGACCTACCGGTTGACTTACTAGTAACATGGAAGTTAATTGATGTAAGATAGTATTTCCAGTACTTGACTAATATAACACATATGGGATCCTTGAACTGAAGGATACTTTTAATATTATTGTCTCAATTTATCTAAAACATAACTTTTTAATTAAACTAGTTATCAGTCTAAGCTCACATCACAAGCTATCACATGTTGTCCTATCTAACATAACAACTTCACTATTTTTATTTTATTTCCTAATTACACACACTCTTCGTGGGATCAATACTTAGAATTAAAACCGAGAAAACTACAATTCGACTACTTATACTTGGGTGTATAATATAAATATCAGATCACAAAAAAGTGCAAATCAAAGCCCCAACATAACTTTTGTTACTTGCTTAATTTGTACTTTAGTTCTTAATAATGGGAGAGTTCATGTAGGGGTAGTTCTATTCCAACCTCTATTTAGTTCAATATACTCTTTTAGACTAAACAACTGTCATAGTATTTGCTCAATGACCTTTGTGGTTAACATGCATTTCTCATGTAGAATTTGTTACATTTATCCTTTGTCTCAATACATCAAAATACGTAGTCTAGTTGAAATGTTTAAGTACCTGGAAAAGCACTTACCTTGACCATTTGGAGTAAACTCTCCCAATCATCTTTGTCAATCTTTGCCCATTTTGTCACTCGAAGAGGTGCATGTGTAAAACCCAGGTAAATTTGAACTTTTTATGAAAAGGGCAAAATGGTAAATTACCACTACGGTGCCGGTTGAGAACCCCTAATTTTTCAAAGCTCGGATGATGAAACAAACCTTACCAATGGATTTGTCTTACGAAATTCTGTTACCTAGATAAATTTTGTCAGATTCTGAGATAGTCGAATATTTTACGTTTTACGAGGTGGTCGGGTCTCGGGGGACCCAAAAACGAAATTTTTAATAAAATTTCAAATTTTAGAAAATAATTTAAGGAAAGTTCATATAAAATATTTTGAGCTTGAATCGGAACAAAATTTAATTATTTTGAGGCGAAAATAGACCTTGGAATGGGGGGACGTGTAGCGCAACGTGGACCAAGGGTTAAAGGGTATAAATAGGAACAAAAATATGATTTTTTGGACAGAATACTCTGCTATATTCCAGTGGGTTAACGTGTGAAGAAGAGGAAAGAAAAAAAGAGAGATTCCAAGGCTTCTCGCTACGATCTACGCCTCTCCGTCTCTCGAATCAACTCGAGCCAAGAATTAAAATTGATCTCTTCGACGAGGGCTACTCTTACATACCAAAAATAGTGAATTTCACCAAATTTTATGAAATGGAATTTTGAAAAAATCAAGATTTGAGCTTGGGGGTGTATTTCTGGAGCTTACCAACGTTTTCTTACGCTTCAAGAGGCATGATTTTCATCTTACTTAGGTTTATTTCCAACCTAGGATGATTGTATGGAATAGGTAGGTTGTTAGATTTGATTTAACAAATGCCTATTGTATTTGAAATGTGAAATGGGTAGAATAAATTCTGTCTTGACTTTAATACATAGGAATTGCTAAATTGTGATTTCTTGGAATTTTGATAATTGGGTATACGGAAATCACTAAATGTGATTTTTTGATTTATGTGATGATTATGGGTATTTTTATGTGATAACATGATTTGGTGCCTTTAAAGTGTTTGACTAAATGCCTATGTGAAAATTAAGTGTGTTATTGCATAGATTATGTATGACATGCTTAGTGAAAATTGTTGTTAAATGTGAATGTTGGTATATGCTTATGATATATTATCGTTGTGACGACTTTATGGAAGTTATATGCTCTGGCTATAATTTGCCATGAAAGTTTTGAATGTTGTTAAATTAGCCCATATGACGTTTATTACATATGTAGCATGATATTGATATTGCTATGGTTCATTACATTGCATATGCATGGAGACATCGCATTTGGTGGATGTGTGTGCATGGTTTGATCTAACACCATTATTGGTGGATGATACTTGGGCTCGGGGAAAGTTGGATCAAAGATTTGACTGAGTCGCATAGTTTGTATGAAAAGCTTGTGTCAGGTATGCAAGCAGGGCTAGATTCGCCCTCAGATGCAAGACCCGATTACTTGGTTCATACACTCCCCTATGGTGAAATTCCAGAAAAGTGTCTCGGTGTGCGGAACCGGCGGTGCAACATCAAAACTCCGCTACCCAACAAAGACACATGATTTTGTTTTATAACAAAAACATATGGTTTATTTTAGAAATATAATTAGACATATATCATCAATGGCGGATTTATGCACATTGACATTGCATTATGTTGTGGGGGCCAGAGAGGGCTCAAGTTGAAGTGCATGAGTCAGTCTCATCTCATTTCATGGCATGACATGGTGATTTCCAACACTAAGTTGCATATTCTTGATTGGAATGGTTGTCGCTTGTTAAATGTTGCATGTGGACATTTCATATGCACTTAGGTTGGGGAGTGACCTCTTTAGAAGATACCCTATTGAGCGTGGCTCACCCTTTATGGGAAAATATTTCAGGTGCGGGCTATACACAGGTGAATGGCTCGTATTTGGGGCCTCAATGATGAGAAAAAGACGACTTGTGACTTTTAAATTCACGTTTTGTAAAACTATTGTGAAAAAAAATTATGCTTTTGTAAAACATTCGCTAAGTTAGTTTTTGGGCATGTAATGTATGTAAAAGAATTGTAATCGAACTCATATGAACTATTTTTAATGTAATATTGCATGTTGTTATATGAGTATGGATAAATGGACCTGGTGTGGTCAATATTGTATGATTTCATAGGTTGTGTTTTGGGTAGATCTCCCTATACAAAGGAGACTTTGCTCAAATTTTGCTAAATTATGGACCCAGGTAAATGGGGCATAATAGCGTGATATTAAGTTACACGGTATCCATGGGTATTCTGCGGGTTGATGGGTGATCAACGAGTTTGACAAAAGACCCCCGATTTTTGGGGCGTCACAGATTGGTATCAGAGCTTAGGTATACAATTTACCTAGGGCTTGATGGGCATGGGTCTAGTCCATTGCATTCATTGTGCATTTCATGTTATATGCTTTAATATGCTACATGTTATGTGTTATGTGTTATGTAAAGATTATGCAGGGTTAAATGTATATGTAAAAGAAACACTAGGGTTAGAGAACATAACTTTGAGGGTGATGAGTAAGTTTTATACCTATGAATTGAATATTTTCGGCTTGATGAAATTGCAAGTTTTCAATTATTTTATATTCATTTTTATTTGTTTTGTGTGTTTTGATGTTATTTTATAGGGATGATCATTTGGAAGGAAACAAGGTCAATTTGGAGCCTAAGTGTTGATTTTGAAGAATAAGCAACAAGGGTAATTTTAGGCTTGAAAGGGGACCAGCGCCCCTGTGCCAAGAAAACAGTAACTCAGTGCCCTTGCGCTGATTTTTAGCGCTGCTCCGCTTGTGTTGGCTCTGGACGCGAATTTTGACTTGTTTTGGGCTCGAAATTGAACCCTACATATATGCTAGGGTTTGGGTTAGAATGGGGATATATTGATTTTGGGGGCTACTAACAAGAGAGAAGACCAAGGATTGAAAGAAAATTGAAGACAAGAATCGAAAGAATTGACACGAAGAAAAATTAGAACCAAAGGCTAGAAAAGGATTGAAGATTGCAACTAAATTTTCATTCTTTTCTCTTACTTTTACTTCTTAATTTTCTGAGATGTTTTTTAATTTGAGAATGATTTTTTTCAATTACATTATGAACTAAATCTTTATTAAGATTGCAACGGAACCTAATGTTTAGTTAAATTGATCTACTCTTGATTCTAGTTCTATTGATCATACATGAGTTGTTTGTCATATTTTCTGCTTAGTATATGATTGTTTGGCCAACAATTAATTTGATAATCTAGATGAAATTGGGAGATGAATTCTAGGTTTAGATTTGAATATGATGACATGTGTCTGATTAATTCTTCTTAGGATTGAATAACTGGATTTGTGTATAGGATAGAAATATACCTATATGCCGTGTGTAACTTTTATGAGAGTTTGAACTTAATGAATCTATTCCAACTTATTTTGCATAGGAATATAGAAATTTAATTGGGAGATAGAATTTTATCTAACTATCAGAAGAAGTTTGATAAATAACTTTGAGTTCTCAATTAACAACTTATATTGATCAATTAACTGGAAATAGAGTGGAAAGATTTATACAAAGCATCAGGGAAAGTTGTAATCTTAACTTCTTTTATCCGCTAAATTCAACCCTTGATTATTAAATTTAGATTTAGTTTCAAATTAGTCATTTCATAGTTCAATTCTAATTGTTTAAATAAAATTGAATTGATACAAAGGTAGTACTTGGATATTATTAGCAATAATTCTCCGTGGGAATGATACTCTACTTATCACTTTATTATTTGTTGATCGTGTATACTTGCACGTAAATTGTCAAAATCAAATTCGGACAAGAAGTTTTTGGCGCTGTTGCAGGGGAATTATTCTAGTAATTATTTCAATATTAATTTCAATCAATTTGGTCTTAGTTTAAAATTATTTAATTTTCTGTTTTAATTGCTTTTGAAAGTACTGTTGAATTTTTTATGCAAACACGATCTTCATGTCAGGAGCTATTACCGTACGAAGACGAAATCAAAAGAAGGCTCCAAAACTTGTGAAAATAGTGTCAAGAAATAAATAATCAAGAAACTATGGCTGAAGATGAACAGAAATTGCTAACGGATTATGTTATGCCGCTTGTTACAGAAATACAATCAAGCATTCAAAGACCCGCAATTCAAGCAAACATTTTTGAGATTTAGCCGGGTACCATCCAAATGATTTAGAATTCAGTGCAGTTTGGGGGTTTGCCTTACGACGACCCAAATGATCATTTGGTGAATTTTCTGGAAATTTGCAACACGTTCAAATACAATGGGATTTCCGAAGATGCAATTAGTGTGACACCCCAAAATTCAGGGGTCCCGTTGATCATCCATCAACCCGCGAAATGTCTGTGGATATCGTAACACACCGTTGTGTCCCATTTACCGGGATTCATAATTTAACAAAATCGGGCAGAGTCTCCGTTATACAGAGAAACTGTACCCAAAACACAACCTGTGCACCGTACCATCACATGACCCATCCGAGGTCCCATATACAAATGTTGACCACACCGGGTCCATTTATAAGAAAATATTGACCACACTGGGTCCAATTATCCATACTTTCACATCATGAGTTTATGCATTAAACATCGTTAATACAAGTTCAAAATTATAATTCTTTTACAAATATTACATACCAAAACGTAGTTTTAACAAAAGTTTACAAAACAGTTATGCTTAAAGGCCACATGTCGGCCCCTCTTCACCCTTGAGGCCCTGAATGAGAGTCCTCTGCCGGTACGCACCCCACACCTGAAATGTTTCCCATATAAGGTGAGCCAACGCCCAGTAGAATACTTCCTACAAAGGTTACTCCTCATCCTAAGTGCATATGAGATGTGCACATGCAACAAGCCACCACAATATCCACTCCAACAATAATAGACAATTCAATGTTGGAAAATGATAATGCCATGCCATGCCATGAAATGAGATGAGACTCACTCATGCACCTAATCCTGAGTCCACACCGACTCCCACCACACAATATGATGCACTTGTATAATGAAACCGTCAATTGACGAAAATACATCCAATGATCGTTTGAAATAAAGTTATGTTTTTCTTGTAAAACCAAGTCATTGATGGATGTTACCCATTGAATGGGTGTTTTGTACAGTAAAATCTTGTGTCCTTGTTGGGTAGCGGAGTTTTGAAATCGCACCGCAGGTTCCGCAGACCAAATACACTTTTTTGGAATTTCACCGCCGGAAAGTGTATGAACCAAGTGGCTGGGTTTTTCACCCGAGGGAGAGTCTAGCCTTACTTGCTGTACCCGACACAAGTTTTCTCATGAATGCAACCGTGTGACTCAATAGGATGTTCTATCCCACTTTCCCGAGCCCATCACCAACCACCAAGGATGATGTTTGATCAACTATGCACCCACACACCCACATACCCACACTCAAGCTTATGGATGTGTTTACCTAGTGCATATGCAATGTAATGCATCATTGCGAACTACTACCATGTTCAATATGTAATGAATGTCATATGAACAATATCAACATATCCCATGATCAATTATATCCAAACATATAAATTCCATGATCATCATAATACTAACATATCGTTAAACATACATCAACATAACCTTCCAAGTTGTAAATCACATCATAAGCATATGATTTCACTTTACCACATTTTTCAAGAATGTTAATTTATCAAACACAACTTCAATCATTCAAGGTATTTTATCAAGCACATTCAAGGCACCAATCATGTAATCACATAATTCACTCATATTCATCGTATAACTCAAAAAATCATATTAAGTGATTTCTACCGTTGACCACCCATCAACCCATGGAAAGATCCATGAATGTCACACAAACCGACATCACATCAATAATATCTCTTTTATCCGGGATTTTAACTCACACGTGTAACCCGTGATCCTTTAATCATTTAATCCAATCGAGGTCTAACACACCTTGATATATATCATTTGAAACCAAAGAACACATAGTGATGAGTGCAAAATATTGCATATTTGAAGGCCTCATTACGTGTATTTTAACTCAACCTTTGCATGTAAGTACTTAGAGTGAGCCGAAATTATGAATACTATTGATATTTGGATGTTGCAAGTATTTATAGCAAAAATCAAGTATTTTAGAACCTTGCAACTATCTTGGATGTGTGGTGAAGGTATGGCCACATTACATGAGGATTTGGAGGCTTAGAAGTTAAGAAATCAAAGAGGTATTGGTATTTGGTAACAAAGGCACCAGCACTAGCTCCCTCTGTTGGAAGTACCTCTGCTTTTCTCCATTTTGACCATGATTCACTCAGAATCTGGAATAGTTTAAAACACAAAGGTTGTAGATCTAGATGTCTTCTATATTGTGTCAAAATTTCAGCTTACTCCAACCGTTGGATCAAAAGTTATGACGATTCTACGACAACTGGTTCGGAGCAGAAAAGTGTACCGACTTTTCTTCACCCAATTTCTATATCCATTGCAAATCCTTTATTACAAGATTTATTTAGCACATTTAGGCACCCTTTCCCCACACTTAAACATACACTAATGGTGCATTCAACAAGATAATTTATCTCAAGTCATGCCACCCATCCTCAATACCCCTTTTTAACTAAACCATCAATTTCAAACTAGAAATTGATTATATCCTTTCTACACCAACTCCATAACCATAGGCAAGTAAATTTCATATTTCCACATGCCTACCATTTTTATATCCAACCAACTATGGTAGGAAGGTTTTAAAACACACAAAACAACACATATAAACCCAATTTCCAAGGTTTTTATACCAATGACTTCCACATATCAAATTCATCAAGTAACATACCGATCATTTGAGGTATTTATCAAACATCAACACAAAACCACCATGTAAACATAAAATCATGCCCATAAAAATCACTTTTCTATGGAATCCCCAACCAAGTGATTATCATATCTCAATTCCAAGTTAGGACTCTATTCTAAACCATTTCCTTACCCCTTTTTATCATCAATTTATCATGCATAGGTGAGTGATCCATACATATACCCACTAACCCACACATATCATATACACTATAGGTAAGGAATACACCAAGATAGGAGGAAACCCTACCTTTTGAAGCGTGAGGAACGGCCGAGGGAAGTCCCAAGAACCCGATTCAAGCAAAACTCATCATCTCCCAAAAATCCTGACCTTGGAATCTTCGGTGAAACTCATTGTTGTGGGTATAGACGCGTAGCTCTCGATGAGAGGAGCAACTTTAGTTCTTGGCTTGTGTCGATTCGAGCACCGTAGTGCCGTAGATCGTAGAGAGAAGGTAAGTTTCTCTTTTTTTTCCCTCTCTTGCTCTCTCTTTTCTTTTAACGTGAAGACCAGTCGACAATGGTGAGGAAGAAGTCTGATTTCTTCCCCTTTTTATAGTCCAAAAATCCTTGGCTCACAATGCGCCACACAACCCATTCTTTCCTGGTCCATTTTAACTCCGAAACGATTAAATTTTGTCCCGGTTTAAGTTTAAAATATTTTTATTTTAAATTAACTCAAATTATTTCTCAAATTTTAAAATATTTGGCAAAATTCCCTTTTTGGGTCATCCGAGACTTAATCGCCTCGAAAAACGTAAAATATCTAACTATCTCAGAATTCGATGAAATTTGACAAGGCAACTAAATTTCGCGAGACGAATCCACCGATGAAGTCCGTTTTGTCATCCGAGTTCCAAAAAATTTCAGGTTTTTTGACCAATACTATAGCAATAAAATTACCCTTTTGCCCTTATTTTCAAAAGTTTAAATTTACCGGATTTTACAATTAAACTCTTGACTTTTCCCTTTCACACTTCATGATAAAGTAAAAAGTTGGTTGCATTCATTGCCACCGGGTTCTATTACTATGTGGACAGATTTAGCTAAAAAATTCTTAGCTAAATTTTTTCCACTAGCTAAAACTGTAAAGATGAGGAATGACATCACATCATTCGCACAACATATTTCTGAGACTCTATATGAAGCTTGGGAGCGATTCAAGGATGTACTCTGAAAATGCCCTTACCATGGTATTCCTAATTGGTTGCAAGTTCAAACGTTCTACAACGGGTTGTTTAGTTCTACTTGGACTAGTATCGATGCAGCTGCAGGTGGGGCATTGATGGGGAAAAATTTTGATGAAGCCTATGAGTTGTTAGAGACGATGGCTGCCAACAATTATCAGTGTCTCTCTACAAGGATCAATCAACCAAAAGTAGCAGAGATTTATGAAGTCAGTTACTACATTGGCTGCACAGGCGGCTACGTTGACCAGGAAGGTTGATGCTTTAAGGGTGCAACCTATTTAAAGTGTGGGAGTTGTTTGTGAATTGTGTGCCGGGAACCATCCGACCAATCAATGTGCAATTAGTTCAGAGTCGGTATAATACGTTGGTATCTTCAATAGGTAGCAACTTGGCAATAATTTCAACAATTATAAACTTGGTTGGAGGACTCATCCGAACTTGTCTTGGAATAATAATCAAGCCCAAACTTCTACTCCAACACAATCATACCCACCAGGCTTTCATCATCAAGCTCCACCACATCAGGAAAAGAAGTCAAATTTAGAAGAGCTGCTTTCTAGGTACATAACACAAAGTGAGACAAGGATGAACAATATGAAAGTATCAATCCGAAACTTGGAAAATCAAATGGGTCAGCTCGCTAATGCCAATAACAACCAACCTCAAGGCACTCTACCTAGTGATATGGAGATCAATCCTAAGAGGGAAAGTAAGGAACACTGTAATGCTATTACATTACAAAACGGAAAAGAATTACCTGAGGTTGTTGGTGGAACTCTAAAACAATCACATGGAGATGATACTGAGGGTAGAAAAATAAAAGATAGCAAGAATGTGGAGCATGAAAAGAAAGAAGAAGATCCATTTGCATGTTCTAATGGAGGTAATCTAAGTCCTATTATGCCTCTCGTGCCGTTTCCACAATGTTTGCAGAAACAAAAGTGGGATAAGGTGTTCTCTAAATTCATGGAAGTGTTTAAGAAACTTCAAATAAATATCCCTTTTGCAGAGCAGTGGAGAAAATGCCTAACTTTGTGAAATTTTTGAAGGAAATTTTGTCAAAGAAGAGAAAACTAGGCAATTTTGAGACAGTGGCACTTACGGAGGAGTGTAGTGCTATTTTTCAAAAGAAGTCACCACCAAAGCTCAAAGATCCGAGTAGCTTTACAATTCCATGCATAATAGACAATTAATTTTTTGGGAAAGCATTGTGTGACTTGGGAGCTAGTATTAATTTGATGTCATTCTCATTTTATCAGCAATTGGGTTTGACGGAAGTGAAGCCGACTAATGTTACATAGTAGCTTGCAGATAGATCACTCACTTATCCAAGGGGCATAGTTGAGGACGTTCTAATTAAAGTGGATAAGTTTATTTTTTCAGCTGATTTCATAGTCTTAGATTTTGAGGAAGACAGGAAAATACCTATTATTCTGGGGCGACCATGCTAAGCGGCAAGGAGAACACTTATCGATGTACAAAAAGGTGAGCTAACTATGCGAGTCCAAGATCAAGAGGTTACATTCAATGTATTTTCAGCTATGAAATTTCCAAAGGAACAGGAAGAATGTTTTCGGGTTGATTTGGTGGAAGATGCAATGAATGAGGTATTCGTAAGAAAATGTATTGTAGATCCACTTGAGAATGCCAAGTTATATAAAGAAGAGGTGGTCCAACATGGAGTAGTTGAAGTCGAAGAATCCAATTCGAAAAGAACTTTCAAGGTGAACAGGCGGAGACTGAAACAATATTGGGGTAGTGACATTGATCGTGAAAATACCTCAATTACCCTTATCGACCTGGGATGAAACAGGAAGTAGTTAGGCTGAAAACTATAAAACAAGCGCTAATTAGGAGGCAACCCAAATTTTAGTTTCTAAGTTTTATTTCATTTTATTTTAATTTAGTTTTTTTATAAGAAATAGTGTAGTTAGTTAGTTTGTTAGTGCATTTTAATTGGTATGTCAATTGCTTGTAGGTTCCAAGGATTGAACATAAAGTTGGAGCACACACAAAGCCTTACTAGGAGCCAAGAACAGTTCATCTATGTTTCCTGAATACACTTCTAACTCAATGGACGATGAGGACGCTGATGATGATGCGAACTAGCGAAGTCTCAGGGAAGTCCTCTGTCTTAATTTTTCCTACTTTATACATTGAGAACAATGTTTAGTTTCAGTTTGGGGGTGTTTTCTTATTTGCATTTGCATTAGTAGGTATGCATTTAGATAACAATTTTTAGTTCGACTTGAGCAATGGGTTGATTGAATTTGATCATGGGCAATGATGAATGAGATTAATAGTTAATTCAAGGAAAATTGATTAACATGTTGAGTCTATAGTTTGACATACTAGTTGGTTTTACACTGTTTGTGATATTTTTATGCATGAGCACATATCCATCTGTTTGGTTAGTTATTATTTAGAGAATTTATTTGGTTAAATGCTTGTGGGAGATATCATTGAAACTTTAGAAAACTTATTTAAACATCATTCAAAGTGAATTGAGATATTCATATAAGTTTGAGGGAAATATTGGTTATGATGAGTTATCATATATATAATTTTGGAAAATTATTTTGATTTCATCCTTCATGAGTTAGATGAAAAAAAAAAGGAAAACAAAAAAAAAACAAGAAAAGGGCATGTGGTGAGTATAGATGGAGCATAATACGCCCTCACTCATAAACACATGTTGAGAACGAGATAGAGCATAAAACGCACTCGTTGAAGAAAAGGCGAGATGGAGCGTAAAACGCACTCACTCAATAGAAGGTGAGATGGAGTATAAAATGCACTCACCAAACGAATGAAAAGAGAAAGAAAAAAAAGCGAGAGAAAAAACATCTTTGGACCTTCTAGTTATATGGTTGTCTTAATAAGCGAAGGTTGATGTAAAACGTAAGTTCATAGAGTTAATATTGAGTATTTTTGGATATTTACATGTATTTAAAGGGTCATGAGCAGAGGTAAAATTAAGGAGTATGTTGAATTGATAGAATTTGCACTGTTTTGAAGTTTTCCATGAATTATTATTTGTAGTAACTTTTGGGGCCATTATTCAGATTCATTTTGATTCATTGCTTGAGTAGTTGGTTGATTGATTTTTATAGTTTTTGTTCTTAGTATTTTGCTTGAGGACAAGCAAATATTTAAGTTTGGGGGTATTTGATGAGTGAGTTTTATACCTACGAATTGAGTATTTTCGGCTTGATGAAATTATAAATTTTCAATTATTTTATGTTCCTTTTTATTTGTTTTGTGTGTTTTGATGTTATTTTGTAGGGATGATCATTTGGAAGGAAACAAGGTCAATTTGGAGCCTAAGTGTTGAATTTTTGAAGACTAAGCAACAAGGACAATTTTAGCCTTGAAAGGGGACCAGCGCCCCCGTGCCAAGAAAACAGTAACTTATCACCTCTGCACTGATTTTCAGCGCTGCTGCGCTTGTGTTGGCTTTGGATGCCAAATTGGACTTGTTTTGGGCCCGAAATTGAACCCTAATGCTACATATATGCTAGGGTTTGAGTTCGGATGGGGGATATACTAATTTTGAGGGTTGCTAACAAGAGAGAAGACCAAGGATTGGAAAAAAATTGAATAAAAGAATCGAAGGAATTGACACGAAGAAAAATTGGAATAGGAACAAAAGACTAGAGAAGGATTGAAGATTGCAACTAAGTTTTCATTCTTTTCTCTTACTTTTACTTCTTAATTTTCTGAGATGTTGTTTAATTTGAGAATGATGTTTTTCAATTATATTATGAACTAAATTTTTATTAAGATTGCAACAGAACCTAATGTTTAGTTAAATTGATCTACTCTCAATTCTAGTTCTATTAATCATACATGAGTTGTTTGTCATATTTTCTGCTTAGTATATGATTGTTTGGCCAACAATTAATTTGATAACCTAGATGAAATTGGGTGATGAATTCTAAGTTTAGATTTGAATATGATGAATTGCGTCTGGTTTATTATTCTTAGGATTGAATAACTGGGTTTGTGTATAGCATAGGAATATACCTATATGCCGTGTGTAACTTTTATGAGAGTTTGAACTTATTGAATTTATTCCAACTTATTTTGCATAGGAATATAGTAATTTAATTGGGAGCGATAATTTTATCTAAATATCAGAAGAGGTTTGGTAAATAACTTTGAGTTCTTAGTTAACAACTTATATTGATCAATTAACTAGAAATAGAGTGGAAATATTTATACAAAGAATTAGGGGAAGTTGTAATCTTAACTTCTTTTATCCGGTAAATTCAACCCTTGATTATTAAATTTAGATTTAGTTTAAAATTAGTCATTTCATAGTTCAATTACAATTGTTTAAATAAAATTTAATTGATACAAAGTTAGTAGTTGGATATTATTAGCAATAATTTTTTGTGGGAACGGTACTCTACTTATCACTTTATTATTTATTGATCGTGTATACTTGCACGTAAATTGTCAATATCAAATTTGGACAACATAGGGTTGGAAAGAGAATGAAGGGGATGGTTTAGGGTGTAAATGTTTACTAGTAAGACAATGAGAGAAATCTCAAATGTTCAACTTTGATCCCTACTTTGGGATACTAAGTAAGTGCTTTGTTGTTATTTGACATGTGTGTAGGTGGCAAATAGAGGAAGAGGACGCAGCCGAGTCTATCGGGTGTTCATGCGGTATTCCATGTCTCTATGCTCCAGAAGTACACTCCAAATTCGACACATGTGGTGGATTGAGGTGAGTTGATTGTTGATGCGATGAGACCTTTGAGGAGGGACCGGTGCGTATCGTGGATAGTTGAGAGTAGGTTTTGCGAGACAAAACTGTGAGGCTAGTGAAGGTGCTGTGACAACACCAAAGAGTGGAGGAGGCGACATGGGAGCGTGAAGACACTATACGTACCAGTTATCCTTTCTTATTCGAGGATGAAGGTACATTCTTATAGTCATTTAGCATTATATGACTATTGCATATGCATGTGGTTGGATGTGCATATGTGTGTGTGAATTTCAGGGACAAAATTCTTTTCAAGGGTGAAGAATGTAAAACTCGGGTAAATTTGAACTTTTTAGAAAAATGGTAAAATTGTAAATTGCCACTATAGTATAGGTTGAGAACCCTTATTTTTCTAGAGCTCGGATAATGAAATGGACCTTACCATTGGATTCATCTCGCGAAATCTAGTTACCCAGACAAATTTTGTTAGATTCCGAGATAGTCGAATTTTTTATGTTTTACAAGACGGTCAGGTCTCGGATGACCCAAAAACGAAATTTTTAATAAAATTTTAAAATTTTAAAAATAATTTAAATAAATTTCATATAAATTTTTTTGAACTTGAATCAGAACGAAATTTAATCATTTTGGGGCGAAAACGGACCCGAGAAATGGGGGGGACGTGTGTCGCAACGTGGATCAATTGTTAAGGGTATAAATGAGAACAAAAATCTAATTTTTTGGACATAATACTCTTCTATATTTCCAGTGGGTTAATGTGTAAAGAAGAGGTGAGAAAAAAAAGAGAGATTCCAAGGCTTCTTGGTACGATCTACGCCTCTCCGTCGCTCGAATAAATTCGAGCCAAAAATTAAAGTCGATCTCCTTGATGAGGGCTACACTTACTTACCAAAAAAAGGAATTTCACCAAAGTTTCCGAGATGGAAGTTTGGTGAAATCAAGGTTTGAGTTTGGGGTGTATTCTTGGAGTTTACCAACGTTCTATTACGCTTCAAGAGGTAGGGTTTTCATCCTACTTAGGTTTATTTCCAACCTAGGATGATTGTATGAAATGAATAGGTTGTTAGATTTAATTTAACAAATGCCTATTGTATTTGAAATGTGAAATGGGTAGAATAAATTCTATCTTGACTTAAATACATAGGAATTGCTAGATTTTGATTTCTTGGAATTTTAATAATTGGGTATGTTAAAATCACTAAATGTGATTTTTTGATTTATGTGATGATTATGGGCATTTTTAGGTGTTAACATGGTTTGGTGCCTTGAAGGTGTTTGACTAAATGCCTGTATAAAAAATAAGTGTGTTATTTGCATAGATTATGTATAACATGCTTGGGAAAAATTGTTGTTAAATGTGAATGTTGGTATATGCTTATGATATATTGGCATTGTGATGACTATATGGAAGTTATATGCTTTGGATATAATTTGCCATGAAAATTTTGAATGTAGTTAAATTAGCCCATTTGACATTCATTACATATGGAACATGATATTGATATTGCAACGGTTCATTACATTGCATATGCACAGAGACATCACATTTGGTGGGTGTGCGTGCATAGTTTGATCAAATACCATTCTTGGTAGATGATACTTGGGCTCGGGGAAAGTTAGATCAAAGATTCGACTGAGTCACATAGTTTGCATGAAAAACTTATGTCGAGTATTGTAAACCCTTATATGTTTATATTAATAAAATGATATAATTGTTTAGTAATTCTAATATATATAATGACGTAAGAATGAACTACATAGACTATAACAGTAAAAATAAATATTTGGAAGACAAATAGATTGTTAAGTTTAAGTTTCGAAGGTGTTTAAACTTGAAAGAGGTTGTAGATGAGTTTCTAAATACTTTTAGGCCAAAATAAGATGTCCATTGAATCTGGAAGATCGAGAAACATTGGGAGAGGTAATATGGGTTGTAATAAAGTAAGGAAGTATCCCGGAAATAAAGCACACCTTGGAGAAAATTTGGGTAAAAAATTTTTTTTGGACACTTCCTAATATTTGGATCATAACTCTTTATCCTGGTGTCTATTTGATCTGCCATTTTGGGAGTAGATATTAGACTTCTAGAGCTACAAAAGTGTATTTCACAAAACTTTTCCAAATCAACCTCTAAATATGCCAAAATTGCACCCGAAGTTCCAGCAGAAACAGGAATGACGTTCGAACGTGAATGACGTTCAAATGACAATGCGTTTCAGTACTTTTTGTCTGATGGAAAAACCAAAGTACTGGGAGCTAAGGACGTTCAAACGCCAATGATGTTCGAACGTCAGTTACGAATTCTGACTCTAAAAATCACGCACAAGACACCATTTTCTTCTACTATAAATACCTAAGGACACCTCCCTAAGCCCCATTTCAACATTTCTAATCCTAGAAAAGCTTAGAGAGGAAGAAAGAAAGGGAAAAGCAAAGGATCAAAGGGTAATTCAAGTTTTGAAAAGATCAAATCTTCATCTTCTTCACTCAAAACTAAGGAATCAAGGTAGGGGATTTTCTTCCATTCTTGTCCATTGATACTAGGGCTAATATATATGTATTTTTTTGACTCTAAATCTTATATATTTACTATGAATCATCTTTTCTTGGTCTTCTTGCAATTATTACTATGTTTTAAACAAAGTTAGGGTTGAATACCCATGAAATCTCTTTTTCTTGATTTAAAACCCTAGTTTTCAAGAGTGATGAATTTTCCTTTTGATTCTTCCTTGGTTCTTGATTTCAAAACCTTCGTGCTTTGTATTGAGTAATAAAATGATATTGATGATGATCTCTTCCATTTTCTTCAATGTTCTATTGAAATGATACATGTGAAAATTTGGGGATTGTTGAAATTACTTGTGCTCTTGGAAATACCCATGGAATTGGGGGTTTTGGAAATTGTTGGTTATTGATGGAATTGTTGGTATTGTATCTCTTGTGTGGTTGTTTGGATAAACATGGGCTATGATTGATCGGGTATCATGGAGTGGGTAGACGGCTTCTTACTCCATGTTGGTTACAACTTTTCCTACCACTCANTCATGTATTTTTGGACTATTCTAAGAAACGGATAGTAATTTGGCCTTTGGTTTGTAAATGATGGTAAGTATGGATCTTTATGCAAGTCAGATTATCTATATTGGAGACGGGTATGAGATATGATTTGTGATAAATAACACCCAAATATGAGTTTGACAAGTATAGTAGAACCATCAGTCACACAGACTCCCTTTTACTAATTTAATCATAACTCTTTGTTGGATAGTCCAAATGGTGCACTATCTTTTTAGTTAGAATCCTAACTCGTATATCTTTCCAACCATATCGGTCACAAATGCTAAAAATACCTGACTTAAATCAATTTATTTTTTGAAGTTGATCAAAAATCTGCTTTGTGGTATTCCTTGGATAATAAAATGTCGTTCTTTTATTCTCCNCTCTTTGGTTGGATACATCACTGTCATGGTGTTGGCATACGCCCTTCCTAAAGATTGAATATCCTTGTCAAGATTTGTATGGGTTGTACGTGGGCCATGACATTTTCGATGGTATCCATGTGAGGTCTTACTTCATACCAGAGATATGAATACTGTGGTAGGTTATTGTTCATTGTACCATAAATGGTTTCTACAAGAATCTTGGGATGTATGGGATTCCATAAGAACTTGGGAGAAAAGGTTTATGGTGGAATGGATTATTGGTCGTATATTACAGTGGTGGGTTATTGTTCATTGTACCAGGAATGATTTTTACAAGAATCTTGGGAAGTATGGGATTCCACAAGAACTTGAGAGAAACGATTTACGGTGGAATGGATTATTAGTTGAATATTGGTTTCACTTATGCATTAAATTACTGCTGTTGCTTAAACTTGAGATCTATTTAACTGTCCTTGTTTTATTTCAAAATTCATATATGTTATTTGTGAAAAGTGACCAACCGTTTTTATATGCTTTTCTAAACCCTGTTCGAGTATGGGAGAAATGTTGCANGTATGTTACTTAAAAGTCAAAGAAATTAAGGAATGAATGTAGTTTTGGTTTTATGACGGAAACCATGGGAGTGTTATGTTTTCCGCAATGGTGAGTACGTTATGAGATTGTATAATTCCCAAATATGTTCAATTGATGGAATATGGCAAAGTTACATCNAACAGAGCTTAGTGCTCACCCCCTACAAATAATATTTTTCAGATTATGTCCTAGAGGTGGAGTTAGGAGTGGATAAACCGGCACACTAGGAGACTCCTATAGAAGGGAACGTAGATCTCGAGGTGGACGCTTAGAGCAACATTATCTTTGTTCTAGACTAGAAAATTCATTTTTGAAATATTTTGAAGTCTAGTCTTCTTTTGTAATTCCGCTGCATTATGATAGTTAAAATTTTGGGATGTAAATANTTGAATGTTAAGTTAATGGTTGACTTGTATTGCACACCTTAATTAGAAATTGAGGTCAATTTACGGAAGCGAACTTATAGGAGTTTCATTTGACTCTCGATAGTGTTGGATTGAAGATTAGAGATNTGTAAATATTTTATGGAGGATGAATGAAGTCCCATTTATTTATGGATGATATTAGTGCTCTGATGATATAAATGGTTTTAAATTGTAATGCAGTCCAAGGTGGTTTTTAAGGTGTCACAAATTTGGTATCGGAGCTTAGGAATTAGGTCTTACATGGGAGCTATAGGTGGACTATCACTAGAATGTTAGGCTAGGTTGAAGAAAAATCTAATCTTGAATAGGTTTAAAGTTATATGTNGGAGGGATGTAATTTGAGGAATTCATGATGATACCCATGGAGATTGGCTTTGACATGTTTGTAGAAACTTTATGTAATTTTTTTAAAATGACTATGGTTATCCTACTAATTTGCAGATTGTTATTATCATGAGGATTGTGAATAATTACTAAGACTATGATGACTAATGTAATTAAATTGAAGAACATTCGNCGAATTCATGGATTAACTAGCTTCAAGGAGTTGGCAAAAATTTTGGAATGAATATTCCAATTTTATATCATGTATTTTTGGACTATTCTAAGAAACGGATAGTAATTTGGCCTTTGGTTTGTAAATGATGGTAAGTATGGATCTTTATGCAAGTCAGATTATNTATATCATAAGAAGTCTAGTGATAGGGAATTGAGAAATATTTTGGGATCTATCTTCACATGTTGGTATGTTACAAGATTTATATTGTAATGGATTGTATCATAGAAATTCGAAAGTATAGGTATTGTGAAAAGAGTTGTGATGTTAATGAAAGCCACTAAGAATTGATAAAATGGTTATTAGTTCTAGATCCAGGTTAGAGATTGAGAATGAATCCTTGGGTGATAGAAGATAACTGGCCTTAATCGGGTTGGTGAGCATGTAGAGGTATTAAGATTGATCTAGAAGTATGAATTTGGATACAAATGAGTTATGAAGGGGATTGTAAGGCTTATTGATTTGAGCTCGAGATTGGGGACTGAGAGCAAATATCTTCGAGATATAACTTGACACTTTGCTTGAGTATTATAGTTAGTTAATTACTAAAATTTCCTTTGAATGGATTAGATGGATCGTTAGTGTACACATTTAAGAAGCTATAATTGGAGGATAAATGTGGTTAGGTTTCAGTTGTAAACTCTGGCGGAATTTGACATATATCTTGTGGCTGTTAGAGTGCGCAGCTAGCTATTTGATTAATGACTACAATGGTGAAGGTAAGGAGTATCGTGAGAAATTACAAATTGATGAGTAACATAAGGGATGATCTTAGAATATTAACTTATGTGGGAGTGTGTGGTTGTGAATTAAAATTATTGTAGATTTCAAAGATTGTGAATTCCTCTTGGTTAGTGAGGGACATAGTCATTAAGAATGTTGTATCTATTTCAGGGATTAAGATAAATCTTACAGTGATGTCATTAATAAATTTTTGGTTACACCATGATGTTAGAATAGGAAAGATGAGTAATCCTAATAGCAGAATTGTATTTTGGTTATTTTGATATGCTTATGAATAAGCTACATGTAAGGAGCAAACATAATGTTCTATTAAAATGATTGGTGAAATTCAAAGGAAAAGTGATATTTTATGAGTACACAATTAAGTATTGTGATCTAGTAGTTATGCATGATAAGGAATTAGTTGGAAAAATCGTATACAATTATTGAGAATAGAGGTGACAAATGGGTTCTAGTGAAGGAATGTAATCTTCAGGACCTTAAATAGCTGCAATGCTGTTATAAGTGGAAAAGATAGATATAAAATTTATGATATGATATTATGTTTTAACCTTGGCTTTGATGTTTAAAGGATTCATGGAACTGGAGATGTCATAGCCAAATAAAAATTAGATAGACTAACTTGACGATTAAGTTTTGAGGATGAAAGTTTCTTTAATGGGGGTGGATTGTAAACCCCCATATGTTTGTATTATTAAAATGACATAATTGTTTAGTAATTCTAATATATATAATGACGTAAGAATGAACTACATAGACTATAACAATAAAAATAAATATTTGGGAGACAAATGGATTGTTAACTTTAAGTTTCGAAGGTGTTTAAACTTAGAAGAGGTTGTAGGTGAGTTTCTAAATACTTTTATGTCAAAATAAGATGTCCATTGAATCTGAAAGATCGAGAAACATTGGGAGAGGTAATATGGGTTGTAATAAAGTTAGGAAGTATCCCGGAATTAAAGCACACTTCGGAGAGAATTTGGGTAAAAAACAAAGATTTTTGGACACTTCCTAGTATTTGGATCATAACTCTTTATCTTGATGTCTATTTGATCTGAACGTTTGATAGTAGATAGTAGACTTCTAGAACTACAAAAGTGTATTTCATAAAAAATTTCAAATCGACCTCTAAATACGCCAAAACTGCACTGGAAGTTCCAGCAGAAACATAAATGACGTTCGAACGTGAATTATGTTCGAACGACAGTGCGTTCCAGTACTTTTTGTCTGATGGAAAAACCAAAGTACTGGGAGCTAAGGATGTTCGAACGTCAGTTACGATATGTGACTCTAAAAATCTCGCACAAGACACTATTTTCTTCCTATATAAATACCTAAGAACACCTCCCTAAGCCCCATTTCAACATTTCTAACCCTGGAAAAGCTTAGAGAGGAAAAAAGAAAGGGAAAAGCAAAGGATTAAAGGGTAATTCAAGTTTGGGAAATATCAAATCTTCATCTTTTTCGCTCAAAACTAAGGAAGCAAGGTAGGGAGTTTTCTTCCATTCTTGTCCATTGATGCTAGGGCTAATATATATGTATTCTTTGACTCTAAATCTTATATATTTGCTATGAATCATCTTTTCTTGGTCTTCTTGCAATTATTACCATGTTTTAACAAAGTTAGAGTTGAATACCCATGAAATCTCTTTTTCTTGATTTAAAACCCTAGTANGGGTAAAAAACAAAGATTTTTGGACACTTCCTAGTATTTGGATCATAACTCTTTATCTTGATGTCTATTTGATCTGAACGTTTGATAGTAGATAGTAGACTTCTAGAACTACAAAAGTGTATTTCATAAAAAATTTCAAATCGACCTCTAAATACGCCAAAACTGCACTGGAAGTTCCAGCAGAAACATAAATGACGTTCGAACGTGAATTATGTTCGAACGACAGTGCGTTCCAGTACTTTTTGTCTGATGGAAAAACCAAAGTACTGGGAGCTAAGGATGTTCGAACGTCAGTTACGATATGTGACTCTAAAAATCTCGCACAAGACACTATTTTCTTCCTATATAAATACCTAAGAACACCTCCCTAAGCCCCATTTCAACATTTCTAACCCTGGAAAAGCTTAGAGAGGAAAAAAGAAAGGGAAAAGCAAAGGATTAAAGGGTAATTCAAGTTTGGGAAATATCAAATCTTCATCTTTTTCGCTCAAAACTAAGGAAGCAAGGTAGGGAGTTTTCTTCCATTCTTGTCCATTGATGCTAGGGCTAATATATATGTATTCTTTGACTCTAAATCTTATATATTTGCTATGAATCATCTTTTCTTGGTCTTCTTGCAATTATTACCATGTTTTAACAAAGTTAGAGTTGAATACCCATGAAATCTCTTTTTCTTGATTTAAAACCCTAGTATTCAAGAGTGATGGATTTTCCTTTTGATTCTTCCTTGGTTCTTGATTTCAAAACCTTTGTACTTTGTGTTGAGTAATAAAATGATATTGATGATGATCTCTTTCATTTTCTTCAATATTCTATTGAAATGATACATGTGAAAATTTGGGGATTGTTGAAATTACTTGTGCTCTTGGAAATACCCATGGAATTGGGGGTTTTGGAAATTGTTGGTTATTGATGGAATTGTTAGTATTGTATCTCTTGTGTGGTTGTTTGGGTAAACATGGGCTACGATTGACCAGGTATCATAGAGTGGGTAGACGCCTTCTTACTTTGTGTGGGTTACAACTTTTCCTACCACTCGTAATGGGATTAGTGCTTTGCGAGGACTAAATCATTATCGCTTATGGGTTACCGTGAAAAAAAGGGGCTAGTATACGACTCTTTGGTTGCATACATCACTACCATGGTGTTGGCATATGCCCTCCCTAAAGATTGGATATCCTTGCGAAGATTTGTATGGGTTGTACGTGGGCCATGACATTTTTGATGGTATCCATGCGAGGTCTTACTTCAAACCATAGATATGAATACTATGGTAGGTTATCGTTCATTATACCATAAATGGTTTCTACAAGAATCTTGGGATGTATAGGATTCTATAAGAACTTGGGAGAAACGGTTTATGGTGGAATGGATTATTAGTCGTATATTACAGTGGTGGGTTATTGTTCATTGTACTAGGAATGGTTTCTACAAGAATCTTGGGCAGTATGGGATTTCGCAAGAACTTGAGAGAAACGATTTACGATGGAATGGATTATTAGTTGAATATTGGTTTCACTTATGCATTAAATTAATGATGTTGCTTAAACTTGAGATCTATTTAATTGTCCCTGTTTTATTTCAAAATTCATATATGCTATTTGTGAAAGGTGACCGACCATTTTTATATGTTTTTCTAAACCTTGTTCGAGTATGGGAGAAATGTTGCTACAGAGCTTATTGCTCACCCCCTACAAATAATATTTTTCAGATTATGTCCTAGAGGAGAAGTTGGGAGTGGATGAACCGGCACACTGGGAGACTCCTATAGAAGGGAACGTGGATCCAAAGTGGATGCTTAAAGCAACATTATCTTTGTTCTAGACTAGAAAATTCATTTTTGAAATATTTTGAAGTCTAGTCATCTTTTGTAATTCTGCTGCATTGTGATAGGTAAATTTTTGGGATGTAAATGCCATGGTTCGGCATATCAATTTGGGTAATGTTTTAAATATTTTATGGAGGATGAATGAAGTCCCATTTATTTATGGATGATATTAGTGCTCTGATGATATGAATGGTTTTAAATTGTAATGCCATCCAAGGTGGTTTTAGGGGCGTTACAGGTATAGCAAGTGGGGCTCAATTCGCCCTTAGGTGTAAAACCCGATTACTTGGTTCATACACTCTGCCATGGTAAAATTTCAGAAAAGTATATCGGTGTGCAGAACCGGCGGTGCAACACAAAAATTCCGCTACCCAACAAAGACTAATGGTTTTGTTTTATAAAATAGTCATTCGATGTGTAACATCCAACAAAGACTCGTGATTTTGTTTTATAACAAAGACACATGGTTTATTTTAAAAATTTCATTGGACATATATCATCAATGGCGGATTTATACACATTGGTATTGCATTATGTTGTGGGGGCAGGAGAGGGCACTGGTTGAAGTGCATGAGTGAGTCTCATCTCATTTCATGGCATGACATGGTGATTTCCAACATTGAGTTGCATATTCTTGATTGAAATGGTTGTTGCTTGTGGAATGTTGCATGTGGACATTTCATATGCACTTAGGTTGGCGAGTGACCTCTTTAGGAGATACCCTATTGAGCGTGACTCACCCTTTATGGGAAAACATTTCAGGTGCGGACTATACATCAGTGGAGGGCTCGTATTTGGGGCCTCAAGGATGAAGATAAGCCGACTTGTGACTTTTAAATTCACGTTTTGTAAAATTATTGTGAAAAAAACTATGCTTTTGTAAAACTTTTGCTAAGTTAGTTTTTGGGCATGTAATGTATGTAAAAGAATTGCAATCGCACACATATGAACTATTTTTAATGTAACATTGCATGTTGTTATATGAGTATGGATAAATGGACCCGGTGTGGTTAAAATTTACTCATAAATGGACCCGGTGTGGTCAATGTTTACTCATTAATGGACCTGGTGTGCTTAATGTTGTATGATTGCACATGTTGTGTTATGGGTAGGGCTCCCTATACAAAGGAGACTCTGTCCGAATTTTGCTAAATTATGGACCCGTGTAAATTGGACATAATGGCGTGGTATCGAGTTGCACGGTATCCACGGGTATTCTGCGGGTTGATGGGTGATCAATGGGTTGGCAAATGACCCTCGGTTTTTGGGGCATTACAACATGCTTCCGAACAATACACCCCAACTCTATGATAAGTGGTTGGCATTCCAATCCTACTATTCACTCATGCTCTTCAAGCATCTCTACATTAAGCTTCTCGCCGGCTTGCTTTTTTTTGGCAAGCGCAATATTTTGGTTTGGTCCCCGTTTCCTCCTCATTGAGGATGACTCTGAAGAGAAAGTGTGAATAATGTTGGTAGATGATTTTGTTGAGAACATAAATGCCTGCAATTCAAGAAAAAAATTAAAAATGCAGCTTCTATAAGTCAATATTTTGAACAATATTTAACATAATTCTATTAAACAAACATACCAACATTATGTTCAACATGTCCCTCTTGCAAAAGAACAGTATGCACACTTGTGGAATCATGAGACTTTCGTGCAAGTGGCAATGTACCACCATTAGCACGACCTTGTGTTTTTTCTAAGATGCTAATGAACCCGACCCAAAAGCAATAAGGATAATTGTCTTCCACCACGCCTTGCAGCTCCTCGTTTCCTCGATCCGGCCATCTGTGTGCAATGAAGCAACAAGATAATACAATAAATGAATATCAATTGTTTAAATACCAATGGTTATGCACAAATATGTGTGTATAAAATGGAAATACAAGTATTGCAACAGTGTAATACTACAAGAATCTCCTTCGATATCACTTATATTAATGAAGTTATCATCTTCTTCATCTACATTTTCCATTGATTGGTCATGCAATATATTATCTACATCAATACGTCCTAATGGGATCATATCATCTCTTTCTATTGATGGCATTTCATCAATTTCCATTGAATTAAAAACCTTGTCAGGCACATGTTCTTAGTAAGGCTCCTCACCAAAAATTGATTGTTTTTCAAACTATACAAGAACATCAAAAGACCCACGAGGTTGATTTCTATCTATAACACTCCAATTTTTCCCTAACTTCAAATCTTCAATATAAAAAACTTGTTTTTCTTGAGAGTCAAGCACAAATTGTTGGTCCTTACTGTTGGAACGGAAATCCCAAAAATCATTGACAACATATAAAACTTTTTATTTAAAACCCTACAAGGCGAAATTAGGGTTTACCTTCGAGATCACTCTGGATTGATGTCATTTCAGCATGAATGTAGAAACTAACAACAAACTTGGAAGATAGCTCGTTGAACCTCACAGCCTTCTGTCGTATATCTCCAACGTCAAAATCTGGATGCAATGTGGGCTGCAAGAACCTCCGAACTTCTCCTCTCTCTCTTAGCCTCTCTAAAAAACATGAGTGATGAATTGATGCTAATTTAGAGATTTTACACGTCTATATATAAGCTACGGTAGAAAATCTAAGGAGAAATAAGGATCGGACTTCCAATGAGCCTAGGATTCCTATGTTCAACCTCGAACAAACATCCTACAACCAATTAATAATAAGTTAGTTAATTTAAAACTTATTATTAATTTCCTGAACCTTAACTCAAAATTATATTCTAACTCATTATTATATACTTAATAATCTCCTCACGTTTAAAATTACAGATATCCATCAATTAAATAAATCATTGACAATTATATTTAATTCACTTATTTTATTCCTTGAGACCTTAACACTTAACTTATTTGTCATGTCGGATAATTAAATCCACCTACAGGGTTTGACATGGACAAAAGTTATGAGTTTTCTCAAGAGGACATCATCAAACCATTTAAATATCAGGATGTAGTTTCTTTTAATAATTAGTTTTTACCATACAAATAATATTGTCTCTCAATTCATCGAGCTTATTGATTCAACATGAATCTCACTTTTTGATGAATTTAAGTGACGAACATTATATGTATGTGACAATTAAATATCTCGGGATTAAGAGCATACACAATCATAATAATCGTGAGGTATTTATTATCTTATTGAATCAGTAAAAAGATAATAACCTCAACATGGGTATGTTCAATAAATAAAGTGTACTAGCGTAATAATCTGAGACATCAAAGTGTCTCCTACAGTCCAGACAAACTATGCCAGAATATTAAACTATAATCATACTGATGGTGTGTCCAATTCTATCTAGGATTGTGAACACATACTCATATTACACAAGGATCCGATAATCTGGTCTTCTGTGCATAAATCGAACTCTACATACCAGATTATCTACAATGTAAAATATATGATGCACATGCATACCATATGTGAAATATAATGGAAACATTTTTCCCACATAGATTCTCAATAAAATGGAAAGAACAAACTTCTATTAATCAATAAAACGAGTTTCATTACAAAAAGTAAGCTTTTAGTATACAATTCTATCACTTATATCAAGTTCGTGATACATTTACACTAATAATCTTCCAATCCTTGTCTATTTGGATGCTTGTACTGTCCTTTACATCCCACCAATCACACTTGAATAATATAACTCGATTCTGCCCTTGTAGATATTCTAACTCAATAACTTAAATGATCACACCATAGAAGTCTATCACCCTCCCATCATGTTCTCCCTCCACGACCACACCACTATTTTGTGTTTTCTTTATGCCTCTCATAATCTTGATTGTGGGATCTAAACCCATTTGCATTACAACCCATGTAGCGTTTCACTCGATTATCAGGACCCTTGACAAGGGACAAGAGTTCTTTTGCTAGCATGCCCTTCATGGTACAATTTTTTAACCTATAGATAAAAGTGAAAATTTTCAATAGAACCCTAGCCAAATAATCAAACACACATTGTTTTGATAATAGCAACAAAAATAGGTAGACTTCAAAGTGCAATTACATGTTGTTCGAACCATTTAGGAAACCGCAGGTTATGCCTTTGATTGACGTTCCTTGTACTTGCAACTTTTAGAATTTCCTTATGCTCACTATACATTAATTATATATCATTATGTCACAAAATTATCTAATACCAAGGTATAAATCTAATGAACAAACATTAAAATTTTAAGTACAATTATTTAGAAAATTAAACTTACTTTATAAAATCTTGAACCTCTTCACAATTATTCCACACATAATTTCTAGCTTTTTCCCACTCAACATTATTCAACTCGGCATATATGGTCCCACCAAATGCATGACCATTATATGCAAATACAGACAACTCGCTCAAATTTTCACCTCCATTATAGTTCCGTTCAGCTCGATTGAATCTCATCTCAACATTACCCAAGTGCATAGAACAAAAATTCAAGCATTCATTGTCAATGTAATGCTTAACAATCGACTCTTCTATCCAAGCCTTACTACGTACATATCCCTTTAGTTTCCCCATTTTCCTATCAATATACATAACAAAAGAATTAAGACATAATTGAAAAAGAAAAACATTATTGATGCTTAAGTAATCACTTGATAAATAAATTATTAAACACATTTCAAACGGAAACATCCATCGATATTGGACTGGTCCAACAAGCTTGGCTTCTTTAGCAAGGTGAACCATTAAGTGTGCCTGATTCGCACTTTTTAGTGATCAGATTAATATTATATACCCAAGTATAAGTGGTCGAATTGTAGTTTTCTCAGTTTTTAAGTCCAAGTTTCGATCCCATGAAGAGTTTTAATAATTTGGAAATGAAATAAAATAGTTAAGTTGCTAATTCGAATATGACAGCATGTGATAGCTTGTGATGTGAGCTTAGATTGATAACTAGTCTAAGTAAACAATTATGTGTAGATAGATTAAGACAATAATAAAAAGTATCCTTCAGTTCAAGGATCTCATATGCATTATATTGGTTAAATACTGGAAATGATACCATACAACAATCAACTTCCATGTTACTAGCAAGTCACTTGGTAGGTCTGATGTATATAAACCATCACACAACAACTTCTTAGATTAGCTGATGGTATCCATGACAACTAATTAATCCAAGTAAACTAGAAGGACAAGCCATTCATGAGGAATACTTGAATTATTCATTTGATTTCATAATAGTAGGTGCATACATAATAAACCATAATACAACCACTTCTTAGGTCAACTGGTGGTAGTAGTCATAACACAACAACTTCTTAGGTTAATTGGTTATTGATGTGTCAATTGACTAATCCAAGCAAAACAGAAGGACAAGCCATTCATGAGGAATACTTGAATTATTCATTTGACTCTATCTGTGATATATATATACCAGTTAAACATCCTCGGCGTTCCGATGGAGGATAAACCATACCGATAGGAATGCCGTGGTTGTTAGACTGACAATATTTTCCTTTATACCAGTTAAACGATATGAGTAATTCAGAAGGACAAGCCATTCATGAGGATCACTTAGGTCATTCATCTGATAGTTATATATATATATATATATATATATATATATATATAAGTTAAACCCTAATAACCCAGAAGGATCATTTAGGTTTTGTACCATGCATCAGTTAACATCCTCAGCGTTTCGGTGGAGGACAAGTCATACCAATAGGAAAGCCGTGGTTGTTTTACTGGCAGGTTGATGATGCACTGATGACATACTTCCAGGCACATCACCGAAAATACGTACATCATTGTATCATGCATGAAGCATATAATACATAGATATATAAATATATCAAACATCAGCATTTTCAGAATTTAACTAGTATTATACGAATGTTTACATCTCACTAGAGGATATATGGAACTACTCATGCTCCATTGCTACAGACAAGCAAGTAGTGTATGCAGTTTTCATTGTAACTAAAATTAAAATACAGAGTCTAAACTGTCTTTCACAAGGAACAACTGAAACACAATTACTTTTATTATTAGTTATGACAAAATGGTGATGGTAGTTCAACTATCCGAATAGAAAGATACAACAAAAATATAGAAGTACAAAGGTTGGACTGAAGTGCATCACATACCGAATCATTTTTGCAACTCCTCTTTTTCGCCTTTTCTTTTCTCTTTTTCTTTTCTCTTTTCTCTATTGGTTTTCTCTTGGTTTTCGCTATTTATAGAGGAGAGGAAGTAGGAGCTGGCAGATCAAGTTCAGTCGTCAAGAGTAACCGTCCGGACGGTAGAGCTTTGCTGGAATTTCCCACTTGCTTTGTATGCTAACTCCTCTTGTGTCGAAATTACACTTTGGCCTTTTTTCTTTTATACTTTTATACATTACTCCTTACATTGTGTAGTAATTATGCATTAAACCTGAAACATTTTAAACATAACACACACCAAACCCTAATTATGCACAAACCCTATTTATCTCTAATTAATAGTTTTTAGTTATTCTATCACACTAATTTGACTTTATTAACTGTTCTAATTTATATATTGATTAAAGTTAATCACACTCCCCAACTTAAATATTACTAGTCCCTAGTAAATTTAAAAATTATTAACACAATATAATACAAACAGAGGTAAAATCATTTTTGTAGATTTTTTTACGATTGCATTTAGCATATGCTATAAGCCTTTAAACCCCAAGGTGATTCCTAGTAGATGAGTTTTGTCTCGTGAAGGTTTTCAGTGAAGCTACCTACAAACTTCAGTAATTAGAAATTTAATAATTCATATTTTTCACAAGTAAAATTAAATTGATATTCCATTTCTCTTGTCAAGATATTTCTTTCTCTGATCACTATAAGAGTAACACACGTTAGTTGTAATATTATCTATATACTTATATGTGTGTGTAATGATTTCTTTATTTTCAAAAATCACTGAGAAATATTAACCTCTTTCATGGTAGTTTTGATGTCAGTCCTTTCCGGGAATACACTCAGCAAAAAGAACACACCTGTTATAGTAACTATTTTCATGAACTACATGTATTTGGAATCTAGTTAACAACGCAAATAATTTCACATGTAGTAATCAAAAGAGTAGTTAGTTGAATACAATAGAATTTGACATAATCTCATGGAAGAACATTAATACTATATTAAATATACTATTAACATTTTCTTTTTTAGAACTGATAGAACAAATATATGATTTTTGGAATCACAAATGACTTTATTAGGGTTGTAATGTGGCAATGGGTTTAAGGTTTATGAAACGACGTCATTGGATTCCAAATGCTATCTTTTAGTATTGTGGCACACCTCATTCTATTTTTCTAGAACTTCACGTGTTTCTTTCTTCTCTTTTTCCCATTTTTTCACTTTCTTGTTTTTTTTTTTAGAATTTCCTTGTCTCTTTCTTCTGCTTTTCTGTTTTTCTAGTATCCTTCTGATTTAAACAAGGGAGCAAGAAAATTAGATAGCAAGGTAGGTTTAATATATTTTTATTTGGCTCGGGTGTTTCTTGGGTTTTAAGAAAAGAATTTATTTTCTTTCAAGCTCAATCATGGCTGACTACAGATATAAGTTTGTAAAAGAAATGGTCAAGGCTCAAGATTTAATCAAACATGGCCTAAGATCTTGTATCTGAGTAGATGTAGAGTATCTCTCCAAGAAAGATTGGTTCAAAATCTGCAATTGGTTTTATATCTCCACTATATATGCAATGAGTGTAATATTTCACAAGAGTTTTAACAATAAAGAAATCTAATTGTGCTTTTAAAACTAAATTTAAACAAAAATATTAAGATAGTACACAACTAAAATGTGAAAATCCCGCATGATCAGATTAAGACTATTCTTGCAAGGCATGAGAATAAAAATGTAATTTAGCTGTGAATCATATGAATTATTAATTCCTAACTTAACAACACGAGTTTCAAAATTAATATAAACAAACTTAAACACGAATTAGTTCACAATAAACAAGTTTAAAACACACAGAAATTCAAGAGAAAAAGTTTAATGCAAACAAGTGCAAAACACAAATTAAAGTTTAAGTGCATAAGTAAAAGTGCAAAATTAAAAAGCTAAGTAAAAGATAGCAGAGTTTTTCAGTAGAATCTTCAGTTTTTTCTTTTAGGAAGTAGATGGGCCTCCTCCAAAATGTTCTCTCAGTAGCCTCAAGATTTCAGCTTGATTTTGTTCATAATCCTCTATACGTTTGTTGATATCTGTGATACTCTTACCAAGCTGGGTGACAGTGGTCGCTAATCCTAGTAGAATATGTCTGTCAGTTCTGTCATCCACCGGTATGTATGGTTGATCCTCTTGTGGCTGCTGCTGTTCTGTTGAAATGAATTCTTTAGGACCTTGGAATGGTTCCTCTTGTGTTAGAGGGGGTACCTCTAGTTGTTCTTCTCGTTGTCCTCTATGAATTTTTCTCAATGAAGTTTTGTCTAAAATGGGCCAAAATGGTCTACAGTCTTTCATGTTGGATTGATGATCACACCTTTGTTCCTACAAAGCTAAGAAACTAGCATAGCATAGAGGAGTGAATATTTCTTCCTATCCACAGCAAGTATCATTTGATTCAGGATTAAATTCAGCAGATCAATGGTATGCCCCATTCTGAATGCATATAGAAAATAAGCTTGCTCAGTGTAGATTTGATTCTTTTGGGCATGAGGTAATAAACTATATATTGTGATCAAGTTCAGAATTCGGTATTTATCAGTCAGGTCTCCTTGCTTGATATATTTATTCGGTCTACCCCAACCAAATTTTGGATTACAAGTCACCTCTCTCCCTATGGTATCTAAATCAAGTAAATCAGTGTACAAAATATTGCGGGTTTTCAGGTCTTTGTATGGGTTGAAAAAATTCGGCTATAGTAGCCGGTGTAACTTGAAAAATAATACCTCGTACAAATACCCGTAATTGTTTTTCCCCAATAATCTCAGCATTACTATAGAATTCTCTAACTAGACAATCATAAGCAGGAAAAAACAATCTAACATACTGTAACCAACCTCTAGTTGCAAGAACTTGACGTATGCCTATATTCTCAAAATCTTCATAAATAATCGGCCTTTTAGAAATAATAGTTTTAGTCAAAAAATTAGCATCGTATCAGGCCTTGTAAACCCCACACTCGTATCCTTATATATAGCAAGAAAGTATATGAAATCTTTTATAATAAAACTTGCACCAACTATGTTTGATGTCCAAAAGTATGTTGTATAAGTTTGGGTTGGTTTTGGAAGGGTTGGGAATGAATTGAAAATGAAAAACAGAGAAAATAGGCAAAATTGAAAAAATTGTACCAGTATAGCATACCGGTAAAACTGAAAGTTACCGTACTGGTACAGCGTACCAATACCCCGAAGTCTAGCGAGCAGACCGTACCAGTACACAATACCAGTACACTCGATAAAATCCAAAAATTTTAAGTCACTATCTGGGGTCCATTTTAATATTTCTAACCCTAGGAAACCTTAGAGAGGAAGAAAGAAGGGAAAACACAAGAGATTCAATTGTTGATTCAAGTGGGAAAGATCAAACCTTCTACCTTTCTTTCCAAACTACAAAAACAAGGTAGGGGTTCCTTCCAATCTTGACCATTGAGGCTAGGGTTTATATATATACAAGTTTTGACTCTAAAGCTTATATATATTCATTGAAAACTATGATTCTTGATATTCTTTCAAAAATTACCATGTTTTAAACAAAGTTAGGGTTAGATAACCATGAAATCTCTTTTCTTGGTATAAAACCCTAGTTTTCAAGAGAAATGGGTTTTCCTCTTGATTTTTCCTTTGTTCTTGCTTTCAAAACACTAGTGCTTTATATTGAACAATAGAATGGTATTGTTGATGATCTCTTGCTTATTTTCATAATTTTTTTTATTGTAATACTACATGAAAATTTGGGGATTTTGAAATTGGATTGTTATGTGAGAAATTTGTTGGGGATTGTATCTCTTGAGAATGTTGGAATGACCATGGGTAGCCATTGACCGGGTATCGTAGAGTGGGTAGATGCATTTCTTACTCCGTGTGGGTTTGAATTTTTCCTATGACTTGTAGTGGGGTTGGTGCCTTGCGAGAACCAAGCCACTATTTGCTCATGGGTACCATAGCTAAGGGTTAGTATACTACTCCTGGGTTGGATTCGTCACTGCCATTGTGTTAGTATACGCTCTTCCTAAAAGTTGGAGATCCTTGCGAGGATTGGGTGTGTGAGTATGGGTCAGAATATTCTTAATGTGTCGATTCATGCGATATCATACATCATGCCTGAGATACAAGTACAAATTCATAGATACAAGCTGTGGTTGATTTACATTATGTGTAATGTTACAAACGATGGATTGTGGTTCAATGTTAAAATAGTTTATTTGTTGGAAATTGGTTTATCTCTTCATTTAATTATTGTTATTGCGTAAACTGGAGATTTATTGAAATGTCCTTATTTTATTTCAAATGTTATATATGATATTTATGAAATGAGATCGGCTATTTTTATATGTTTTCAAAACCTTGTTCAAGTTTGGAGCGATTTTGTTAGAGAGCTTAGTGCTCACCCCCTGTAATATTTTATTCATTCTCAGATGTCGGTTTAGATGAAGAGCCTGGAGTTGACGAGCAGGTGGCTTAGGAAGCACAATTGGAGGAAAGCGTGGATCTCGAGGGGGATGTCTAGAGTTGATATCTCCATGTTTTAGATTAGGGGATATATTTTTGTACACTAATAGATGTATTTTATTTATTCTGCTGCAAGATTAAGCTTGATTCTTCTGAGATGTAATTGTCATAGTTTGATATATTTTTTTGGGATGTAGATGCCATAGTTTGGCATATTCTTTTGGGATAAAGTTGTAGATATTATGAATGATTAATGAAATTATCTGAACTATGGATATTATTAGTTGCTCTCGTGTTGTGAATGATTTTTAGATTGTAATGCCGCCTAAGGTGGATTTTGGGGCATTACAAATTTTTGTATCAGAGCGTAGGCTTTAGGTCTTACATGGGAGCTATAGGTTGTGGATTACCACTAGAGAAGTAGGATTAGGTTGAATGAAATTCTTGATTTAAATTTTACACAAGTCTTATGCCTTAGATTCGTGTAATAATTAGGATGTCTTGTACATCAAGGAAACTAAATTGTGAATTGATGTGCAGGATGGAGGGTGAATTAGAACGTGGACGTGGACATGGACAGGGACGTGTTGGCCAAGCAAACCTACCACCACCACCACCTCTAGATGCCATGAACGACATATACCAATGCCTACGGGAGCTAACCACTCTGGTACAAATCCAGAATAGAAACAACAACCACAACGGTGGGGTTCATCCACTAGCTCATGTACCGGGCAACGGGGAGGAAAAACGAAAGATGGTAGTTCTTTGAGAATTTCTGAGACAACGCCCACCTACTTTCCAAGGAAGCTTTAACCCCTTGGATGCAGATAAATGGACTCGCGGGGTGAAGAAGATATGTGATGGCATGAGAATGACTGAGGATTTGTGGGTTGGTTTGGCTACATACCTGTTAGAGGGGAGGCCAACCATTGGTGGGACTCGGTGAATAGGAGGAGGAATACGGATACACTCACTTGGGAGGAGTTTGACCAAATCTTCCAAGATAAGTACTTTCCTGAAGCAGTCAGGGACAAGATGAGTGTCGATTTCCTCACTATACGATAGGGTAGCATGACGGTAGCCTAGCACGAGAGGAAGTTTGATGAGCTATCTCGCTGTGCCACGGAGTTCATATCTACCGAGGCTAGGAGGGTCAAATGCTTTGAGTAGGGCTTGAGGCCTACCATCAAGGAGAAGCTTGTGGCTCTCAAGATCCGGGACTATGGAGATCTTGTTGATAGAGCTGCACTGATGGAGAGAGACACCAAAGACAACTAGAGGAGACAAAACTTCAAGAGGGAATGTCCGATTAGGACAAGTGCTAGCAGCAGTGGAGGGCAGAGAGCAGCACCTTATCGTTGCCCAGACTAGGCGGGTGGACAGAGACTACAGACAGCTCGAGGAGTTGTAGGCATACCAGAGAGAGCAAGCACTGACCCATGCCAATGCTTCACATGTGGAGGTTTCAGGCACTTTAAAAATAAATGCCCATCATTTCCACCAAAGACCAATCAAGCAGCTGGACAAGTGAATGCAAACAAACCACCACTACCGAAGCCACTTCAGCAAAGACAACTAGGAGCTCTAGCCCTAGGCGATGCCAATCAAGGAAGAGTGTTTGCTTTGACCCAACCGGATGAAGATGTTTCCAATGCCGTTGTGGAAGGTATTGTTCTTCTCTATAATTCTTGGGTCCGAATTTTATTTGATCCTGGTGCTACTCATTCTTTCATACGCACTACATATGTTCTTAACTTGGGACTGGACTTTGAGAAGCTAGAATATGCCCTAAGTGTTAACATGCCTACGGGGGAATGGTTGGAGACTAGAATGGTGTGTAGAGGTTGTGTGCTTCGAATTATGGAGCAAGAGTTAATTGTAGATTTGGTTGCATTAGACATGAAGGGGTATACCATCATATTTGGGATGAAATTGTTGTCTACTTTTCGTGCGGCAATGGATTATTTTCGCAAACAGATTTCATTTCACTTAACGGGAGGAGTAGTTTTCAGTTTCATGAATGATCAAAATTCTTCCCATCCATTTCCTACTACGGGTAGTAGATTCTTGAAAGCTAAAGCGGGGAGCAACTTGAGTTTCTTGGCTAGCTTAATGGGAGATGTTCAGGATAAATCCCCATCTGGCGTGGTTTTGATAGTGTCGAATTTTCTAGATGTCTTCCCAGATGAACTACCCGAGTTACCCCCACAGAGAGAGATTGATTTTACCATTGATCTCTATCCAGGAACTGAACCTATATCCATTGCTCCCTATAAAATGGAACCTTTGGAGTTTAAGGAGCTAAGGAAGTAGTTAGACCAACTATTGGCGATTGGGTTTATCCGTTTAAGCACTTCACCTTGGGGTGCCCCGGTCCTCTTTGTGAAGAAGCATGACGAAACACTTCGGCTATGCACGGACTACTAAAGGTTGAATCGGGTGACAGTGAAGAATAAATATTCATTGCCACAAATTAATGATTTGTTCGATCAACTGAGGAGTTCTAAGCATTACTCCAATATTAATCTTTGCACAGGGTACCATCAATTGCAGATCAAGGAGGAGGCTATTCCTAAGATAGTTTTTTGTACCCGGTATGGTCATTTCGAATATATGGTAATGTCGTTCAGATTGACTAATGCTCCTGCAGCCTTCATGGATTTGATGCATAGAATATTTCGGCCGTATCTAGATCAGTTTGTCATTGTGTTTATTGATGACATATTAATCTATTCACGGACACAAGGGGAACATGAACACCATCTTTCGATAGTGCTTCAAACCTTGAGAGAGCATAAGTTATTTGCTAAGATGAGTAAATACAAGTTCTGGATTAAGGAAGTGAGATTTCTTGGCCATGTTGTGTCAGAACTAGGTGTAGCGGTTGACCCCGCAAAGATCGAAGTTGTGATGAAATGGGAACCACCGAGGAATGTGACCAAAATACATAGTTTTCTAAGATTAGCAGGCTATTACCGGAGGTTTGTGGAAGGGTTCTCAAAGCTAGCAATGTCGATGACTCGTCTTACGAAGAAGTGGAAAAGATTCTTGTGGACTCAAGAGTTTGAACTAGCCTTTCGCACCCTAAAGGAAAGGTTGACAACAACTCCTATCCTCATTATTTCGAGTAGTGGGGAAGGATATGATGTGTATACCGATGCTTCGTTACGACGCTTGGGATGTGTGCTAATGCAAGGAGGTAAGATAGTTGCTTATGGCTCGAGGCAACTCAAGATTTATGAGCAAAATTATTCCACTCATGACTTAGAACTTGCCACTGTGGTTTTTGCGCTTAAGTTGTGGAGGTGTTACTTGTATGGAGAAAAGTTTCAAGTGTTTTCTGACCATAAGAGCCTCAAGTATATATTCATCCAGAAAGACTTGAATCTTTGGCAAAAAAGGTGGATTGAGTATCTAGAATATTACGATTTCACACTCAACTACCATCTGGGAAAGGCGAATGTAGTAGCAGATGCACTGAGCAAAAAGTCTCGGAGTAAAATCAATGTTCTTGCTGTTAATAGGTTGAAGATGATTGAGGCCTTGGAGGAATTTGATCTATGGGTGGATAGACAGGGGGGATCGATCATGCTTATTTAATCTTGTAGCTCAACCAATTTTTCGACAAAGGATTGTGGAGTTGTAACGATTAGACACCGAGTTGGGAGCTATTTGGGGTAGATTGGAGAGGAATGAGATTGTTGAGCATTGGTTGATACAGAATGATGAGTTACAATTTCGTGGAAGACTATGTGTACCAAATAATGACTAAGTTGGGGAAGAAGTGTTGGGTGAGTGCCATAGTTCAAAATTCTCCATACATCCGGGTAGTACCAAGATGTATAGGGACATGAATCATCAATATTGGTGGAAAGGGATGAAACAAGACGTGGCTAAGTACGTTTCAAAGTGCACTGTGTGTTAGCAGGTGAAGATAGAACATCAAAAGTTAATAAGATTATTGCAGTCCTTACCTATTCTAGAATGGAAGAGGGATTACATCACCATGGACTTCGTGTCTGGCTTTCCACGGACTTCATGCAGTCATAATGCCGTATGGGTCACTGTAGATAGACTTACCAAGTCGGCTCATTTCTTGAGTATGAAGACCACAAATACTTTGGAGACCTTGAGCAAGCTCTATATTCGCGAGATTGTTAGATTACATGGAGTTCCGCTCTCTATTGTTTTAGATCGTGATTCTCGTTTCATGGCATNAAGGGGGGGAGTGACTGGGCTAAATGTAAACGCCTCGGCTACCTCTTTTAAGAGGCGGTTTGGGGTGTTACAAATGGTATCAGAGCCGACTCCCGATGGGGCCTGTAAGTATGCTGNTAACTTTGGCAAAGTCTACAACGAGCTATGGGGACAGAGTTACACTTTAGCACTGCCTTTCATCTCTAAATGGATGGCCAATCCGAGAGGGTAATACATATTTTAGAGGACATGTTACGAGCTTGCGTGTTGGATTTTAAGGGGAGTTGGAGTGATCATTTGCCGTTGGTGGAATTCGCATACAACAACAGTTTCCAATCTAGCATCGGTATGGCACCTTATAAGGCATTGTATGGGAGACCATGTAGGTCCTCGACTTGTTGGCTAGAAGTTGGAGAGAGTAATTTGTTTGGGCTAAAAATTGTTCAGGAGACTACAGAGAAAATTCAACTCATTCGGGAGAGACTACACACAGCACAAAGTAGAAAGAAAAGCTATGCGGATCAAAGAAGAAGACCCTTGGAATTCCAAGAGGGGGACTATGTGTTCCTCAAGGTGTCACCTAAAAGGGAGTGCTTAGATTTGACAAGAAAGGAAAATTAGCTCCAAGGTATATTGGACCATTCGAAGTGATCAAAGTGATGGGCAAAATGGCGTATCAACTTTGGTTACCAACCCAACTGTCAGGGGCGCATGACGTGTTCCATGTGTCGATGTTAAGGAAGTGTCAATTGGATACAACGCATGTCATGGATTTGGAGGATATAGGAATTCAAGATGGAGTAACATATGAAGAACAACTAGTGAAGATACTTGATACCAAGGAGAAGGTGCTTCACAATAAAGTAATTCAACTGGTGAAAGTCTTGTGTCAACATCACGGGGTGGGAGAAGCTACTTGGGAGCCTGTGAGGTTCCTGTTAAGGATGCGCAGTCCTGGTATCCCACATCGGTTACGAAGGGGGGGAGTGACTGGGCTATATTGGGCCACCCCGGCTACCTCTTTTAAGAGGCGGCTTGGGGATGTTACAAATGGTATCAGAGCCGACCCCCGGCTGGACCCGGGTGGGACCCTGTGCGGGCCTGCGTGTGGGCAGGAGGTTCCTTGTAAGGATGCCTGTGGTGCACGGGGACGTGCAGCCCCGAAGGGGGGTGGATTGTGAGGTTCCTGTTAAGGATGCGCAGTCCTGGTATCCCACATCGGTTACGAAGGGGGGGAGTGATTGGGCTATATTGGGCCACCCCGGCTACCTCTTTTAAGAGGCGGCTTGGGGATGTTACATATGGTATCAGAGCCGACCCCCGGCTGGACCCGGGTGGGACCCTGTGCGGGCCTGCGTGTGGGCAGGAGGTTCCTTGTAAGGATGCCTGTGGTGCACGGGGACGTGCAGCCCTGAGAGGGGGTGGATGTGAGGTTCCTGTTAAGGATGCACATCCTGGTATCCCACATCGGTTACGAAGGGGGGGAGTGACTGGGCTAAATGTAAACGCCTCGGCTACCTCTTTTAAGAGGCGGTTTGGGGTGTTACAGAGCCTGACTTGGAGATGCAAGAGAAGTACCCTTATTTATTCGCTACTTGAGGTAAGTTTTGAGGACGAAACTTTCTTTAAAGGGGGTGGATTGTAAACCCCACAATCGTATCCTTATATATAGCATGAAAATATATGAAATCTTTTATAATCAAACTTGCACCAACTATGTTTGATGTCTAGAAGTATGTTGTATAAGTTTGGGTTGGTTTTGAAAGGGTTGGGAATAGATTGAAAATGAAAAACAAAGGAAATAGGCAAAATCGAAAAAACCGTACCGGTACAACCGAAAGTTACTGTACCGGTATAGCGTACCGGTACCCCGAAGTCCAATAGACCGTACTGGTACACTTAGTAAAACCCAAAAATTTTAAGTCGCGATCTGTGGTCCGTTTTTGGCCCTATAAATACTTAAAGACACCTCCTTTAGCCCTATTTCAACATTTCTAACCCTAGGAAACCTTAGAGAGGAAGAGAGAAGGAAAAACACAAGAGATTCATGTGTTGATTCAAGTGGAAAAGATCAAATCTTCTACCTTTCTTTCCAAACTACAAAAACAAGGTAGGGGTTCCTTCCTTTCTTGACCATTGAGGCTAGGGTTTATATATATATACATGTTTTAACTCTAAAGCTTATGTATATGCATTGAAAACCTTGATTCTTGATATTATTTCAAAAATTACCATGTTTTAATCAAAGTTAGGGTTAGATAACCATGAAATCTCTTTTCTTGGTATAAAACCCTAGTTTTCAAAAGAAATAAGTTTTCCTCTTGATTCTTCATTTGTTCTTGATTTAAAAACTCTAGTGGTTTATATTGAACAATAAAATAGTATTGTTGATGATCTCTTGCTTATTTTCATCAATTATTTTATTATAATACTACATGAAAATTTGGGGATTTTGAAATTGGATTCTTATGTGAAAAATATTTGGGGATTGTATCTCTTGAGGATGTTGGAATGACCATGGGTGGCCGTTGACCGGGTATCGTAGAGTGGGTAGATGCGTTTCTTACTCCGTGTGGGTTTGAATTTTTCCTATGGCTCGTAGTGGGATTGGTGCCTTGTGAGGAGCAAGCCACTATTCATTCACAGGTACCGTGGCTGAGGGTTAGTATTCTACTCGTGGGTTGGATTCGTCACTGCCATTGTGTTGGTATACACCCTTGCTAAAAGTTGGAGATCCTTGCGAGGATTGGGTGTGTGACTATGGGCCAAGATATTCTCAATGTGTCGATTCATGCAATGTCATACATCATGCCTGAGATACAAGTACAAATTCAGATATACAAGAAGTGGTTGATTTACATTATGGGTAATGTTACAAACGGTAGATTGTGGTTCAATGTTAAAATGGTTTATTTCTTAGAAATTGGTTTATGTCTTCATTTAATTATTGCTATTACGTAAACTTGAGATCTATTGAAATGTCCTTGTTTGATTTCAAATGTTATATATGATATTTGTGAAATGAGACTGATTGTTTTTATATGTTTTCTAAACCTTGTTAAAGTTTGGAGGGATGTTGCTAGAGAGCTTAGTGCTCACCCCCTGTAATATTATTCATTCTCAGATGTCAGTTTAGATGAAGAGCTCGGAGTTGACGAGCAGGTGGCTTGAGAAGCACAATTGGAGGAAAGCGTGGATCCCGAGGGGGATGTCTAGAGTTGATCTCTTCATGTTTTAGATTAGGGCATACATTTGATACACTAATAGATGTATTTTGTTTCTTCTGCTGCAAGATTAAGCTTGATTCTTTTGAGATATAATTGTCAAAGTTTGATATATTCTTTTGGGATGTAGATGCCATAGTTGGGCATATTCTTTTGGGATAACGTTGTAGATATTATGAATGATGAATGAAATTATCTGAACTATGGATATTATTAGTTGCTCTCGTGTTGTAAATGGTTTTTAGATTGTAATGTCATCCAAGGTTGGTTTTGGGGCGTTACAGGTTTGTTGTTCAAAATTCTTAAACATCACCTCGTTGAAGATATTTTCCGGTCTTGATTGTTGTGCAGGTGCTTGAGGTTGCTCGGGTTGATCTCTCTGTGCCCGACTCGAAAATCCTCTTGTTCTTCGTCTCAAATCCATTTTTTCTTGATTTCTTCGCTAATGCTCCGTTTTAGTTGATTCCAATCGGTAGTTACCTTCAAAATATGATGGGTATGAGAATAATCGGAACAAATTTGAAGAAAAATGGTGAAATATTGCAGATTTGAGAGAAATTGCTTTGAGAGTTTCAACTATGTTCAAAATTTTGAGTTGATGGAGGGCAGAAATGATCTGTCGTTTGCATGGGCTGTTTATAAATAAAGCACTACCATCCGGACGCCTGGCCCACCATCCAGAAGGTACTGTGTTTCGATTTTTTTTTGAATTTTCAACTATATTTTGTTATTTTGATTTTCTGATTTTCTGCAATTTGTTCCTCCAAATTCCTGCAGTACGCAAAATTAAATAATTTTATATTCTACAAAACTTTGCTAACCACTCTTTTTTCTTGTCACAAAAATTGGTGGGTTTTTATTTATTTTATTTGTTATTTCATATTTACTGATTTTCCTAATTAATCTATAGTTATTTACATTTATTTACAAATATTTATAAATATTTACAAGTATGTGCAATTCTTCAAAAAATCATGATCATACTGATTCAGAGTCGAAACTATCTGGATCAATATTTCTAGTGACACGATTAACTTTATTTCGTACATATCTTGTTAACATTGGGGTAGAATAGGATGGCATCTCAAGGTAGTCCTTACTCTGCCCACACCTAATCTACCGGAGATTATCTGACGCTCGACTTGAAATTAGTTCCGTATACTGATTATGTTGTCTTAAATGTTGTAAACGACCTGTAACGCCCCAAAAACCACCCTGGATGGCATTACCATTTAAAAACATTCATGTCATGAGAGCAACTAAATAAATCTATCATTACAAAACATCCTTAATTTAACAAAATTCGGGCAGAGTCTCCTTTGTACGGGGAGCTCTACCCAAAACACAACCTGTGCAATTATACTACATTGACCACACCGGGTTCATTTACCCATTAAATAAAAACAATTCATTCACCACATGTAATATCCACAATATCATCTCAAAAGAATAGGCCAAGCTATGACACTTACATTCCAAAAGAATTATATTCAAACATAGCAGCGGAATAAACAAAATACTAGACTATACATGATCGTAAATAAATTCCCTAGTCTAGCACAAAAATAAACTATAGCTGTAGATGTCCACCTTAGGATCTAGGTTCCCCTCTGGTGGAACCTCCCAATTTTCTAGCTCGTCAACGCCGGGATCTTCCTCTAGCACGAAATCTGGAAAGAAAACATTATTGGTAGGGGGTGAGCACTAAGCTCTGTAGGAAAATCCTCACAAACTCTAACAAAGTTTGGAAAACGTAGAAAATGGTCGATTTCATTTCACAAATAGCATACGTAAATTTTGAAAAAAAATATGACATTTTCAAAGATCTCAAGTTTATACATTAACAATAATTAAGTGGAAGAGTAAGTCAATCCCACCATAAATAACCATTCCAAAGAGTAATTATTAAGTGCAAGAGCAAAACCAATCCCACCATAAATAACCATTCCAAAGATTAATTATTCTCACAACAATTTCCAAGATAATCATATCCAAAATATAACGTAATAAACAATAACCACAATGTATCTCAAGTCTAATGTAAGATAATCGCATGAATAAACACATCGAGAATATCCTGGTCCACACACACACAAATCCTCGCAAGGATATCAAACTTTGGGAAGGGCGTCTACAGATGCATTGTCCCATACCAATGCATCGGCAATAACGAATCCGACCCAGACGTAGTATATTAATCCTCTGACACGACACCCGTGAGCTAATAGTGGTTTGGTCATCGCAAGGCACCAACCCTACTACGAGTGGTAGAAAAAGTTCAAACCCACACGAAGTAAGAACCAAACACATCTACCCACTCTACGATACCCGGTCAATGGCCACCCATGGTCATCCAAACACCTCCATGAGATACAATCACCAACAATTTCTCAACAAAATTTCATAATTTTTAAAACTCCCAAATTCCATAGGTATTTCTCAAATCACATTCAATCTCAAAATTCTCCAATTTTCTCCCATATGATTCCAATATAACAATTTAAGAAAAATATGCAAGAGATCATCAAACATATATTTTTATTGTTCAAACAAAGTACTAGGGTTTTGAAGTCAAGAATTAAGGAATATCAAGAAGAAAAATCTCTATTTCTTAAAAGAAATAACGGTTTTGAGATTTCAAGGATTTCATGGCTATAAAACCTTAACTTCATTCCAAACATGATAATATTTGCAAGAGTATCAAGAAATAATGGTTTCATAACATATATCTAAGATTTAGAAGCAAAATATACATAGATATAAACCCTAGCCTCAATGTAGGAGAATAGGAAGAAATTCCTACCTAGAATCAAGAATTCCAAGTGAAAGCCCAAGCCCTATAGACCTTCTTTCTCCTCTCCTTCTTTTCCTTTACCTTCTCCTAGGGTTCCAAGAGGTGTGGGGTGAGAGTGGAGTGAAAGCACTGAGGTTAAAGGGGCTGAAATCAGTGTTTTAAACACTGTCAACCCTGATTTTTACTGTTCACAGCCTGTTTTGGGTTTCTCCAAATTTATAATTTTGCCACTAAAATCTCCAATTTGATCCATATGACTACTCTAAGGTTTTTCGACGTTCTGGATTTATTTTTAATGTTATTTTAACCTAAAAAAATTTATTTTTATGTTTTATTTAAAAAATAAAATAAATTTACACTCGAAACATTAAAATTACTATTTTATTCCTCCTTAGTATTTATTTTTATGGTTTCAATATATATAGTTTATTCTTACGTCATTACATATATAAGAATCACTAAAAAATTAAATTACTATATTAATATAAACATGTGGGGGTTTACACCTTCAAGTCTAAGAAGAAAGCACAACACTTTACTATCCAATGAACAGAAAAGTGCAGATTTTTTTTATCAACTTTGGAGAATAAAATGATTTGACTCAGGTAGTTCTAATATGTGTGACCTATATGGTTGGAAAGATATATGAGTTAGGGTTCTAACAAAAATAACNCTCAGGTATTTCTAGTATGTGTGACCTATATGGTTGGAAAGATATATGAGTTAGGGTTCTAACAAAAATAACGGTGCACAATTTGGACTTTCCAACAAAGCGTTATGATCAAATTGGTGAAAGGTAGTCTGCCAGACTGCTTGGTTCTTCTATACTTATTTGGAGTCTTAATATACTTATTTTTCTTATATTTTGATTTAGGATGTAAATGGAGACGTTAAATGCAAAACGAAGCTAATTGGACAATTGTTGATAGTTTAGACATGTGGGGGTTTACACGACCACATTTTACACAACCATCGAGATGATCCGCTCATCGATTTTTCACAAATGTACTCTTTCCACATAAAAGTCTTCATTGACTTTCAAAAATTTCTAAATTTCTAACTCTTCTGGCTTTTTTTATGATCAATGCATGGATATCTTTGGGAAGATGACGCAGTAGAATTAAACTTAACCAAAATAATTTTTTGTCCATTGTACACATAAAATAGTTTTTTTTTTAAAGACTCTCTATCTGGTTCTTTAACGTCTGCCAGTCATAAAGACAAAATTAACATTGATATTAAAACAAAATAAATACTTTAAATATAAATACTAAAGTTACCTCATTACATCCACAACTTAATTTAAACATTATCTGAAATTTAACAACATTGATAGTTAACATTGATAGGAAAACCTGACAATCTTTTGTCATTTCACCGATTGAGATATCTGGTTGCACTCAGGAGATACTCTGTCAAATAAATTACAATTTATTAGTAATTTCATTGAGATTTAAGCAATAATTTACTTTTCAGAGCATATAAACAGGATCAAAAAATTGTACAACAGTTATTTCTTGAGTAAATCCACCATGATATGGTTCAAGTCTTTGACCATTGATTTTAAAGATATTTTCAGTTAATGGATTTTCAATTTCAATTGCTCCATAGTCAAAAACTTGTTTGACAATGTAGGGACTTGTCCATCTTGATCTTAATTTCTCAGGAAATAAAAGAAGTTTTGCATTATATAATAGCACTTTTTGAGGTGGTTCAAAATATTTCTACATGATATTTTTATCATGAAAAATTTTTGTTCTTGATTTTGTAATTTTTGCATTTTCATAAGCTTCATTTCTTAATTCCTCTAATTCACTTATTTGAAGTTTACAAGCTATTCCAGCTTTGTCTATATCAAAATTCATCATTTTGATTGCCCAATACGTTTGATGTTCTAATTCTACAAGTAAGTGACATGGTTTTTCATTTACTAACCGATAAGGAGATATTCCTAAAATAATTTTATATGCAGTACGGTAAGCCCAAAGCGCATCAGTCAATCTTAAGGACCAATTTTTACGATATGGATTTACTTTTTTTTCTAATTTAGCTTGTCCACTTGTTTGTAGATGGTATGGAGTGAATATTTTATGTGAAATTGAATATTTTTTCATAAGATTTTGAAAAATTTTATTACAAAAATGTAATCCACCATCACTTATAATGGTATGAGGAATTTCAAATCTAAACAGAATAATTTCTTTCAAAAACTTGATCACTGTTTTATGATCATTATTTCTACATGGAATTGCCTCTACCCATTTACAGACATAGTCGACTGCAACCAAAATATACAGATATCCAAAAGATGGGGCAAATTGACCCATAAAATTGATGCCCCAACAATTAAAAATTTCAATAATTAAAATAGAGTTTAAAAGCATCATATTTCTTTTTGAAATATTTCCCATTTTTTGACATCTGTTAAACAAAAGATATGAACATCTTTAAAAAGAGTTGGTCAGTAAAATTCACACTGCAAAATTTTAGCAGCAGTTTTCTTTGAAGCAAAATAACCTCCACAAGCTTCGGAGTGATAAAACTGAATTACTTCACCTATTTCATGATTAGGTACGCAATGCCTTAGTATTTGATCTTTACAATATTTAAACAAATAAGGATCTTCCCAGAAAAAGTTATGTACCTCACTTAGAAACTTATTTCTATCAGACCAGATATAATTAGAGAGAATAGTACCAGTAGCTAGATAATTAGCTATATCTACATACCATGACAATTTTGTTACTGCTAATAGTTGTTCATCTGCAAAGGTTTCTCTAATCGGAGTTGGTTTTTTCTTTATTTCATAGTTTAATCTTGACAAGTGATCAGCTACCACATTTTCTACTCCTTTCTTATGTTTGATGATTAAATCAAATTCTTGTAGTAATAATATCCAACGTAGAAGACGTGGTTTAACATCTTTTTTAGTAAGTAAGTATTTTAAAGTTGCATGATCAGTAAATACAACAATTTACGATCCAACCAAATATTAACGAAATTTATCTAATGCAAATACAACAGCAAGTAGTTCTTTTTCTGTGGTTGAATAGTTCATTTGTGTATCATTTAGAGTTTTACTCGTATAGCATATAACATAAGGATTTTTCTCTTTTCATTGCCCTAGTACGGCTCCTACTGTATAATCACTTGCATCACACATTATTTCAAAAGGTAACGACTAGTCAGGAGGTTGCATGATAGGTGCAAAAATAAGCATATTTTTTAATTTATCAAAAGGTACTTGACATGCTTTATTCCGTTCAAATAGTATATCTTGACATGAAAAATTACATATAGGCTTGGCTACTAAACTAAAATGTTTTTATAAATCTTCTATAAAATACTGCATGACCTAGAAATGAGTGAATATCTTTTACTATTTTTGGTGAAGGCAGGTTAGCTATCAGATCAATTTTTGATTTATCAACTTCAATTCCTTTTTTAGATACTGTATGGCCTAAAACAATACCTTGTGTGACCATGAAATGACATTTTTCCCAATTTAAAACAAGGTTTGTTTCTTCCCATCGAATGAGGATTTTTTTTATATTTTCTAGACATATATAAAATGAATCCCCATATACTAAAAAATCATTCATAAAGACTTCTAGATATCATTCTACCATATCACTGAATATACTTAACATACATCGTTGAAAGGTAGTTGGTGCATTTCATAGTCCAAAAGGCATTCTTTTATATGCAAAAGTGCCAAAAAGACATGTAAATGTAGTTTTTTCTTGATCATCTATCGCAATTTCAATCTGATTATAACCAGAGTATCCATCTAGAAAGCAATAATATGCATGACTAGCTATTCTTTCCAAGACTTGGTCAACAAAAGGTAACGGAAAGTGATCTTTTTCTGGTGAGTGAATTTAGCTTCCGATAGTCAATACATACATTGTAAACTCCCATATTCGTATTATCAAATGTAGCAATGTACTTATGTTTTTGAAATTCTAATTTAAGGAATGGAGTATGCATGAACTAAGTAGATTGTAAGAGTAGAGATAAAAATGTTGATAGTGTAGAATCGAATAAATATTTAGTTCAAACTTAGTTTTGACTTGTAAATAAATGAAACCGTTTGCAATAAAACTTATACCAACTATGTTAAATGTACAAATGTATGTTGTATAAGTTTGTGTTGGTTTTGGAAGGGTTTGGAATGGGTTAAAAATAAAAAATAGAGGAAATAGACAAATTTGGACAGGACCTACCGGTAGTACGCTGTCCAGTGAATCCGAACTACCGGTAGTCAACAGGTAATAAATGTTCAGTAGATTCGAACTATTGGTAGTCAACAGGTAGTAAGTGGCTAGTGGATCCGAACTACTGGTAGCTCAATAGATAGTAAATTGCCAGTGGATCCGAACTACCGGTAGCTCGATACAAACTACCGGTTGATCGTTAAAAAATCGAGATTTTTTGTTTTAAAACTCCATTTTCACTCCATTTGCTCCCATTCTTTCACACCTCTCTCACCCCACACCTCTTAGAACCCTAATAGAAAGACTTAGAGAGGATGAGAGAAAGGGAAAACAAGAGTTTTAAGGGTAATTGAAGATCAAATCTTCTTGTCTTTCACACCAAAACCAAGGAGAAAGGTTGGGGTTTTCTTCTTATTCTCTTACATTGAGGTTAGGGCTTAATTATATGTATTCTTTTGACTTTAAATCTTATATATATGCTATGAAATCATCTTTCCTTGGTCTTTTGCATTCATTAGCGTGTTTTAAACAAAGTTAGGGTTGAATACCCATGAGATCTCATTTTCTTGATATAAAACCCTAGTTTTCAAAATAGATGGACTTTCTTCTTGATTCTTCCTTTGTTCTTGACTTTGAAACGCTAGTGCTTGGTGTTGAGTAATAAAATGATGTTGTGATGATCTCTTGCTTATTTTTCTTAAATTGTTTTATTGTATTACAAATTGTGAAATTGAGAATTTATGAAATTATTTGTTATTTGAGAAAATTGTTGGTATTGTATCTCTTGTGTGGTTGTTGGATAAACATGGGCTACTACTGACCATGTATCGTGGAGTGTGTAGATGTCTTCTTACTCCGTGTGGGTTTGAACTTTTTCTACCACTCATAGTGGGGTTAGTGCCTTGCAAGGACTAAACTATTATCGCTCACGGGATATCGTGGAAAAAGGGTTAGTATACTACTCTTTGGTTGGATACGTCACTGTCATGGTGTTGGCATACGCCCTTCCTAAAGGGTGGATATCCTTGTTAGGATTTGTGTGGGTTGTACGTGGGCCATGATATTTTTGATAGTATTCATGCGAGGTCTTACTTCATACCAAAGATATGAATACAGTGGTGGGTTATTGTTCATTGTACCAGAAATAGTTTTTACAAGAATTTTGGGAAGTATGGGATTCCGCAAAAACTTGGGAGAAACGGTTTATGATGGAATGGATTATTAGTCGAATATTGGTTTCACTTATGCATTACATTACTGTTGTTGCTTTAAACTTGAGATATGTTTAAATGTCCCTGTTTTATTTAATAATTCATATATGCAATTTGTGAAAGGTGACCGACCATTTTCATATGCTTTTCTAAATCTTGTTTGAGTTTTCTAAACTTAGTGCTCACCCCCTACAAACTATATTTTTCAAATTGTGGTTTAGAGGAAGAGCTCGGGGTCGAGGAGCCGACACATTGGGAAGCTCCATTAGACGGGCTCATGGATCCCGACATGGATGTCTAGAGTTATACTCTCCAAGGTGTTAGACTAGGAATTTTCTTTTGGGACTATGTAAAGACTAATCTTTTGTTATTCCACTGCAAGTTTAAATGTGATTCTTTTGGAATGTAATTATCATAATCGATCACATTCTTTTAGGATGTAATAGCCATGGTTGGCCTATTCTTTTGGGATAATATTGTAAATGTTATATTTGATGGAAGAAATTTCTTTAATGATGGAATTATTTAGTTGCTCTCACGATGTAAATGGTTTATAGATTGTAATGTTGTCCAAGGTGGATTTTGGGGCGTTACAAAGTTTGGGTATTAGAGCCTAGGCTTTAGGTCTTATATGGGAGCTGTAGGTTATGAATTACCACTAGAGGGTTAGGACTAGGTTAAACAAAATTGTTGGATGAAATTTTATCCAAACTTTATGCTTTAGACTAAAGTGATATTTAGGATGTCTTGTACATCAATGAAACTAAATTGTGAATTGATGTGCAGGATGGACGGTAAGCATGGACGTGGACGAGGTCATGGTGGCTAAGCAAACCCACCACCACTACCACCTCCTAATGCCATGAACGACATATACCAGTGTTTAAGAGAGCTTACCACTTTGGTGCAACACCAAAACGGAAATAATAATCACAATGGTGGGGTTCATCCACTAGCCCAAGTACCGGGCAATGGGGATGATAACCGAAGGATGATTGTTCTCCAAGAGTTTCTGAGACAACACCCACCTACCTTCCAAGGGAGCTCTAACCCCTTGGATGCGGATAAATGGATCCGCCGTATAATGAAGATGTGTGACAGCATGGGAGTTGTCGAGGATCTTCGAGTCGGCTTGGCAACATATTTGTTTGAGGGGGAGATCGACCATTGTTGGGATTCGGTGAAGAGGAGAAGAAACGCCAAGGCGCTTACTTGGGAGGAGTTCAATCAAATCTTCTAAGACAAGTACTTTCCTGAATCAGTCAGGAATAGGATGAGTGCAGACTTTCTCGCTTTACGACAAGGGAGCATGACCGTGACAGAGCACGAGAGGAGGTTTGACGAGCTATCCCGTTATGCTATAGAGTTCATATCCACAGAGGCTAGGAGGGCCAAACGCTTTGAGCAGGGCTTGAGGCCTGCCATCAGGGAGAAGCTAATGGCTTTTAAGATCATAGACTATGGAGATCTTATTGATAGAGCTACACTGGTGGAGAGAGACACCGAGGACACTCAGAGGTGACAGAGCTTCTCGAAGGGAGGTCTGATCAGGACCGGTGCTAGCAGTAGTGGAGGGTTGAGAGTGGCACCCTATTGTCGTCCGGATCAGGCGGGTGGACAGAGACTTCAGATAGCCTGAGGAGTGGGAGGTGTACCAAAGAGGATAGGCACGGACCCACAACACTGCTTTGCATGTGGAGGTGTCGAGCATTTCAGAAATAACTGCCCATCTCTTCCCCCAAGAACCAATCAAGCAACTGGGCAAGTAAATGCAAACAAACCACCACCACCGAAGCCACTACAATAGAGACCATTGGCAGCTCAGGCCCCCAGTAGCGCCAATCAAGGGAGAATGTTCGCTTTGACTTAGCCAGAGGATAAGGTTTCCAACGCCGTTGTGGAAGGTATTGTTCTTCTCTAAAATTCCTGGGCTGGAATTTTATTTGATCCCAGTGCTACACATTCCTTCATATGCACTACGTATGCTTTGAGTTTGGGATTGGACTTTAGGAAGCTAGAACATGCCTTGAGTATTGACCTGCCTACAGGAGAACGGTTGGATACTAGAAGGGTGTGTACTTCGAATTAGAGAGCATGAATTGATCGTAGATTTGGTTGCGTTAGATATGAAGGGGTACTACATTATATTTGGGATAAATTTTTTGTCCACTTTTCGTGCGGTAATGGATTATTTTCGCAAGTGGATTTCATTCCAATTACCAGGAGGGGTAGTTTTTACTTTCATGAATGATCGCAATTCTTCCCATCCATTTTCCACTACGGGAAATATATTTTTGAAAGCTAAGGCGGGGAGCACTTTGAGTTTCTTGGCCAGGTTAATGGGAGAGGATTAGGATAAATCCCATGCGGATGTGGTGTTGATAGTATCGGATTTTCTGGATGTCTTCCCAGATGAACTACCCGGGTTACGCCCACAACGAGAGATTGAATTCAAGATTGATCTCTTTTTGGGAACTGAACCCATATCTATTGCTCCCTATAGAATGACACCATTGGAGTTGAAGCAGCTAAGGAAGCAGTTAGACCATTTGTTGGCTATTGGGTTTATCCGTCTAAGTACTTCACCTTGGGGAGTCTCGGTCCTCTTCGTGAAGAAGCATGACGAAACACTTCGGTTATGCATGGATTATCAATGGTTGAATCGAGTAACAGTGAAGAACAATTATCCATTGCCAAGGATTGATGATTTGTTCGACCAGTTGAGGGGTTCTAAGTATTACTCCAAGATTTATCTTCGCACTGGGTATCATCAACTGCGGATCAAGGAGGAGGATATTCCTAAGACAGCTTTCCATAGCCGGTATGGTCATTTCGAATATACGGTGATGCCGTTCGGACTGACTAATGCACTAGCAACCTTCATGGATTTGATGCACAGGGTATTCTGGCCATACCTTGATTAGTTTGTCATTGTATTTATTGATGACATATTGATTTATTCACAGACCCAAGAGGAACATGTTCGATTGTGCTACAGACACTGAGAAAGCATAAGTTGTATATGAAGATGAGTAAATGCGAGTTTTGGATGAAGAAAGTGAAATTCCTTGGTCATGTTGTGTCTGAGCAAGGAGTAGCTATGGACCCCACAAAGATTGAAGCCGTGATGAAATGGGAACCACCTAAGAATGTGACCGAAGTACGTAGCTTCTTAGGTTTAGAAAACTACTATCGGAGGTTTGTGGAAGGGTTCTCCAAGCTAGCGATGCTGATGACTCACCCTACGAAGAAGGGAGAAAAGTTCTTGTGGACTCAAGTGTGTGAATTAGCCTTTCACACCTTGAAGGAGAGGTTAACGACAGATTCTGTCCTCATTATTCTAAGCAGTGGGGAAGGATACATTGTTTACACCGATGCTTCGCTACGAGGCCTGGGATGTGTGCTAATGCAAGAAGAAAAGGTAGTTGTTTATGGCTCGAGACAACTCAAGATGCATGAGCAGAACTATCCCACTTACAACTTAGAGCTTGCCGCTGTGGTCTTTGCTCTTAAGTTGTGGAGGTGTTACCTTTATGGAGAAAGGTTCCAAGTGTTTTCAGATCATAAGAGCCTCAAGTATATCTTCACCCAGAAAAACTTAAATCTTTGACAAAGAAGATGGATTGAGTATCTAGAAGATTATGATTTCACACTCAACTATCATCCGGGAAAGGCTAATGTAGTCGCAGATGCACTTAGCAGAAAGTCTCGGGGAGAACTAAATGTTCTTGTTATTCATCGGTGGAAGATGATTGATGCCTTGGAGGACTTTGATCTATGGGTGGATAGACAGGAGAATCGTCCATACCTATTTAACCTAGTAGCCCAACCTACACTTCAACGTAGAGTGGTGGAGTTATAATACTTGGATCCTAACTTAGAGTCAATTCGAGCTAAATTGGAAAATGGAGAAATAGTAGAAGGTTGGTCTTTGAGAAATGGAGAACTAAGATATAGGGAGAAGCTATGCATCCTTGATGATTCGTCGCTAAAGGAGGAGATACTAGGAGAGTGTCATCGCTCTAAGTTTGCCATCACCCTGGTGGCACAAAAATGTATAGGGACATGAAACGTCAATTTTGGTGGAAGGGGATGAAGAAGGATGTGGCAAGGTTTGTAGCCCAATGTGAGATGTGCCAACAAGTGAAGATTGAACATCAAAAGCCCAGACGATTACTACAGTCCTTGCCTATTTCAGAGTGGAAGTGGGATCACATCACCATGGACTTCGTGTCGGGTTTTCCATGGACTTCGCGAGGTTATAATGATGTATGGGTCATTGTGAACAGACTCACCAAATCTACTCATTTCTTGAGTATGAAGACCACAGATACTTTGGAGACCTTGAGCAAGTTGTATATTCGTGAGATCGTTAGGCTACATGGAGTTTCGTTCTTTATCGTGTCGGATCGTGATTCTCGTTTCATGGCACAATTTTGGCAAAGTCTACAACGAGCTATGGGGACAGAGTTACACTTCAGCATGACTTTTCATCCCCAGAAGGATGGTCAATCCAAGAGGGTGATACAAATTTTGGAGGACATGCTACGAGCGTGTATGTTGGACTTCAAGGGAAGCTAGAGTGATCATATGTTGTTGGTGGAATTCACATACAACAACAGTTTTCAATCCAGCATTGGCATGACACTTTATGAAGCATTGTATGGGAGACCATGTAAGTGACCGACTTGTTGGCTAGAAGTTGGAGAGAGTAGTTTGTTTGGGCCAGAGATTGTTTGGGAGACTACGAAGAAAATTCAAATCATCCGGGAGAGACTACACACGACACAAAGTAGATAGAAAATCTATGTGGATCGAAGAAGAAGACCCTTGGAATTCAAAGAGGGGGACTACGTGTTCCTCAAGGGGTCACCCAAGAAGGGAGTGTGTAGATTCGGCAAGAAGGGGAAATTAGCACCAAGATACATCGAACCCTTTGAAGTGATCAAAGTTGTAGGCAAAGTGGCGTATCAACTTCGGTTACCNGGTTTAGATTCAGTAAGAATGGGAAATTAGCACCAAGATACATCGAACCCTTTGAAGTGATCAAAGTTGTAGGCAAAGTGGCGTATCAACTTCGGTTACCAGCTCAGTTGTTAGGGGTACATTATGTGTTCCATGTTCCAGTGTTAAGAAAGTGTCAATCGGATACAACGCATGTCGTGGATTGGGAGGATATTGAAGTTCAAGATGGAGCAACATATGAAGAACACCCGATGAAGATTCTTGACAGCAAGGAGAACGTGCTTCGCAACAAAGTCATCCAATTGGTGAAAGTCTTGTGGCAACATCATGGGGTGGAGGAAGCTACTTGGGAACCAGAGTTAGAGATGCGAGAGAAGTACCCTCATTTGTTTGCCACTTAAGGTAAGTTTCGTGGATGAAACTTTCTTTAAGGGGGGTGGATTATAAACTCTCACATTCGTATTATCAAATGTAGCAACATACTTATGTTTTTGAAATTCTAATTTAAGTAATGGTGTATGCATGAACTAAGTAGATTGTAAGAGTAGAGATAAAATTGTTGGTAGTGTAGAATCGGGTAAATATTTAGTTCAACCTTAGTTTTGACTTGTAAATAAATGAAACCATTTGCAATAGAACTTCTACCAACTATGTTTGATATACAAATGTATGTTGTATAAGTTTGAGTTAGTTTTGGAAGGGTTTGGAATGGGTTAGAAATGAAAAACAGAAGAAATAAGCAAATTTGGACAGGACCTACCGGTAGTACGTTGTCCAGTGGATCCGAACTACCGACAGTCAACAGGTAGTAAATGTCTAGTAGATTCGAACTACTGGTAGTCAATAGGTAGTAAGTGGCTAATGGATCCGAACTACCGGTAGCTCAACAGGTAGTAAGTTGCCAGTGGATCCGAACTACCGGTAACTCGATACGAACTACCAGTAGATCGTTAAAAAATTGGGATTTTCTGTTTTAAAACCTCATTTTCACTCCATTTTCTCCCTTTCTTTCACACCACTCTCACCCCATACCTCTTAGAACCCTAATAGAAAGACTTAGAGAGGATGAGAGAAAGGGAAAACAAGAGTTTTAAGGGTGATTGAAAATCAAATCTTCTTGTCCTTCACACCAAAGCCAAGGAGAAAGGTAAGGGTTTTCTTTGAGGCTAGGGCTTAATTATATGTATTCTTTTGACTTTAATACTTATATATATGCTATGAAATCATCTTTCCTCGGTCTTTTGCAATCATTAGTGTATTTTAAACAAAGTTAGGGTTGAATACCCATGATATCTCATTTTCTTGATATAAAACCCTAGTTTTCAAAAGAGATGGACTTTCTTCTTGATTCTTCATTTGTTCTTGATTTTGAAACGTTAGTGCTTGGTGTTGAGTAATAAAATGATGTTGTGATGATCTCTTGTTTATTTTTCTTAAATTTTTTTCTTGTATTACAAATTGTTTTATTGTAGATGAAGATGATGAAGGTGAAGGTGATGATTGGTTTGTAGATCCTACAGATGAATGAATAGACATAAACTATTTAAAAAGAAAACACACTTTATATGCATATACTACCAATAAACAACTTTTGTATCTTGTTTAATTTCAAATTACCGTCACTCCCCGGCAACGGTGCCAAAAACTTGATTCGTACTTTTTAGTGATCCGATTAATATTATACACCAAAGTATAGGTGGTCGAATTGTGTTTTCTCGGTTTTTAAGTCCAAGTATCGATCCCACAAAGAGTTTTAATAGTTTGGAAACGAAATAAAATAGTTAAGTTGTTAATTCAAATATGACAGCATGTAATAGCTTGTGATGTAAGCTTAGATTGATAACTAGTCTAAGTAAACAATTATGTGTAGATAGATTAAGACAATAATAAAAAATATCCTTCAGTTTAAGGATCCCATATGTGTTATATTGATTAAATACTGAAAATTCTACCTTACAACAATCAACTTCCATGTTACTGGCAAGTCAATTGGTAGGTCTGATGTATATAAACCATCACACAGGAACTTCTTAGGTTAGCTGGTGGTATCCATGACAATTGATTAATTCAAGAAAACCAGAAGGATAAGCAATTCATGCGGAATACTTGAATTATTCATTTGTTTTCATAATAGCAGGTGTATACATAATAAACCATAACACAACCACTTCTTAGGTCAACTAGTGGTAGTAGTCATAACACAACAACTTATTAGGTTAACTGGTTATAGATGTGTCAATTGACTAATCCAAGCAAACTAGAAGGACAAGTCATTCATGAAGAATACTTGAAATATTCATTTGATTCTATCTGTGATATATATATACCAATTAAAGATCCTCAGTGTTTCGGTGAAGGATAAACCATACCGATAGGAATGCCGTGGTTGTTAGACTGACAATATTATCCTTTATACCAGTTAAACGATCTGAGTAATGCAGAAGGACAAGCCATTCATGAGGATCATTTGGGTCATTCATCTGATAGTTATATATATAAAAGTTAAACCCTAATAACCCAGAATGATCATTTAGGTTTTGTACCATGCATCAGTTAACATCCTCAGCGTTTCGGTGGAGGACAAGTCATACGGATAGGAATGCTGTAGTTGTTTTACTAGCAGGTTGATAATGCACTGATGACATAATAACACCGAAAGTACGTACATCTCTGTATAATGCATGAAGCATATAATACATAAATATATAAATATATCAAACATCAACATTTTTAGAATTTAACCAGTATTATACGTATGTTTACCTCTCACTGGAGGATATATGGAACTACTCACGCCCCATTGCTACAGACAAGCAAAGAGTGTAGGTAGTTTTCATTGTAACTAAAATTAAAATACAGAATCTAAACTGTCTTTCACAAGGAACAAATGAAACACAATTACCTTTATTATCAGTTATGACAAAAAGGTGATGGCAATTCAACTATCCGAATAGAAATATACAATAGAAATGTAGAAGTAAAAATGTTGGACTGAAGTGCATCACGGACAGGATCGTTTTTGCAACTCCTCTTTTTCTCTTTCTCTTTTCTATTTTTGTTTTCTCTTTTCTCTCTTGGTTTTCCCTTGTTTTCGGCCTGCTGAAGAATGAAGGAGGGCATGGATATTTATAGAGGAGAGGAAGCAGGAGCTGGCAAATCAAGTTCAGCCGTCAAGAGTGACTGTCCAGACGCCACCACCACCGTCCGGACGGTTGAGCTTTGCTGGAATTTCCCACTTGCTTTGTATGCTAACTCCTCTTGTGTCAAAATTACTCTTTGGCCTTTGTTCTTTTATGCTTTTATACATTGCTCCTTACATTGTGTAGTAATTCTGCATTAAACCAGAAACTTTTTAAACATAACACACATCAAACCCTAATTACGCACAAACCCTACTTATCTCTAATTAATAGTTTTTAGTTATTCTATCACACTAATTTGACTTTATTAACTATTCTAATTTAGACATAACAAATGGACAGGAATAATTCTACACCAAATAGGTACAAGGTAAAGAATAGGCACCCCGAGGATAAGGACACCACTTGGGGACTGCAGAGCCATGGAAAGACATATAGTCATGGCCCGAGCAAAAAAACAACAATAAGCATGCCCGAGCTATTATCTAGGGCACCAGAGTATATGAATGCCGAGGATGTCACTAAGGCCAAGAAAGGTGAGTCTTCCCGTGGGAGTGTCTGTCAAGGTCCGCCTCGATCCCTCACCTTTGAAAGAGTGACAGGCCTTTATGCTGCTCAATGCTTCAGTTGAGCATATCGTCCTCTAAATACAGGATGATCCTATGATACGTTGGCTGGGAAAAATGAAGTTTGACCCGAATAGTAGGAACCCAAACAAGTACTACCATTTTCACCACAATCATGGCCATGATACCGGCGATTATTTTGAACTCAAGAGGCAGATCAAGGAACTCATATAGTAGGACCAGTTATGGAAATATGACAAGCCCCGCCACCTGGCCGAAACTAGGATGATAGAAAGAACCAACAACCCCTCAGAGATATCCAGATGATCTCCAGAAGGTTAGAAGGAAGAGGTGACTATAACTCAACCAGACAGGCACATGCCATGAAAGCCTGACAGAGAGAGTTAGATGACCCTTGCCCGACGAAGACACACATATATGGGAAAAGGGAAGTCATCTCAATCTCAGATAGTCTAAATCTCGAGGGAATCCAAGATCCCTACAATGATCCTTTGTTGTTAACCATGATAGTAGTCAACTACTAGTTTAAGAGAATTCTAGTGGACAGCGGCAGCTCTACTGATATCCTGTTTGTACCAACCTATGATAGCCTCCATCTTGGTAGTGAGAGATTGCAACCCATTATGACACCTCTCGTTGGATATTTGAGGAAAAATGAGTATCATTTGGGTTCTATCACCCTGCCAGTCATAGTGGGGACAATTTCATAGTGTTCGATTGCCCCTTCTGCCTATAACATCATTAGATGCCCTGCACTCAATACCTTAAGGGCAATCCCATCCACCTATCACCTTCTTCTCTGTTTCCCAACCCTTTATGGTATTAAAGAAATCAGAGGAGACCAAGTCACTACCAGAGAATGTTTTTGGCCTCTATTAAGACCAAGATACCTCAAGAGGCCCTCCAAGTGGAAGTGCTTGACCCTAGGGATGATAGCACTCTGGAAAGGGGAGAGCCAATAGAAGAACTCAAACTAATAGAATTGGACAAGAACTTTCTAGAAAGAGGAATCTATATTGGCTCCTCGCTTTCCCAAGATCGAGCAGCCGACCTCATTGATTTCCTTCTGTGGAACATGGACGTTTTCACTTGGTCCAACAAAGATCTAGAAGGCATCGACCTCGAGGTCGCCACCCACTGACTCAACATGGATCCCAGATACAAGCCCGTCTGCCAAAAGTTGAGAAGCATTGGTACCAAGAGAGCCCAATCAATGAAAAAAGTGAGGGGAAAGCTACAAACAGGTCAGTGAGGGAAGTAGCCAACTCGATGTGGTTATCAAATGTCGTAATGGTAACAAAGGCCAGCGGGAAGTGGCACCTTTGCGTAAATTTCACCGAACTTAACAAAGCTTGTTCCAAAGATAGCCATCCCTTGCCGTGCATTAACGTCCTTACTGATGTCGTTGTTGGACATGAGCTACTTAGTTTTCTGGATGCTTGCTCTGGGTATAACCAATTTAACATATTTCCTCTAAATCAAGAAAAAATTTCTTTTATCACCCCAAAAAGAACCTACTATTAAAGGGTTGTGACTTTGGACTCAAAAGTGTTGGAGCCATATACTAGCGCCTCGTGAACAAGATGTTCAAGGCACAAATCGAAGAGAACATAGCGGTCTACGTGGGTGATATGTAGGTGAAGAGCTTGGCTACAAAAAACCATGTAGCGCACCTGCAGGAGACTTTCGACATCCTGAGAACTTACTGGATGAAGCTAAATCCTGAAAAGTGCGCCTTCAACGTTAGCTAAGGGAAAGTACCTAGGCTTCATGGTCAATAAAAGAGGCATTGAAGCTAATCTAGACAAGATCAAGGCTATCCTGCTGATGAGATCCCTAGCTTTTGTGAAGGAGGTTAAGTGCTTTAATGGAAGGATAGCAGCCCATAACAGGTTTATTTCAAATTCAGGAGATAAGTGTTTAACTTTCTTTAAAATTCTTCGCAAGTCTTTTCAATGGGGACCGGATGTGGAAAAATCCTTGCAAAAGTTAAAGGCCTATCTTGTTACAACCCTTTACTCTCTTATGTCATACTTGAAGAGACCTTGTATCTTTATCTCTCTACTTTGTCCTTCACTGTGGGTTTTATCCTAGTCAAGGAGGACAGAGGATTTCAAAGGCCCATTTATTATGTAAGCAGGGCCTAACGAGGATCTCAAGTAAGGTACTCTGAGTTAGTGAAGCTAACCCTTGCTCTAGTCATTGTAGCCAGATGCCAACTCCACTATTTTTTGAAGCACACCATCGTGGATATCACATATCAACCACTAGGAGGAATCTTGGGAAAGCTAGACTTGTCTGGGTGACTCCTCAAATGGGCCATCGAGTTAAGCGATTTCGACGTGCAGTACCAATCGAGGGCAGCCATAAAGGTGCAAGCAATTGCAGAGTTTGTAGCCTAATTGACACCACTAGAGAAGGGAGATTCCTAGGAAAAAGTGACCTGAGTCCTTGCGGTCACCTACCCAATACACAGTGCCTCGACTCCCTACACAGTAAGGTGAGGCACCATCCTCAAAGAGCTTGGTGCCTTGAAGCCAATGCCCTAGGCCCTTAGCACCTAGGCTACCAAGCCTAAGGCATCCAGTTCCCTTGCATCTACTTCTCTAGTATCGTTAGCACCCTCGTCAACAGTACCTCAGCCTATCATAATCTTGCTTTACTACACTCCCATGCCTAAGTGGGTGTCTCCAACTGTCAAAGCTAGTACACTCACAGATGCAGTAGCTTGTTGGAAGCTATATATAGATGGATTTTCTACTAGCGAGGGCGGTGGAGCAGGGCTGGTACTTATCAATCCCCATGGCACCTCGTTTAAGTATGTCGTATCTCCCCATTTTGCGGCATGAAACAATCAAATAGAATACAAGACCCTCATCTAAGGCTTGAAACTCATCATTGAAATGGAGGCCTTCAGTCTCACAATTATAGAGATTTTCAATTGATAGTCAATCAAGTAAAGGGAGACTTTGGAGGAAAGGATGCAAGAGTACCTGTTAGTGGTACAAACTTTGCCAAAAAATTTCAACCACTTTTAGATTCAACATATGCCTAGGGAGGATAATGCCATGGTAGATGCGCTTGTCAAGTTCATATCTGCAAACATACTAATAGGCCCTACACTCACAAGTCACCAATTTGAGCCAAGTTGGCTCAATCCATATAAGCACAACATCAACAGTGCATCCTCTGATGCCAAATAGATGACACCCATTCGAGCCTATCTAGAAGAAGACACTCTCCTAGAAAATTCAGTGGAAGCCAATAAATTGAGATTAAGGGCATCCAGGTACATCATCTTGTGTAACACCCTTTATAAGAGAAGCTACTCACTACCTCTACTCCGTTGCCTCTCCCCGAAAATGTCCGATTATGATATGAGAGAAATCCATGAGAAAATATGTAGAAACCACTTCGGAGGATGCGCACTAGCTCACAAGGCAGTTAGGCAAGGCTGCTATTGGCCAAACCTGATAAAAGATGCCCAGGAATTTGTAAAAAGGTATGACAAATGCCAACATTTCGCGTCAATGCCAAGGCAACAGTCGAAAAATTTGGCTACCATCATGAACCCTTGGCCCTTCTCCAAATAGGGGATTGATAGCATAGGCCCTCTACCACAATTCAGGGCTAATAAAAATTTGTCGTAGTATTCATTTACTACTTTACAAAGTGGGCAAAAGTTTAGTTCTTGGCCAAAATAACATACCAGAAAGTGAAAGGCTTCATCTGGAAGAGCATAGTATGTCATTTTCGATTACCTCATGCAATAGTATGTGACAATGCTGAGCAGTTTGTCAACAAACTCCTTAATGGCTTGTATGCAGACCTATAGATAAAACAACCCCACTCCAACCCAGCCCATCCCCAGACGAATGGGTAGGCAGAGTTCACCATTAGAACAATCCTCACAACCTGAAGACTAAGCTGGAAAGCTCCAAAGGGCGGTGGTTGGACGAACTCCCAGGAGTACTATGGTTCTACTGGACAATTCCAAGGAGCCCTAAGGGTGAAACCCCTTTCTTCTTAGCCTATGGAATAGAGGTGGTTATACTAGTCGAGATTGGGGTACATTCCTTGAGGGTCCAACACCACAACCCAACCATTAATGAAGAAGGCCTCTACATCAACCTCGACTTGGTAGAGGATAAAAGGAAAATGACTATGCTAAAAAATGTGGAGTACAAGCACCGCATGATCAAGTACTACAATTCGAGGGTGAAGCATCACGCCTTCTTGCTTAGGGACCTAGTCCTCAAGAAAGTAATCCTGTTTACCAAGGACTCTCGAGAAGGAAAGGTAGACCCTAATTGGGANATAATCTTGCTTTACTACACTCCCATGCCTAAGTGGGTGTCTCCAACTGTCAAAGCTAGTACACTCACAGATGCAGTAGCTTGTTGGAAGCTATATATAGATGGATTTTCTACTAGCGAGGGCGGTGGAGCAGGGCTGGTACTTATCAATCCCCATGGCACCTCGTTTAAGTATGTCGTATCTCCCCATTTTGCGGCATGAAACAATCAAATAGAATACAAGACCCTCATCTAAGGCTTGAAACTCATCATTGAAATGGAGGCCTTCAGTCTCACAATTATAGAGATTTTCAATTGATAGTCAATCAAGTAAAGGGAGACTTTGGAGGAAAGGATGCAAGAGTACCTGTTAGTGGTACAAACTTTGCCAAAAAATTTCAACCACTTTTAGATTCAACATATGCCTAGGGAGGATAATGCCATGGTAGATGCGCTTGTCAAGTTCATATCTGCAAACATACTAATAGGCCCTACACTCACAAGTCACCAATTTGAGCCAAGTTGGCTCAATCCATATAAGCACAACATCAACAGTGCATCCTCTGATGCCAAATAGATGACACCCATTCGAGCCTATCTAGAAGAAGACACTCTCCTAGAAAATTCAGTGGAAGCCAATAAATTGAGATTAAGGGCATCCAGGTACATCATCTTGTGTAACACCCTTTATAAGAGAAGCTACTCACTACCTCTACTCCGTTGCCTCTCCCCGAAAATGTCCGATTATGATATGAGAGAAATCCATGAGAAAATATGTAGAAACCACTTCGAAGGATGCGCACTAGCTCACAAGGCAGTTAGGCAAGGCTGCTATTGGCCAAACCTGATAAAAGATGCCCAGGAATTTGTAAAAAGGTATTACAAATGCCAACATTTTGCGACAGTGCCAAGGCAACAGTCAAAAAAGTTGGCTACCATCATGAACCCTTGGCCCTTCTCCAAATAGGGGATTGATAGCATAGGCCCTCTACCACGATTCAGGGCTAATAAAAATTTGTGGTAGTATTCATTTACTACTTTACAAAGTGGGCAAAAGTTTAGTTCTTGGCCAAAATAACATACTAGAAAGTGAAAAGACTTCATCTGGAAGAGCATGGTATGTCATTTTCGATTACCTCATGCAATAGTATGTGACAATGCTGAGCAGTTTGTCAACAAACTCCTTAATGGCTTGTATGCAGACCTACAGATAAAACAACCCCACTCCAACCCAGCCCAACCCCACTTCATTAGAACAATCCTCACAACCTGAAGACTAAGCTGGAAAGCTCCAAAGGGCGGTGGTTGGACGAACTCCCAGGAGTACTATGGTTCTACTGGACAATTCCAAGGAGCCCTAAGGGTGAAACCCCTTTCTTCTTAGCCTATGGAATAGAGGTGGTTATACTAGTCGAGATTGGGGTACATTCCTTGAGGGTCCAACACCACAACCCAACCATTAATGAAGAAGGCCTCTACATCAACCTCGACTTGGTAGAGGATAAAAGGAAAATGACTATGCTAAAAAATGTGGAGTACAAGCACCGCATGATCAAGTACTACAATTCGAGGGTGAAGCATCGTGCCTTCTTGCCTGGGGACCTAGTCCTCAAGAAAGTAATCCTGTTTACCAAGGACTCTCGAGAAGGAAAGCTAGACCCTAATTGGGAAGGACCTTACATCGTGATAGAAGTTGTAAGACCAAACACCTATAAAATTCAGAACTCTAAATGGAAAGCCTTGGCCCATCCATAGAACGCCGAACACCTAAAGAGGTATTATCAATAGCGGGGTACAAGCTGACTACTCTCATTTTACTTGTTAATTGTTTGTTCAGTTAATTTGTTCATTTTTTTAATCTATTATTTTAGTTATGAAATAAAACTTTGCAAAGATTATTTTATCTGGAACGCTCTTTCTTTCATTCCATAGAAGTTTGTAAACAACTTACAAAAGTTAGAACATGACCTAACAATAATAAGATATACAAGTAAAAATAAAAGTCATCATACTCCTCATGGTTGCTCATTGTTCCCCGATCCATTCTCATCAAAACTCTTTTATCAGCATTTGTCTCTAGGGCCTCATATGGGACTACACTAGAGAAATCAATATCAGGGAAAGTTGCTACGAGCGTCCCCCTAAACTCCTCATAACCGTCAATAAAAATGTCTTCAACAGCCCTGTCTCCAACCTCCCTCCCCCTCTCTATCTTAATGGAATGAGCCTCTGCCTTGGTGGCTCTCTAATGAGCTAATTGTAGGCCTGCCTCGCCATGTCAGCCCTTTGAAGTTATCTGTAGCTCTACCTCAGCTCCTATGACCCTCTCACAAGCTGCTCATAGCTCTGTCAATGCTCTAGTGCAGGTAGTCTCCCTGTCAGCCTCCAGCTTGGTGGCCCTCTCGCAGGATGCCGAAAGCTCGGCCTCAATAGGTGTAACTTTCTCATGAGCCAACCTCAATTGCTCCTCAATAGCTTTTCAAGCTTGTCTCTCTTTTGCTAGAGCCTTTGACGCCTCACCAAGCTTGATGGTCCTCGAAAAAAGGCATGGGAAACCAGTGGCCACCTACAAAAATTTAAAAGGCAAAACATATGAAAAAAAGGAGAAATGCAAAAATCAAGAATAAACAAAAAGAAAGGATACCATAACAAATCCCTCCATCGTGGTATTGATAATGACCTCTAGACCTCGAGAGTTGACCTCTCTAATATTCGCAGCCATCACAAAGTTCCAAAGTCGCTCCTTGGCTAGATTCACATCTTGTAACATAGACACTGAGCTATTGCTCGAAGCATGATAGCTATGTGGAGCTTGGGTCCCTATAGTGGATTGCATCGGTGTCTCAGTCCCTAAAGCAGTGATAGGGCTAACCCTAACACTCAAAAGGGCCACATGCTGAGGAGTGGGGGCACCACTGGATCCCACCTCCCATGAAGCAATATGGCCATCAGAACACGACCAAGAAGCATTGGGGGAATTAGCCTTCGCCCTATTGGAAGGAAGGGAAGACATCACCCTAGATGCATAAAGAGCCTCCACTATCGCTCTATCAACAGTAGTACCCGTAGAACTTTCATAAGAAGTAGAATTTACAGGCGTCATCAAATTTATCGAAAGGATCAAATTCCTTTCCTCTTATGTGTATGGAAAGCTCTAGAGTGACCTGACGTAGACATAAAGGTCACAAAGTGCATGGTAGGATGATCCCTCATAGCTTGAAGCCTACTCTCCTACTCTGTCGATAATGGGGGTGAAGCTGCAAAGATGCCAAACATGTAATGAATACAAGAGGCATGGTAGTCAGGCATGAAAGCAAGGGTAAAACTCCTACCTAGCTTGGTCCTCGGAGCATTATCCCATCTCGAAGGCACTAAGTCACGATCCTCCTCGACAACTCACTCACCTCCTATGAAGAAAAACCTGGACTTCTAGCTACGACAATTAGAGGGCAATCCAATGATCAGCTTACCCGACCTCGGAGCAAAGCGGTACCATCCTTGATAAGGACTAGGATTATACAAAAAAACACATACGCCACCAAGAACACCAAACATCCTCGCCATAAACTAGCCGCCATAGTGAAAAGAACGCCAAAAGTATCCTTTAGCCATTTAGGGTCAACCTCCTGGGGGTAAGAGACAAGTGACCCAGAACCCAGAAGATAGGCCTAGGTATGAGAAACCTTAATCTCACATTCAGGATATCCTTATAGAAGAATCTCTCCAAAAGAATCATAACATGCCAGTTCATCTTTCTCGGCCCAGTGGCATAGAACAATAGGAGGAATATGAAATGAAGATAAAATGGTAGCAATGTCACTGTCAGAATCTATGGAATTGAAAATCAAAGTTACATTTGAACTATCACAGTCAACAGCTCCTATGGCTCCCTGAGGAGCTTGTGCAGAGTTCGCCATCATATCCTTGTCAAATTGAGTTGTTGTAACAATTAGAGTCAATGTCAAGAAAATTCCAAAACAACTAAGGAATAAAAGGGCGAGCAAAATCGTTTTACCTAGCCAAAAGGCATCATATTCTCCATCTCTGACAAAACCAAGGACACTGCCCTTGCCATTAAATATGCTTACTTGTTGCTTTCTCACGACTCTAAGTAGCCTCCCGCTAGAGCCCAACTTCTGGAAGCCGTTGTCTGCCTCAGCGCCAACAGCAGCAACGCCTACACTAGCGCCTACACTAGTGTGAGTGCCAGAGTGCGAGCCAGCGCTAGTGCCCTTCTCCCTAGCGTTGCCCAGACCACCTCTGCCTCCAATCATGACAGGAACATCATTCAGGTCACTTCTAGCATCACCCAAACCGCCTCCGCCTCCAGTCCTAACATTGCCCAGCTAGCCCATCGTGCTGGTGTCGCCTCCTACTCCAAGGGCATTGCCCACATGTTTGGCACCACCACCCCTTGCACCCTCTCATCCATCGACGCTACCTTGCCTAGCCATAGGGACGCCCATGGCATCTTCCATGGATTCCCTTGGTAGAACAATTCTCAAAATCCCCTTCGTCGTTCTCCCACTTGCTTCCATGTTACTTTTCTTGGACTTCTCTTGATTTTTTATGGAATGGAGGAGGTTAAGGAAACTTTCAGCCTCTAGTCTCCACGGAACGATTTTTGAGCGAAGAAGATGGAATGGAGGTGACTAAGGGTATATATACATAATAACCTTTGAAGCCCTAAGGATGATTCCCTAAATGAAAAAGGGGGCTTTTGTGGTGAAGATATAAAGTAACTCTAGACATAATGGAAGACCCAATAGGTGAGATTGGGTGCTAGTGTAGTAACTTTCCAACCATGGTGTTACCAAATCAGGAAAGAATTTTTGAAAATAGAATGGGGTGGAAAGCTAAGGAAGCCACCATGAGGAAGAAGGTGCCTGATCCACCGAAATGAAGAGCTCACTCATGCCCTCAACCTTCTGTCACCACAAGAGCTTGGGGCATGGGGGCAAATGACGAGACCAAATCTAATTGGGCCTAAGCTCTGGTAATGGGGTGAGTCCAAATCATCGAAAAGGTCCAAGCTCAGCTCATGGTCTCAGCCCAGTCTAGGATTCAAGAGGCCTAGAGAGGTCAACGCACGTGAGAGAACAATCATCAAGATAACTATTACTCCAATATAGTGCGTATCCCCAATGAAGCTATCCTCCCCAGTAGTTCAGTAAGTTGACCTTCACGTCACCACCTCAACTAGGACTTTGTACCTATAAATTTAAACTCCTTAAGCAGAGGAGGGATCTCTCACACGCCACACCTTGAGCTTACTCTTACCCTAGCTCTCTCTCTCTCACCTACAACCTTATTCTTTTATTAATAAATTTATCTAATCACCATTGTCGTCTTTAGTGGTTAGGTTACCCAGACTTAACCATCCAATCTTTGTCCCTTATTTAATTATTTTACTTTATACACTTGACTGATTTGATTGTGTATAATCAGATTTGTGCATCATCAAGTATAATATCATATTAAGATACTTGTTAATATATTTGTACATGTAACTCTTTTAGTCTACGGGTTTTGACATTTTATTTTTTGATACTAGTTTTTATGTGCTTACAAAATGATCATCTATTTTACTACAAAATAATCTTAATTTAGTTACAAAAAAGACTTCTAATGTATTTTATAGAATAATCATCTATTTTACGGTAACAAAATGATTTCATACATTTTTAGTCACAAAAAAGACTTCTAATGTATTCAAAATTCACCTAAACTAATCCATAATATCTAAAACAAATTAAATTTTTTTTTTATGGTGGGTAGAGACACTTTGGCCCCGCATAGCTCCACCCATTTTTCTAGTGTTAATTTTTTTTTGTGGATCCANTAGTCACAAAAAAGACTTCTAATGTATTCAAAATTCACCTAAACTAATCCATAATATCTAAAACAAATTAAATTAAAAATTGATGGTGGGTAAAGACACTTTGGCCCCACATAGCTCCACCCATTTTTCTAGTGTTAATTTTTTTTTTTGTGGATCCATTTTATTAGGAATAATATATAAGAGCATAGGTGCATGTACAAAATATCAAATCTAAAACGAGTTTTAAAGAAACTATTCGACTTTTCACAAAAATTTTAATGCCCTAAAATCCATCTTAAAAGGCATTAACTATCTACACACCATCCAATAATGAGAACATCTAAAAAAAATTCATTTGAATAATAAACAATCTATTAACTCAGTAAATAATCACACTAATATCAATAAAACCTTGTTAACTTCTCAAACTTATGAAAAAAACTAAATAGCATCTCGGAGTAGAATAAATAAAAACTATTTAAAACATTATTTTACATCTAACTCTCAAATTTAAACTAAGAAGAAACATCTCTAGGCCTCCAAGTCAAGATCTACATATTGATCCCCCTCAGTCTCATCTAATCTGAGATTGTCAAAAAAAAATCAACATCTAAAAAATATATATAGCATGGGATGAGGAAAAAACCCAGTAGAAACACCTTGTTAAACCCAAATAAAGTCTCAAAACTATTAAAACTGGTAAGTCACCATTTACAAAATAAATACATTATATTTGAAGTAAAACAATGACATTTATCATGATCTCAAGTTTATGGAATAAAATAGTAATTTCATTATAAGATATAAAGCTTTGCAAACATCATATCTTAAAAACATAATATCTCTTTGTACGTACGTAGAATACTGCGAATCTGCACACCGAACCTATCTCATTCATCGACCACATACCACAAACCAACTCAATCAATCCCCACAGGGTCATACTAGTTGCCACACTTTGAAAAGGGTGTCTGCCGAATCATTCTTCATTGACGAATCCATAGTATACTAACCCTCAGCCTCAAACCTATGTGAACAATAGGCATTGGCCCTCTATGAGCGTTTGGCAACCACCAAACCCATACGAGCGTTAGGCAACCATCAAGCAACCAAACCCTCTACGAGCGTTAGGTATCCATCAAACCCCTCATGGTAAAAAAAACATATCTCTAACACTCTATGATATGCATTCAAGTGTAAAACATGCTCATCCAAATACTCATAGAAGAGACAATAAAATACACTACTTTTTCTACAAAAATCCACATATATCATAGTTCAAAATTATACATTTCACAAATCAAAGCAAAAGAAGCAAGAGATCGTACAAAAATCCTTCACACTCACAATCTTCAAAATTCTAGGGTTTAATCAAGAACATATAATTTTCAAATGTAAAACATGTATTTTAATGTAAAATCATGTGTTTCTTCAAGAATCAAAACATGTATTCAAAAGATATATAAAAATGTTGAAGCTTTAAGGATTACTGAAATTTGTGAATCAATAACTAGTGTTTTGTATAAAAAAATAAATAATCTTTATCGTAAAACATGTATTTTCTTTAATAAATGAATCTTAGGATTGAATTAACATTAAAACACATAGATTTGCTATTTACATCATAATAAATATTAAAACTATATAATTATATAACCTTAACATCAATGAATGAATTCGAGAAAGAATCCCTACTTTTAATCTCCATAGATGTTGATTCTAACATGTTCCATGGCGTTTCCTATGCGTTAATCCTCCAAATTTCACCCTTTTCCCTTTCTTCACACTTTCTTTAGCCTCTTAGGGTTCAAAACTGTTGAAAACTGACCTAAGAAATGTCCTTACAATATTTATAGGCTTAGAATTTCAATAGTCGATGCGAGCCTAATCGCTATAAAAATTGTACTTACGTTTGAATGGAGATTGACAATTGAATGTACTTCGTTTGAACGTGACTTGCATTTGAATGCGCTCTACTCCCAGTATCTTGAGTTTTATCAAACTTTCTATCTGACACCAAACTAATGTAGCTAATCCACGTTTGAACGTGACTTGCATTGAAACGTATCTTGCTCTCAGTATTTCAATTTGCGTCAGATACCAAAGTACTATAGCTACACTTTGTTTGAACATGATTCTAGTTCCTGTCTAAACTTCTAATGCAGTTTTAACCTATGTAGAAGTCGATTTGTAAAATCTCTGTGAAATACACTTTTATAGCTCTTGGAATCTAGTTTCTACGGTTCAAAAATTAGGTCAACCTGATGTAGAATAAAAAGTTATGGATACATCCCAAAGATAGTATTTAGTTATTCTCCTCTTTTCATTTCTCGAAGATACTTCCCAAGATTCAATAAAAACTCTAATATACCATATATCCCTATTCCTAAGTTATTTAGTATTCATACAACATGTGGTACATAATATAAATTATGATAAATACATTGAGGTTTATAAAAATAACTCTTTGGGGTCTTCTCGATTAGTTGAAAGGCTCGAAAGAGAATAAAAATACACCCCTTAAATAGATATAAGGGGATTTTTTTCCAATTGAAAGAAAAAAAATCGTTTTGAACTGTACTAAAGTTGGATAAATCTTTTTAGAAGTGTTTGGAACATATCTTTGTATTGGACATAATATTTGCCTTCTCCTTAAAATACAAAAAAGTGACATATTTTGCCTTGTTATTTAGATTTGGAATTCTAAGTCAGTATATACAATGAGTAATGATGTTCAATATCAAAATTTTTATTAGAGTTTAGTTTATCCAATGAATATGAGTAGTTAAATCAGTGAATTATGTTCAAAATTAAAATAATTAATGAGTCATACTAATCCAATAATCTTCATTAATTTGGTAACAAAAATTAGTATAAATGCAATACTATTTGTACTAATTTTACTGACTAAATTTTCTAATCAAATACGCAACAATTGTTCAATTTATAGTGAATCTCAATATTGGTTCCGATTTACTACAAGGCTAATGACGCCTCAGTTTGTTAGTAAATTTGGTTGAAGTAGACTTATTGACACTATAATGGGCCTTTTTTTCAGAAGGAGAGGGAGGCCATGTATAAAATAAAAGGGCTTATTTCTGCAAGACATCAATTTTGAAGTTTTTATATACAAGCAAGAAAAATAAATACATTTTATTCAGTTCTTGCAATCCGAACTTGTAGCTTAGTGAGTAGGCCTGTTAGAATCCAATATGAAATGATTAACCGACACGAATTGACCCAAATTAAGCGAATTTGAGTGAGATCTTAACGGGTTCGAATGGTAAACTGGTTGACACGCTAAACACGTTTAATAAACGGGTCGTGTTTATGAGAAACTTGTCAACCCGTTTATCACCCTTTTACTTGTTTAAAACAAATAATATAATAATAAATTAATAATTATTTTAAAAAATTTAGTCAGAATTAAAATATTATATACAAATGTATGGTAAATGAGTAAAGAAAAATCTTACTTAACAAAAAAAAGCAATGAATATTATCCACCACTTGAAAACAGTGAATATCTTGTGGGTTTGTATAGTGAACACAGTGAAAGCTTTTGGCTTGAATCCCACATCGACAAAATTAAATGAAGGAGACCGCACATCCCTATAAAAGGCTGCAACCCTTGCCTTTAGTCATTCAACCTTCTCATTTGCTTTTGCAAGTGGCCGCCAACTGAAAAATTTTTAATTAAGAAAGTATAGTTGTTGTAAGTAATTAATGGAGTTTAAAATTTAAAAAAAATAATTTTAATAAAATTAAATTGTTTAAACGAGTCATGTCATATTACTCGTTTATTAAACGGTTCGTGTTCGTATTATAGTTTTTCACCCAGTTATTAAACGTGTCGTCACCTGTTACCCGTTTAAAGGATCTTGAATATTAGAAGAAAAACATCTATACCTAACAAGATTAATTACAGTACTGCAAATTCATTCGACTTTCTTAAGGTAACTCAATAGAGAAACTCTCAATGATGTAATATATCAAGATCATGTGTTCGAATCAAAGATGGATTGCTCTTAAAAATGGGCTCAAGTACTAAAACATCGAGATAGATTTTAAATATCTTACATTACATTAAAAACATATTTGAATCATAACTTAATCATGATTAAGTGATTTGGGTGTCTCAAAAACATCCAATTGAAAAAAATATTATCATTATTTGTGCAAGCAGAAAGTAAAGAAGACCCAATGTGGTGCAAACCCCACCACTAATATGTCAAAAGCAAAGTGATTCTCTGTCGAAGTCTCTTTTCTCAGCTAGAATCATGGGATGTCTGTTTGGGTATCTTGAGCATTTCATGCAAGTGGAAAGGAAGGACTTGACCATGCAAATGGAGAGAACTCACTTTTTATGAACAAAGACAAGAGGCCGTGGGGTCTCTGACAATACCCAAAGCCCAAAAACACGCACTTAATTGCCTGTTCCAAGTGCTCATTCACCTCAATGCCCATTCATTCTCCTGTCTCACTACGCGCCCCCTACGGTTAGCCAGTGCATGTCCTTTTCTCATTATGTTTTTGGAAGATCCACACCTGCTCAAGTGTCCAATTCAACCAGAACTGAAAATTCGTTTTGTAAAAAAAAATGGGGTTATTTTTAGGGGAGATTTCGTGGTTATCCATGATCTTTGATAATTCAAAAATTTTATATTTAATTTCTTCTTACGCACCTTAAAGATTAACTACTCTTATTTTTCAGGAATATGCTCTAACACAACTGAATCCATGATGATAACAATTGAACTCAAAAAAAATAATTAATACAAGTCTGGACAATCTGTAATTAAAAAAAAAAAAAAGGCTCGGTTTTACTTGAATAATTTTTTGCTTATAAGTAATTTTGATTTTATTATCAAATGAAATATATTTGAAATATGATCAATCCCAAATTTATTATAAAATAGCCAAGACCACATATACTTTTCTTCATTTCTCGTTTCTTGTAGATTGCAAGAAATTTGAATTGCTATAGGGTTTTTTTTTTGGCCTAAAAATTGCTAGGGTTTATTATACATAATATTTTCTTCTCATTCTTTAAAGTAATAGGCACCTCTCAATGGGACAAGTCAAGTTAAGTTATGAAGTGAGGAGGGGATCTAGCCTTTTTATTTATAATGAATTTAATGAGCATCTCATTATGGGTTACAATTAGATTAGAGTTTATACTTTATTGCTTCACTCACATCAATTAAAAGGATGTACACAATCCATCAAAATAGATCATTTAATAATATTGGACCAAAACATTTTTTTATAAATCGCAACCAACTAATTAGGCGTTTGTACAAGTATGAAGGGGAAAAAGGGGAGGGGGGTTAGAAGAATTGAGATACTNTTTTATGAACAAAGACAAGAGGCCGTGGGGTCTCTGACAATACCCAAAGCCCAAAAACACGCACTTAATTGCCTGTTCCAAGTGCTCATTCACCTCAATGCCCATTCATTCTCCTGTCTCACTACGCGCCCCCTACGGTTAGCCAGTGCATGTCCTTTTCTCATTATGTTTTTGGAAGATCCACACCTGCTCAAGTGTCCAATTCAACCAGAACTGAAAATTCGTTTTGTAAAAAAAAATGGGGTTATTTTTAGGGGAGATTTCGTGGTTATCCATGATCTTTGATAATTCAAAAATTTTATATTTAATTTCTTCTTACGCACCTTAAAGATTAACTACTCTTATTTTTCAGGAATATGCTCTAACACAACTGAATCCATGATGATAACAATTGAACTCAAAAAAAATAATTAATACAAGTCTGGACAATCTGTAATTAATTAAAAAAAAAAGGCTCGGTTTTACTTGAATAATTTTTTGCTTATAAGTAATTTTGATTTTATTATCAAATGAAATATATTTGAAATATGATCAATCCCAAATTTATTATAAAATAGCCAAGACCACATATACTTTTCTTCATTTCTCGTTTCTTGTAGATTGCAAGAAATTTGAATTGCTATAGGGTTTTTTTTTTGGCCTAAAAATTGCTAGGGTTTATTATACATAATATTTTCTTCTCATTCTTTAAAGTAATAGGCACCTCTCAATGGGACAAGTCAAGTTAAGTTATGAAGTGAGGAGGGGATCTAGCCTTTTTATTTATAATGAATTTAATGAGCATCTCATTATGGGTTACAATTAGATTAGAGTTTATACTTTATTGCTTCACTCACATCAATTAAAAGGATGTACACAATCCATCAAAATAGATCATTTAATAATATTGGACCAAAACATTTTTTTATAAATCGCAACCAACTAATTAGGCGTTTGTACAAGTATGAAGGGGAAAAAGGGGAGGGGGGTTAGAAGAATTGAGATACTTATATGCCTAGAAAATAGGTTTTCTTCCAAGGTCAAAATTGTATGTTTGACATAATAAGACCGTAGGTGGCCTCAGATCAAATTATCCATTCAACTAATGGGTTTGATATAGTCAGTTTATGTGGAACAAAACAATGGCGGAGCCAAGCGCAAACGGGGTGGCATATGCCCGCTGTCATTTAAAAAAAATATACTTGTGTAATCTTTAGATATTTATCGAATACATTTAACTATGCCACCCTATATTTTTTTTTTTTTTTTTTCATATCAATTAGGATAGACTCAACTAAATGATTAATTGTGAATACTCGGCCAAGTATCGGAAGTTGTGATAAATTGATAAATGATAGCATGATTGGGTCCATAGAGAAAAATTTTATAATCATATTGATAATAAATTTTATAAACCGCTTTTAGAGTACGAAAATTAATCGATCATAGTGTTTAATAGTTGTATTAAATGTTATTTTTTGGGAAAATGTTAAAATTAGTCTTTTTCTTGGTTTTTTTTCGGTAAGTATTTTTTTTCTTGGTTTTTGTCTATATAGAGCATATACATTGATTTTTGGTTCTTTTCTATTTATTGAACTCTTAAATATCAAATATAATGTAATTAAATACAAAGAGATATAATCTCATTCTTATCGATTGCTTAACAAATTAAAATTTATTACAGTGCCCACCCAAAAAACCATTTTTTGGCTCCGCTCTACGTGGAAGAAAAATTACTTACTCGGGGCATGGATTTGGTCTCTATAGCAAGCCCAAGGCACAATGTGAAGGACCAATGCTTGGATAAGGTGGGCCATTGGCCTTATATCTACAACTAGCAACCCCATAGTACTGTGACAGATGACTAAAATATGACAAAAGAAGGTACATTTACATGCATAAGATAATTGATCGATATTATGTTGTTTTTGTTGGAATTTGCATAGGAAGAGTAAAGACCCGTAGCCAATATTGGGTCCACTGAATGTTCAAATCCTATGAGACATAATTCATAGAAGCAAAAAAATACACAGATTGTTGCTAAAACACTGACTGTTGTTGCAAATAATATGGCAATACTAGTTGATACTTGCTAATGAATATGAACAGGGTAAGCGTTGCATAATTTATTCGGACCTTTACAAAGTTGTAATGAATGTTGAAGTACTTGATATTAGTGGTCGAATGATAGCTTTTCACTACTTGCCATAAATCATGTGAAAGAGAAATTATTTTTTTATCTAACCTCTAGAAATGTGCTATTTGTTCTTAATTTGACAACAACCACAAGGTGGTCCTTGGGCTATAAATTAAAGGTCGAGTGGTGATCATGGTGCATGCATTTTTTATTAAGGGTCTACAATTTCCTTAGACTTAGTTTTCTAGGGTGGTCTAATAATTCTGCATGTTAAGTTAGTATACCAGGACATAGTTTATGCCACGTGGGATTTTAGTTACACATTTTTGTGTGTGTAGTACTATTAGGTCATCTAAGGGAGTACTAGTTATGACTTTGGATTTTTAAAAATTTTGTTTATTAATTTGATTTCATGGTATATCACATTGATGATGCATTAAACGCCATTGATTGGCCTTTTGTGTAACACCCCGTTTTTTTTTTTATAAATGTATATAGATATATAGTAAATAATTGTGGTNTTTTCTATTTATTGAACTCTTAAATATCAAATATAATGTAATTAAATACAAAGAGATATAATCTCATTCTTATCGATTGCTTAACAAATTAAAATTTATTACAGTGCCCACCCAAAAAACCATTTTTTGGCTCCGCTCTACGTGGAAGAAAAATTACTTACTCGGGGCATGGATTTGGTCTCTATAGCAAGCCCAAGGCACAATGTGAAGGACCAATGCTTGGATAAGGTGGGCCATTGGCCTTATATCTACAACTAGCAACCCCATAGTACTGTNATGTGTTGGAGAGGTTTAAGATGGATTTGATTGGCTTAGGAATGGATTGGAAATAGACAAGGGATGAAACAGGACGTGAACAGTGCACCGGCTGCAACTTCAAGCGCAATTTCGACCTTGATGCAGTCAATATCTCTCAACACTCAAAAAATGAAAGTTTTAGAGCTCTTTCTTATCATTTCAAAGCATCTTGATTCATCTCAATCGGAGCTCGGATGATAGAGTTATGCCCAGATAACGAAGTGATGTCAAAACAGCCCAATTAGCTTGAACAGTGCACTGACTGCAACTTCAAGCCCTATTTAGACCTTGATTCATTCCATATCTCTCAACACTCAAAATATGAAAGTTTTAGATCTCTTTCTTATCATTCCATATCATCTTGAATCATCTCAATCGGAGCTTGGATGAGAGAGTTATGCCCAGATAACAAAGCAATGTCAAAACAGTCCAATTAGCTTCGTTTTGCATTTAACGTTTTCATTTGCATCCTAAATCAAAATATAAGAATAATGAGTACATTTAGGTTTAAAATAAGTATAAAAGGCTTTAAGAATCACCCTTTATCAATTTTTATTTGCAAACAACGCAAAACTTCATTAATAGCCGGTTCAGATGGGTTAAATAGAAACTTTAGTGTTTTGGGTGTACGTTGACTTTGGTTTTAAGATAAATCATAAAAATAAATGCTTTTAGGTTAAAATAACATTAAAAATGAATCCGGAATGTCGAAAAACTTTAGAATAGTTATATGGATCAAATTAAAGATTTTTAATGGTAAAACCGTAATTTTGGAAAAACTAAAACAGACTGTGAACAGTGAATTTTCGAGGCTGAGGTGTTTTAAACCCCATTTTCATCCCATTTGCCCTCATTTCTTCCACTCCACTCTCACCCCACACCTCTTGGAACCCTAGAGAGCATTAGAGAGGAAGAATGAAAGGGCAAAACAAGAGATTTAAGGGTAGATTCAAGATCAAAGCTCAAGTTCTTCCTACAAACTAAGGATTCAAAGAAAGGGTTTTCTCTCATTCACTTACATTGAGGCTAGGGTATTTATATATGTATATTTTGGCTATCAATGGTATATATATATATATATATATATATGCTATGAAATCTTCATCTCTTAGGCTTTTTGCAAGGATTACATGTTTTGAACAAACTAGGGTTTAATACCCATGAAATCTCATTTCTAATTTTAAAACCCTAATTTTTGGAGAGTGATGTATTTCCTTCATAAATGTTTTCTTTCTTATGGATTTCGAAACCTTAGTGCTTTGTGTTGGGTGAAAAAATGATGTTATTGTGATCTCATATATTTCTTAGTTGGTTGTGAAATTGTTACATGATATATTTTGGGGATTTTGGATAGATTCTTGTAAATTGAGATAAATGGTGAAATTGTATGCTTGGTTGGATTGTTTATGATGCACATGAGTGAGAGGTTCCTTGTAAGGATGCTCATCCCTTTCCAAGAGGTTCCCATTAAGGATGCTTGAAAAATAATGTAGTGATCGGTGAGAGGTTCCATGGAAGGATGCTCATCCATTCTCAAAAGGTTCCTGGTAAGAATGTTTGAGAAACAAATGTGACCTAAAGGGGGGTGGAGGTTATCACAAAGTATGCCACCTACCGAAAGAATTGTTGGGAATTGGTTATGACAATTAATGGTTATTATTTGTATGTGGTGCTCGTTTATTCATTTAAGTAATATTTTTAAATAAACTTGAGATCCTTGTTAAATGTCACTGCTTTATTTCAAATTATGTATCTATGTTATGTTAAAATTGAGACCGACCGTTTTAAATGCTTTTCTAAACCTTGTATGGGTTTGGGAGAATTTTTCTACAGAGCTTCGTGCTCACCCCCTATCGCTAACATTTTTCAGATTACCCGCTTGAGGAGGAGGACGTAAGGGTCGAGGAGCCCGCTACTTAGGAGACTCCGCTGGACGGGAGTGTGGATGCCGAGGTGGACACATAAAGCGACCTTCTTTCCTTTTGTACTAGACTAGGACATTCTTTTGGAACATGTGTAGTCTAGCTTCTTTTGTTTATTCCGCTGCGTTTCTTTAATTAATTTTTGAGATGTAATAGTCATGCCTTGGGCTTATTCTTTTGGATAATATTGTAAATATTCATGGATGATAAATGAAGTCTTGTTTCTTAAGGGATTATATTAGTGATCTCATGATATGAATGATTTTAGAATGCAATGCCGTTCAGGGTGTGTTTTGGGGTGTTACAAAGTTAGTATCAGAGCTTAGACTTTAATGTGTGATTTCTTTTTAATGTAACCCATATGATAACCAAGCCACAGAAAAATATATTTGACATACCTTTGCTATCCAATTTTCTTGCACCATTTTATAAATCAGTATGACACAAAAAAGTAAGAGAAAAAGAAAAGAAGATGGTGGCTAATGTTCAAAGAAAGAAAAATATGGAGAAACAATTGAAAAAAAAAAGAAAAAATGGCCAAGAAAGTGAAAAATGAGAAAAGAATGAAAGAAAGAAATACCATGTAGGTGAAGTTTTGAAAAATTAGAAAGTACTATGCTACATTACATAAAGAAAGAATAGCTTTGAATATCATTGACGTCGTTTCGTTAGCCACTGACCCCTAGCCACAATATAACCTACAAAAAGCCCTAATTGATCTCAAGTCTGATGCATGTGTAGGTTGTCAATCAAAAGTGTGGGGTATGTCAAATAGTATTACTTTATTTGTATCAATATTCTTCCATGAGATTTTGTCAAACCTGATTAGTCTGTTTCCTTGGGTTTCACTCCTGTAATTGTTGAGCTTGTGAATTTACAATTAACCTTCTTCTAATCACATGCTTTTGAGAGAAAAGTCACTATAATCAGAGAAAATTTTTGCTGAGAGATTTCTAAAATATGACTGTGAAATCAAAGATATCAATGGAAAGTTGTAAAGAAGAATTTTTGTTATATAATAATTCTTGTCGCTAGAATGATTATTCTTACTACATAGGAAATTGCAAATACCAATGTAACAAGTGTTTATTTTTGTATAAAGTACGTACCGATGACAGAGAAGTGTTTGGGAAACAATTCGAAATTAAGGGAGTTGTGTCTCAACGATCATGGTGCAAACTTATTCTGACAAGAAATCTTACATATACACATCTGTTAAACTGGAGTTTGTAGGTAGCTTCACAGGAAACCTTCTCAAGACAAAACTCATCCATTAGGGATCACTTAGGGGTTTAACGGTTTGTTGCATATGCTAAATGCAATCGTGTCATCTACGAAAGTGATTTTATTTTTTTCTATTGTTATTTATTACTAAGGACTAGTAATGTTTAGGTTAGGGGTGTGATTAACCCTAATTAATGTATAATTTAATTAATTTAATAGCTCAATTGTGTTAGTTAAACAAAGTTAAAAGAGTCAAAGTAAGTCAAATTAGGGTTGGTATTTAGGGATAATGCATTAATTGTTGTTCTTTTCAGGATTTTCTGCGTCAAAGCTACAAACTACATCGGAGCCAACTATCAAAGCTACAAACTAAAGGGGAGCTAACTGCGTCAAAGCTACAAACTACAGGGGAGCCAACTATCAAAGTTACAAACTATAGGGGAGCCAACTATCAAAGCTCAAAACAAAGGTGGGATNGGGGAGCTAACTGCGTCAAAGCTACAAACTACAGGGGAGCCAACTGTCAAAGTTACAAACTATAGGGGAGCCAACTATCAAAGCTCAAAACAAAGGTGGGATCAAAGTGTAATTCAAAGCCTCCAAACAACATTTTTTACCCTCTCTTATTAACTATAAATACCACCCCTTGGGACTTGTAAAAAATCATCTTTGCAAATGGAAAAACCCTCCAGAAGTAACTAGCTTTCTTTTACTTTATTATTGCTTTTTTTTTTTCACTTCATTATTAGTTTCATTTGCTTCCATTGTTTGAGCTTCCTTCTTCCCTTGGAGGAGTGAANTCACTTCATTATTAGTTTCATTTGCTTCCATTGTTTGAGCTTCCTTCTTCCCTTAGAGGAGTGAAACTCTTCCATTTTTTTAGAGCTTCATCAAATCCGTGAAGAGTGGAATGTGATTCATTCATTCTTCGTCGAAGATTGGCTCTTTGTGTAGTGTGTTTTACCTTGTAACTCTTCTACTTGGAGGGATGAGCATCACTCACTTTTCTAGCTTTACCAAAGCCATAAAGATTGAGTATTTTCTCCTTCACTGTTTAGTAAGAGGTGATGCACATGTATAAATCACTTGGAAGTTATATTTGTGTATTTTGTTTCTGCTTAATGCTTTATATTTCACTTGTTTATTGAATGATTGAATGCATCTAGCAAAGCTAAGGTACTTTATACAACCGTAAGTCTTTTCTATAACATAGATGACTCTTGGCATAGGAAGACTCATTGGTTCTAGGCAAGCACCCCGGCTAGATCTTCATGACTACATTTCAATCTTCACCATCATTGTGCTTCAACTAAGATGGAATACTAACACCGTGGTTGGATGCCTTATAGAATACTTACTTATTTGTAGACGGATTGAGTCTCGACATAGACAATTCTTGTAAACCTCTAATAAGAGATCGGAACCATGCTCTTAATTTTCACAATCCATCTATATCTTCCGATTAACTTTAAGTTGACAAAAGAGTTAATTTAGTAACCAAGCACAAGTATAACAACTGGATGATTAACTGCATGTCCAGATCCTCAAGCTAAAAGGTGTCTTTTACATTTGAGAGAATATTATATTTTGCCTAGAAAATCCTCTTGGAAAGAATCCTATATTTTGTCCAGGAAGTCTCATAAACTCCATNACATCGGAACCATGCTCTTAATTTTCACAATCCATCTATATCTTCCGATTAACTTTAAGTTGACAAAATAGTTAATTTAGTAACCAAGCACAAGTATAACAACTGGATGATTAACTGCATGTCCAGATCCTCAAGCTAAAAGGTGGCTTTTACATTTGAGAGAATATTATATTTTGCCTAGAAAATCCTCTTGGAAAGAATCCTATATTTTGTCCAGGAAGTCTCATAAACTCCATAACTTTAAATCTCAAGGGTTTCAGTCGCTTTGCTCTCTGTAACTATTTACTCCAAAATAACAACATTAGTTCCCTGTGGATACGATTCCGGACTTAAACCGGATTATTACTACAACTTGACCGCCTGCACTTGGGTGTACACATTTTAGATCAAGTCAGCATGCATCCCACGTCTTATACGTAAAACCCAAGTCATTAGTTACCTTTCTGGCTTCATAGTATGAATTAAAAGGTTTTGGTCCCTTAGGCAAAAGTTCAAACAAGAACTGAAGCAACATCGCAACAGACTTATCTGTGCATCCATTAAGCACTTTCATATGTAGGAGTTGAACGATAAAAGACAATGTCTTCATATTTTTACACCCCAGATACAATTCACTTTTTGCTTCCTCTAGAAGTTTAAATGTTTTCTTGTTTCTTCATTAGTCCCTGACTGGGGACCATTTGTAGGTGGTTCATAATAATTAGCATTTTCACCTACATTTGCAATTCCTATCGCCTCATGTATCATTTTGACCATATTGTCCCTAACATCTAAATCAACATAACTTTCATTTTCCTGGGTACCATACAAAGACATGTAGGGTTCTCCATGGTTAATCCAATTCTTATACTTCTTTAAGAAACCATGGTAACCCAAATGGTTANCCTGTTTCTTCATTAGCCCCTGACTGGGGACCATTTGTAGGTGGTTCATAATAATCAGCATTTTCACCTACATTTGCAATTCCTATCGCCTCATGTATCATTTTGACCATATTGTCCCCCCGACATCTAAATCAACATAATTTTCATTTTCCTGGGTACCATACAAAGACATGTAGGGTTCTCCATGGTTAATCCAATTCTTATACTTCTTTAAGAAACCATGGTAACCCAAATGGTTACGCAAAATCTCTCGTGGAAAAAAGAAGCGATTTGCACAAAAAGAAGTGATTTGTTGAACCTTCTGCCTTATTATTGTATGCAAAATTGAGGAATTGATCAACCCCATTCATGTATTCTATTGAGACTCTATCTGTGACACCCCTAAAACTGGAGGTCCTTTAATAACCGTTGACCACCTGTTAACCCACGAAAATACTCATGATTGTTGCATTACCCGACATCACGTCAATCACATCTCCTTAACTAGGGTCATAATCCATACGTGTACATTTTCTCATTTAATTCAATTGTGGTCCAATGCACCATATTTTATACTCCATTATAGTTCATTCATATCCTTGGAACCAAATAACCCATAGCCCANATAACCGTTGACCACCTGTCCACCCACGAAAATACTCATGATTGTTGCATTACCCGACATCACGTCAATCACATCTCCTTAACTAGGGTCATAATCCATACGTGTACATTTTCTCATTTAATTCAATTGTGGTCCAATGCACCATATTTTATACTCCATTATAGTTCATTCATATCCTTGGAACCAAATAACCCATAGCCCAAAAGCTTGGCAAAGTAATTTTAAATATTTAAAATTTTGGAAAGTGTACCGGTACGCAGTACTAGTACGCTTTGCCCACTGGCCCTTGTCGTACCGGTACTCCGTACTGGTACTAATTATCCACTGGACTTCGTTGTACTGGTTCGTCGTACCGGTACTAACTGCCCACTGGCGTACCAGTACACTTTGTCGACTTTTGCCCATTTCACCTATTTTTCATTTTCAACTCATCCATAAGTATATCATTTCCATCCAACATATGTATAATGAAAGTTTTCATTTAATACAAGGTCCATACACATCCTATTTCATTCATTTCCATAAATTTACATACCAAAACTAGTTTTCTTAAAACTTTTACAAAAACTCAAAATGAAGCCACATTTTGGCTTTCTTCATCTTCAAGGTCCTATGCAAGGGCCTTCCTCCGACTTATATCCCGCACCTGAAATATTTTCCTGCATAGGGTGAGCCACACCCAGTAAAGTATTTCCTACTGAGGTTATTCCCCAACCTAAGTGTATATGAATGTTCATGCAACACTTTACAACCAACAACATCCCAAACAAGAATATGTTATTCAATGTTGGAATCTTAGAAATGTCATGCCATGAAATGAGGTGAGACTCACTCATGTAATTCAACCCAAGCCCACCCTAGCTCATTTTCCCCCATGTATGTCATGAGTATAAAAATCGGTTTTCCCAGTCCCGCCATTGGCGTTACACACACAATGACTTTTTTAAAATCTCCGGGTTTTTCTTGGGGATGGGTATTTATGGACTTACACCAATGACACCCAACCGATACGGAATTTATGGACTCCCACCAACGGTTCCGCGTACACCAACACACTTTATGGACTCTTATACCAACAGAGTGCGTATCCGTTCACTGGGTCTCTCACCCGAGGGATAGTCTCGCCCTTCTTGCTAACCCTGACCCAATTCTTTATCCATATAATCGTGCGATTCAGTTGGATCTTCGATCCGACTATCCTGAGCCCACCCATCATCCACCTATTTGGTGTTTGATAGCAACTATGCACACACACACACCCACACTCATGGCTATGGATGTGGTTCCTCCATGCAAATACAATGTAATGTGTCATTGTTATATCCATGTCATGCCCATTTGTAATGAATGCCACATGAGCAAAATTAACTACACAACTGCATATTCCATGGTCAATTATACCATATGCATATATAATCGTCAAATTTCACCACAATGTTAATATATCAACATTTCATTTCGATAACAATTCACAAGCGTGTTATTAGATAATATATGTCAATAACACACTTAATTCTCAATGCATAAAATAAACATATAACATGCCCACATTTCATCACATAACTCAAGCATCACCATAGGTAATTTCTACATACCTAATTTCAACTAGAATTTATTCTAGCCCATTTCTATACTCATTTCATCAAGCTAACAACAATAGGTAAGTGGTATAGCATTCTCTCAACCTACCCATTTTATATAAACACCCTAGGTTGTAAAATAAACTCAAGTAGGAAGGAACCCTACCTCTTGAAGTGTAAAGAACACGTAGAAGACCCTCAAGAACTTTAGTCAAGCTCAAAGCCTTGATTTCCTCAATCCCCGTTTTTGGAACTTCAGTAAACTCTTTGATTTTTGGTACGTAGGCGTAGCCCTCAATAAGGAGGACAACTTTTCCTATTGGCCCGAACGGATTCGACTACTAGAATTTCATAGATCGTAGAGAGAAGTGGTGAAACTCTCTCCTCCCTCTCTTCTTTTCTCACGTTGAAACCGCTGAAGAATCGGGAGAAATATGATATTTCTCCCCTTTTTATACTCTCAAAACACTTGGCCCACAACGCACCACAGAGCCTCTTTTTCCCGGGTCCGTTTCTACCCCGAAACAATTAAATTTTGCCCCAGTTCAAGTTCAAAATATTTTTATTTTAATTTGACTTTAATTATTATCTAACTTTCAAAATTTTTATTAAAAATTTTATTTTTGGGTCATCCGAGACTCGACTTCCTCGTAAAATGCGAAACATCCGACTATATCGGAATTCGATGAAATTTGACGGGATAACTAGATTCTGCGAGATGAATTCAACGGCGAGGTCCATTTTGTCATCCGAGTTCTAAAAAATCTCAAGTTTATAATTCGTACTGTATTGACAAATTTCTATTTTGCCGTTTTTATAAAAAGTTTAAATTTACCCGGGTTTTACACTATCTAGTAAATCAATCCAACTCTTGTCCATATTTCAACTAACCTGAACTGAAAAACAAAACTTTGGCTTATGAGAACCATTATTCAATTTACATGAAAAATATAGAAACATGATTACATGGAAGACTTCCAATGTTTAAGCTACTTAATAAAATAGATAGTAGCATAATCTAATAAATACAAGAAATATCTCAATAAAAAAAATGAAAAATAGATTATATGTGAAGCAATATTATAGTTCAAAACATTAATATATAACATATGAATTGTCAGTAGAGTATCACAGTTTGTATCATAAGAAAACAAACTTACTAACCTACAAGCTATAACTTAGGATGGTTTATGTTATACATATAGTTATAATTTCAGCTCCATACCCCTTCCTATGTGTAAGAAAATACTTGACAAAAGGTTTTAAAAGTAGAAGGCCTTGTAAATTGCAATGGTATATAATACAAGGGAGAGAAGCTTAGGGTAACAAATCATTATATACAGTATTGCTTTTTAAGGATACTTGATTATGTCTCAAAAGAAAGATCCCATCTCTTACCAAACATACTCGTTTACTTTTTCTAGCGAATTAATCAAAATCCAAGAACAATAATAAAATTTAGAGAAGAACATCATTAATTAGCTGAAAATTTATTTTATCTATCATAGAATGCGGTCAATAAACAATTATCATTTTAGTTACCCAAAAAAATAAAATAATTATTATTTTAAGTTCCCAATGTCTAGGAGTATAAATTCGTGTTGTCTCATTTGCGTGTTGCTATTTTTGGATCTTGTCATTCTAATTCGTGTCGTGCCGTGTTTATATACGTGTCAATACCCACGAAAATAAAAAAAAATTAAAAAGTCGAGAAAGATCAATTCGCCCTGTGGCAAACAACACTAAAGGAAGAAATAGAGGTGAGTAAGAAACTAAATCACAATTCTCCATGCAAATCANATTTAAAAAGTCGAGAAAGATCAGTTCGCCCTGTGGCAAACAACAGTAAAGGAAGAAATAGAGGTGAGTAAGAAACTAAATCACAATTCTCCATGCAAATCAAGATAAGATAAAAGAATGAAGTAAAGGATGAAATAGAGGTGAGTAAGAAACTAAATCACGGTTCTCCATGCAAATCAAGATAAGATAAAAGAATGAAGTTCAAAAAAAAAATTCCTGAAAAGAGAAAGATAAATCAAAAGCTATAGAGAATTGTATGACATTTAGAATGAATTTAAATCTCGAATAATACACACGATAACAGCTAAAATCCCAAGAGAGCAGGTCGGGTACATGCAGTGATAATGAGAGAGGGGAACTACATTTNATTCCTGAAAAGAGAAAGATAAATCAAAAGCTATAGAGAATTGTATGACATTTAGAATGAATTTAAATCTCGCATAATACACACGATAACAGCTAAAATCCCAAGAGAGCAGGTCGGGTACATGCAGTGATAATGAGAGAGGGGAACTACATTTATATGAAAATAAATTGAATGAATGCTATTGCTGACTTAGAATGACAATCCACACAAGTCCCTAATAATCTTCACAACGTAAATAATCATGGAATGCATTGTGTGAAACACCATTTGACATATTTTTCCACCAAAGTTTATAGACTTGGAACATATGGATAGCCATATGAATCACATCCTCTGGATAGCAAACTAATAGAATGGAAACATAGTTTAAAAAACGTTTTTTTCTCTAAATAAATAAAAAGTTCACCTATATTGGAAATTACAAAAAATGAAATAAATAAAAAAGTTCGTCTTTCTTTTTCTTTTTCCTTTTTCCGCTTACTTTACTTTGTTTTTGGCACAACTTATGACTGTCATCATACATAACAAGGGCGTCACGAAATCTCTAAACATAAGAACTTTCAATTTCTAAATAAAGTACAAGCACAAGTTATTTTTAAATAATTTCAGATATTCTAGAAATGGTGAGAGTTCTATCATACATGTATAAGAGATCATCCATAATGCAGCACATTTTTCACCTCCCAAACTCATTCATGAAGTTTCTCAAAGCAATTGTGAAGTCCTTGATGCATTGCCATTCCCAGGTTTATACTTCGTCACATTTTTTCTACTTGAAGTGTCAAACATGAAATAGGAAATAATTTCAAGATTCATCAAAGATTTGCTAATATAATGAATTGCTCCTAATTGCACAGTTTGAAATTGATATTGAATCAATTGAAATAGGCCAAAATTTATATAATATCAAGTATCAAGTAATTCCTCTTAAATTGCAAACAAAGAGATGTACTTAGTAGGTTAAGTGAATGGAATGAAATCACAATGCAGAGCCCATGACTCAATGAATGAAGCAGATCTTCAACGATGGTGGTCAAGAGTCACAGCAGATCTTCAACGATGACTATCAAGGGTCATAAATTTTTGTCGAAGTTTGATTTTGATCGACAAAGTGAATCACAACAGATAGAGAGATGATTGAGTGCTTGAGGATGAGAAGTTTTAGTCGTCTAGTACTCTGGAGATGCGGAGGCCAGCCAAAGAACCAGACGATCAGAGGGAAAATGCAAAAAAAAAGTGACAAACATGGTAGTTATAATTTTGGTAAAATTTTAACTACACTCCCTCTAGTTTACCATACCTTTAAAGACAACTCCTCTATTTCTAAATCTTCACTAACATCCCCTGTCAAATTAAAAATATTAACTAGAATACATTTTACTAAATTGCCCATAATATATTTGAAGATGAACTTCATCCACACCACCTTTAGATAAACATATCTTCAATCAAACCCCCTATGTTTTCGAAGTTTTTTTACATATTAAAATTTAGGTCGATTAAAATTTAATTTGAACTAATTAAAATTTATTTTTTACACATTGAATTTGATTCGATTAAAAATTAGTTTTTTACGTATTAAAATTTGAGCCAATTAAAAATTATTTTTAATTGACTTAAATTAAATTTTAATCAACTCGCATTGAATTTTAATTGGCCCAAATTTAATACAAAAAAATATATAAATTTTAATTGACTCAAATTTTAATGAATCGAATTTTAATTGACACAAATTTTGATAAATAAAAAATATAAATTTTAATAGACTCGAACACACATGTTAATCGGCTCTATCAACTCGGGTAGAGCTCAAATCGGCTCGAATTTTAATACGTAAAAAATAAATTTTATAATAGGCTCGAATTAATATGTAAAAAAATAAAATTTAATCAACTCGAATCGAATTTTAATCGGCTCAAATTTTTAATATGTAGAAAAATAAATTTTAATCAACTCGAATTTAATATGTTGAAAAATAAATTTTAATTGGTTTGAATTTTAATAAAATTTTATGTAGAAATATTGTTTGGGGTTAATGCAGAGACATTTTTGGTATTTTATATATATATATATATTTTTGGTTAGAAATGCTGGTATAAGGGCATGGGGTGTCAATAATGTCGAAATATAAACTAGAGGAGGCNACCCTGACCCAATTCTTTATCCATATAATCGTGCGATTCAGTTGGATCTTCGATCCGACTATCCTGAGCCCACCCATCATCCACCTATTTGGTGTTTGATAGCAACTATGCACACACACACACCCACACTCATGGCTATGGATGTGGTTCCTCCATGCAAATACAATGTAATGTGTCATTGTTATATCCATGTCATGCCCATTTGTAATGAATGCCACATGAGCAAAATTAACTACACAACTGCATATTCCATGGTCAATTATACCATATACATATATAATCGTCAAATTTCACCACAATGTTAATATATCAACATTTCATTTCGATAACAATTCACAAGCGTGTTATTAGATAATATATGTCAATAACACACTTAATTCTCAAGGCATAAAATAAACATATAACATGCCCACATTTCATCACATAACTCAAGCATCACCATAGGTAATTTCTACATACCTAATTTCAACTAGAATTTATTCTAGCCCATTTCTATACTCATTTCATCAAGCTAACAACAATAGGTAAGTGGTATAGCATTCTCTCAACCTACCCATTTTATATAAACACCCTAGGTTGTAAAATAAACTCAAGTAGGAAGGAACCCTACCTCTTGAAGTGTAAAGAACACGTAGAAGACCCTCAAGAACTTTAGTCAAGCTCAAAGCCTTGATTTCCTCAATCCCCGTTTTTGGAACTTCAGTAAACTCTTTGATTTTTGGTACGTAGGCGTAGCCCTCAATAAGGAGGACAACTTTTCCTATTGGCCCGAACGGATTCGACTACTAGAATTTCATAGATCGTAGAGAGAAGTGGTGAAACTCTCTCCTCCCTCTCTTCTTTTCTCACGTTGAAACCGCTGAAGAAT
>CAUOFW020008758.1:113193-133055 GCA_963454935.2 Ilex paraguariensis | reverse complement strand
TTTAGTGTTTCGGGTGTACGTTGACTTTGGTTTTGAGATAAATCATAAAAATAAATGTTTTTAGGTGAAAATAACATTAAAAATGAATCCAGAACGTCGAGAAATTTTACGGTAGTCATATGGTTCAAATTGGAGATTCTTAGTGGCAAAACCATAATTTTGGGGAAAACCAAAATAGGCTGTGAACAGTGAATTTCGGGGCTGAAGTGTTTTAAACCCCATTTTCATCCTATTTGCCCTCATTTATTTCACTCTACTCTTACCCCACACCTCTTGGAACCCTAGAGAGCATTAGAGAGGAAGAAAGGAAGGAAAAAACAAGAGATTTAAGGGTAGATTCAAGATCAAAGCTCAAGTTCTTCCTACAAACTAAGGATTCAAGGTAGGAATTTTCTCTCATTCACTTACATTGAGGCTAGGGTATTTATATATGTATGTTTTGGCTATCAATGATATATACATATATGCTATGGAATCATCCTCTCTTAGGCTTTTTGCAAAGATTACATGTTTTGAACAAAGTAGGGTTTAATACCCATGAAATCTTCTTTCTAGTTTTAAAACCCTAGTTTTTGGAGAGTGATGTATTTTCTTCCTAAATGCTTTCTTTATTATGGATTTCGAAACCTTAGTGCTTTGTGTTGGGTAGAAAAATGATGTTATTGTGATCTCATGTATTTCTTAGTTGGTTGTGGAATTGTTACATGATATATTTTGGAGATTTTGGATAGATGCTTGTAAATTGAGATAAATGTTGGATTTGTATGCTTGTTTGGGTTGTTTGTGATGCACATGAGTAAGATGTTCCTTGTAAGGATGCTCACCCCTTTCCAGGAGGTTCCTAGTAAGGATGCTTGGGAAACAATGTAGTGATTGGTGAGAGGTTACATGTAAGGATGCTCATCCATTCTCAAGAGGTTTCCAGAAATGATGCATGAGAATCAAAGGTGACCTAAAGGGGGGTAGAGGTTACTACAAAGTATGCCACCTACCGAAAGAATTGTTGGGAATTGGTTATGACAATTAATGGNTGGTAAGGATGCTTGGGAAACAATGTAGTGATTGGTGAGAGGTTACATGTAAGGATGCTCATCCATTCTCAAGAGATTTCCGGAAATGATGCATGTGAATCAAAGGTGACCTAAAGGGGGTGGAGGTTACCGCAAAGTATGTCACCTACCGAAAGAATTGTTGGGAATTGGTTATGACAATTAATGGTTATTATTTGTATGTGGTGGTCGTTTATTCATTTAAGTAATGTTTTTAAATAAAATTAAGATTATTTTTAAATGTTATTGCTTTATTTCAAATTATATATATATGTTATGTTAAAATTGAGACCGATCGTTCTAAATGCTTTTCTAAACCTTGTATGGGTTTGGGAGAATTTTTCTACATAGCTTCGTGCTCACCCCCTATCGCTAACAATTTTTCAGANAATTAAGATTATTTTTAAATGTTATTGCTTTATTTCAAATTATATATATATATATATATATATGTTATGTTAAAATTGAGACCGACCGTTCTAAATGCTTTTCTAAACCTTGTATGGGTTTGGGAGAATTTTTCTACATAGCTTCGTGCTCACCCCCTATCGCTAACAATTTTTCAGATTACCCGCTTGAGGAGGAGGACGTAAGGGTCGAGGAGCCCGCTACTTGGGAGACTCTACTAGACGGGAGTGTGAATCCCGAGGTAGACGCATAGAACGACCTCATTTCCTTTTATACTATACTAGGACATTCTTTTGGAACATTGTGTAGTCTAGCTTCTTTTGTTTATTCCGCTGCGCTTCTTTAACAAATTTTTGAGATGTAATAGCCATGACTTGGGCTTATTCTTTTGGNCCGAGGTAGACGCATAGAACGAGCTCATTTCCTTTTATACTATACTAGGACATTCTTTTGGAACATTGTGTAGTCTAGCTTCTTTTGTTTATTCCGCTGCGCTTCTTTAACAAATTTTTGAGATGTAATAGCCATGACTTGGGCTTATTCTTTTGGATAATGTTGTAAATATTCGTGGATGATAAATGAAGTCTTGTTTCTTAAGGGATTATATTAGTGCTCTCATGATATGAATGATTTTAGAATGTAATGCCGTCCAGGGTGTGTTTTGGGGTGTTACAACTTGTCTGAAGATGAAAAGGGACAACTGCTTTATGTGAAATCAATTTTTTTTCATTAATTTTTCAAAAGATTTGTTGCAAAAANACTTGTCTGAAGATGATAAGGGACGACAGCTTTATGTGAAATCAATTTTTTTTCATTAATTTTTCAAAAGATTTGTTGCAAAAAATGTGCATCCTTATCTGTTATAATAGCTAAAGAAATTCCAAATTAGGAAAAAAAAATTCTTTTAAAAATCTGACCACAGTGCGGTGAGCATTATTTCGATACGAAATTGCCTTAACCCATTTGAAAACTTAATCAATAGCAACCAAAATGTACAAATATGCAAAGGAGAGAGGGAATGGTCCCATAAAATCGATGTCACAACAATAAAAAATTTCAATAATCAAAATAGGATTTAAGGAGATCTTTTCTTTTTTTTTGAAATACACCCCAACCTTTGATATCTATCACAAATTAGACAAAAAACATGTACATGTTTAAAGAGAGTGGGCTAGTAAAATCCATATTGCAAAATTTTAGCANGCAAAGGAGAGAGGGAATGGTCCCATAAAATCGATGTCACAACAATCAAAAATTTCAATAATCAAAATAGGATTTAAGGAGATCTTTTTTTTTTTTTGAAATACACCCCAACCTTTGATATCTATCACAAATTAGACAAAAAATCATGTACATGTTTAAAGAGAGTGGGCTAGTAAAATCCATATTGCAAAATTTTAGCAGTGGTTTTTTTTTAATTACCACCACAGACTTCAAGATNGTGGGCTAGTAAAATCCATATTGCAAAATTTTAGCAGTGGTTTTTTTTTAATTACCACCACAGACTTCAAGATAACAAAAAAAGAAATAACCTAACCGATTTTATGGTTATGTATTCAACGCCTTATAATCTGATCCTTCTAGTATTTGAATAAGTAAGGATCTTCCTAAATGAAGTTTCATACCTCTCTCAAAAAAAAATTCTTGTCGGTTAAGATGTGGCCAAGTAATTGACAATACCTACATACCATGGTACCTCAGTTATTATAAAAAGTTGCTCGTCAATAAAATTTTATTTGATTGATAATGACTCATCTTTTGTATCATAATTTCGCCTTGACAAATGATTGACCCCCACATTCTCGACTCCATTTGTATCTTTTATAATAAGACCAAACTCCTAAAACAGGAGTATCCATCGGAGGAGGCATGATTTGGCATATCCTTCTTCATGAGTAGGTACTTTAAGGTTGCATGATCAGTACATACAATAATTGAAGATCCAACTAAATATGACTTGAATTTATCCAAATCAAATACTACAGCAAATAATTTTTTTTCTAGTGTACAATAATTCATCTAGGCATAATTCAGATTTTTACTTGCGTAGTAAATGAAATAAGGTCTTTTATCTTTTCTTTGTCCTAAGATTGCTCCTACAACATAATCACTGACATAACACATATGTTCAAAGTGCAAAGTCCAATTAAGAGGTTTCATAATTGGTGGAGAAATAAGCATGCCTTTAAGTTTATCAAAAGCCTTCTGACACGTATCATTCCAATCAAATGAAACATCCTGACACAGAAGATTACACATTGGTTTGGATATTAAACTGAGATCTCTTATGAATCTCCTGTAGAATCCTATATGACTTAGGAATGATCGAACATCTTTCATAGTCTTCGATGGAGGGAGATTTCCTATCAGATCCATTTTTGACCTATCAACTTCAATTCTCTGAGCAAAAACAACATGACTTGAGACAATTCCTTGTGTTACCATGAAATGATATTTTTCTCAATTTAAAACAAGATTTGTTTCATCACATTAAGTAAGGATTTTTTCAACATTTTCTAAACACAATTCAAATGAATCACCATAGACAAAAAATCATCCATAAAGACTTCTAAGAATTGCTCCACCATGTCATTAAAAATACTCAACATACAGTGGTCAAATGTGNAAATGAATCACCATAGACAAAAAATCATCCATAAAGACTTCTAAGAATTGCTCCACCATGTCATTAAAAATACTCAACATACAGTGGTCAAATGTGATTGGAGCGTTACACAATCCAAATGTCAAAAGAATATGTAAAAGTGATTTTTTTCCTACTCATCAATTTCTATTTCAATTTGGTTGTACCCGGGGTACCCATCTAAAAAATAATAAAAATCATGTCCTGCTATCCTTTCAAGAACTTGTTCAAGAAAGGCTAGGAAAAAATGGTCTTTTTTTGGTAAAAAAATTTAATTTTAGATAGTCNCTTTTTTGGTAAAAAAATTTAATTTTAGATAGTCAATACACAAATGCCAACCTGTGACTGTATGCATATGAACTAATTTATTTTCTTCATTTCTTATTACCATAACACCAAAATTTTTGGGTACTACTTGTGTAGAATTGACTCATTTACTATCATAAATGTGATTTCATCTAACAGTTTAAGTATTTCAATCCTGATAACTTCTTTTAGATGTGGGTTTAACCAATGTTGTAGCTATTGGAAAGGTTTAGAATCTTCTTCCAAGTATATACAATGAGTATGGAGAAGAAGACTTATTCTCTTAATGTCAGCTACCATCCAACCAATTGCATGTTGATAATTTTTTATGACCTTTATCACTTGACTTTCTTGTGACGCTGACTATTTTGAAGGTATCACCACTAGATACGTTCCATCCTCCGCAAAAAGACATCTTTCAAGTCAGCTGGAAGAGATTTCAACTCTTGCTTGGGAACCNGAAGGTATCACCACTGGATACGTTCCATCCTCCACAAAAAGACATCTTTCAAGTCAGCTGGAAGAGATTTCAACTCTTGCTTGGGAACCATGACAATAGATTCAACAAACTTTGTTTTATTAGGTGATAACTGTTCAAATTTTGGAACTCATGTTTCAACAATGGAAATATCTACAAAAAACTTGGAATTATTTATAGATTCAAACAATGCATGTGACTCTCTTACTTTCTTACTACATACGTTTTTAAACAAACTCTGAGTCAATGACTCAATGTAATTCAATTCTTGCAATTCTTCCTCCTTTCTGGGTTTGCTTAACAATATCAAATATATTCAATTCCAATGTCATGTTACTAAATGAAAGTTTAATGATTTCATTCCTACAATTAATCAAAGCATTAGATGTAGCAAGGAACGGGCGATTGAAAATGACAGGAATTTGTGTAATAACATGCAAAATTGGTTACGTATCCAAAATAATAAAATTCATAAAAAATTAGAATTTATCAACTTGAACAAGGAAATCCTCAACAACTCCTCATGGAATTTTCATAGATTTGTCTNATTAGAATTTATCAACTTGAACAAGGAAATCCTCAACAACTCCTCATGGAATTTTCATAGATTTGTCTGTTAACTGTAATGTGACATTTGTGGCCTTTAACTCACCCAACCGTAATTGCTTATATATGGGAGTAAATTGACACTTTCTCCAAGATCAAGCANAATTTTCATAGATTTGTCTATTAACTGTAATGTGACATTTGTGGCCTTTAACTCACCCAACCGTAATTGCTTATAGACCGTATATGGGAGTAAATTGACACTTTCTCCAAGATCAAGCAAGCTTGCTTAATCCTGAAGTTTCTAATTATGCATTAGACTGTGGGACTCTCAAGATCATTAAACTTTAGAAGAGCCTTGTGCTGAATGATATCAGTAGCCTGTTTAGTCAAAAATGCTCTTTTTTGTACATTGGTCATTCTTTTCATTGTGCAAAGATCTTTCAAAAACTCAGCATATAATGTGACTTGCTTGATTGCTTGATTTTAATATTCACATACTTAAACAACTCAAAAATTTCAGCATGAATGTTCAATAGTTGAGGTTTCTTAAGTCGTTGAGAAAAAGGCAAAGGGACAGGATTTGATTTGTCTTTTTCATTAGGCAGCTCAGCTTCCTTTTGAATAGTAGATTCAGACTCAGCTGGTTCATTTACAAGATTCGACTCAATCCCCGGTTCAAGGATTTTGGTTTTGATGGTCTTGTCAATTACTTTACCACTTCTTAATGTGGTAACTACTTGAACTTGGCCCTGAGAAGTTTCAGATGATGAAACATTAGCATAGGTGTGACCCTATAGAGGTTTAGGTAAAGATAAAAAAATTTCCTTCTCCATTGTGCTCAAAGACTAGGTCAACTTAGCTATGTGAATTTTGATATCATCAATGGACTGTGATGTTTAGGCTTTGAAGTCATTGAATGCATGAGTAGATTAAGTATTGAAATTGATTTGACTCTGAATGAATTGATTTAAGGTATCTTCTAGGCTTCTTTTGTGTGGTGGTTGGTAAGGTGGATATGGTTGCTCGGCCTAAGGTTGTGGTGTAGGCAAACCTTGTAGCTGATTTAGAAGCTGTGTGTTTCTCCAGGTGAAGTTTGGGTGATTTTGCCACCTTAGGTTATAGGTCTCAGAATATAGGTTGGAATAAGGCTTGTTGAAATTGAAAATGGCATTGGATTGTTCTATCAAGACTTCCTTAAATGCTGGAATGGTAGGACACCCCCCATGGGATGTCCTGACAAAGCACAAATTGCACGCAACTGGTCAGTAAGAGATACAATGGAAACTTCATTGATATTTTTAATCTCTAGAGCATCTATCTTTCCAGGCAAAGTAGTCATTCTGGCCCTCAAGTCGTCATCCTCTTTCAACACATATTTCCATCCCTAGGACATGGATGGTCTAGTTTCAACAATGTTTGGTGAGGCCGAGTTCCACATTTGGAAACTCTCAGAAATAGTGTCAAAGAACTCGAATGCATCATCTAGATTCTTTCCTATGAATTCTCCTTGGGTGATCATTTCCACAAATTTATATAATGTAGAGGGAAATGCATCATAAAAAAAAAAATAGGGTCCAACTGCCGAATGTATGATGTGGACAAGCTTGGAGAAGATCCTTAAATCTTTCCTATCACTAGTAAAAATCTTCTCCCTTTTTCATAGCAAAATTCATAATTTGATGTCTCTCAATGTATTTGTTCAGTGTATAGGAAACAAATTCTTAAAAAAATTCAGTTTGCAAGAATTTCCAACTTGGAATGGATTGAGTTTTCAAAGAATTTAGCTACTGTTTAGCTTTATCCTTTAAATAAAAATAAAAAGATTTCAACCCGACCATTTCAGAATTATATTGAATTACACCAAATATTTCCTCAAAAGTTTTCATATGGAAATAGGGATTTGCATACTCAAGACCGTGAAACTATGGTAAAAGTTGTATTGTCCCTGGTTTAATGTTAAAATTTGGAGCATTTGTAGTGAAACTATGGTAAAAGTTGTATTGTCCCTGGTTTAATGTTAAAATTGGGAGCATTTGTAGGAAAAAAAATCCAAAGGGACACTAGTGCTTGTAGGATGCAAATATTCTCTTATATTCCGTGCACTATGGACCACCTCCTAATCCCTTTGATTGTTATTAGCCATGCTTAGCTCAAAAGAGTCTGTGGATGCTTGTGATGATGATGATGATGGTGAAGATGATGAACTAGATGATTAGTAGACCCTACTTACTTGAAAGACATAAACAAAAATTTTGACAAGATAAATGGAATAATATATACATGTAACACAATCTAGGCAACTTCCTTTTCTTCTTTTTTTCCAAACTACAGTAACTCCTATGTGGCGGTAAAAGCTTGACCTGATCTTTATAGTACACACACAAGTATAAGTGGTCAAATTGTAATATTTCTCACTAAAGTCTAAGGTTGATTCCTCAAGGAATTATCAGTTGGAAATTTAAACCAAAAAAAAAGGTGAATGGAACCTAGAGAAAGATTGTGAAATAGTGGATTGTGGTGTGAGCTTAGTGATTTGAAAATAGAGTGCTTAAAAAAACTTTGCAATAAATTAAAAAGGATGCTCTTTAGTTAGGGGACCAGGACATGAATGCAATTGCTTGAGTTTATGATAGTGCTACCATACTACAATTAACCTCTACATCAATGGTAAGTTAATTTGAAGGTATTTAATATAAAACCATAATACAACAACCGTTAGGTTCACCGAATTGTCTATGCACCATTAGATAACCAATTACCCTAACAAACTTGAAGGTATACCAATCATTCAAAATTTCACTTTGATAGTTGATCATAAGGTTTATGATTTAATTAAAAATATAGCTCATGATTATGCATTGAACCAAAATCATTGGATATGTTGAGACTTAACCTTTCTATGATCAATCTCCTAATTNTTGGCATACATGAATCCTTGGAACATAGTATGGGTTGAGCACTTGGTGCTATGCATTCAGAAGGTGTAGATCCTGCGGTGAAAAACCTAAAATCTGGCCAATGACAGCACTAACGGGCTAACGAGAATGGACTGTGAAGTGAGACATGGGTGGCATAGAGTTGCATGGGTGTGTCATTCATATTGACATTGCATAATATTGAGGGATTAAAGGGTTGTACTTTTTAAAATGTACACTTGCACATGTCACGCCTTAAATTTGTTTCTAGCANGTACATAATGTAAAAAGGTTGGAATGGAAATGCAGAGATCTGAAAAATGAGGATAAATTTTTCAGTTTTGCCGGTAGGGTACTATTCATGCACCATTTGCCGGTACGGCACTACGTATACATCATTTAGGCATAAGCCAAGTTTAGGAGTATAATTTGAGTATTTTATAGAAGAGAAACATCTTTATAAAGTTAAAATAGACCTACTGTGAAAATTTTTACCTAAAAAAAAATAGGTTCAAAAATTGGATCGAAAGGGCATCCCGGGTGAGACCGGCCAAACTTGGCCGCAAATNTCAATTTGGAAAAGTAATGGATTATAGACCTTGGGCCATATCAAAGTGTAAGGGTGTAAACCAATTGATATGTAGGATATCTTTATTTAATGAGTATCATATGTGCATATTGAGACAACTAGATATGTATGTTGAAAACAAAGGATGTATGTTTAATTTACATGGATTATAGCCACCGAGTGAGGGTGGGTTGTGATATACTTATGCACATGAAATATTGTGAACATTAGGTGAGAAAAAAGCTTGAAAAACAAAGGAGGTAATATCAAAATTTTATGAAAAATTAAAAGACTTGTTAAGTGTAAAACACCTTTTAAATAGGTGGGAAGGATGTCAAAAAGGTGGGTTTAGAAACCTTGAAGAAATAGGTTGAAAATAGAAGAAAAATGGCCTGAAAACCTTTGAGAAAACGTGGGAAATGAATGAGAAATTAATTTATCTAACCTAATGACCTTTCATTTACTTTTCTTATTCCTTTTCACTCACTCTCCGGTTTTGTGAAAATTTGGGGAATGAAAACTTGGTATCAAAGCTTAGGGATTAGATCTTGCATGGGAGTTGTAGGGAAATGGGTACACCAATATTGGAGATAGTTAGGAGACATGTGTGGTGACAAAGAAATTATTTTTACGTCATGAGTTTTGGATGTCATAGAGAGTATTAGTGTATTTTGACTAATGTATGAAAGTAAAAAGACTTCGAGGTATGATGATTTATAATGTTAAAACTTTTTTAGGTTATGTCAATTTTCATTATTTTGCCTGGCCCTTAGTTGCTTTAATTTGTGAAGTCAAAAATGTGTGGTAATTCAATTTTGTTGCTTGGAGATAAGGTCAACTGTGGTGTCCTTTATATAATTTTGGTTCGGTGAAGTTATTGGAATTGATAAAGATGTTAAGAATTGCAAAAATATTGAAAATTTTGATTTTATGGTGAAAACTTTGAGTTAGATATGTCTTCCATTAGTGTGACTAAGAGACTATAAAATAGAACAATGTTCAAATACAATCAATTGGAGGGCATGGTAAAATGAATAAGTGTTTTTGTCAATTTTGGAATAAGAGTACAAATTGTGATTTTGCTTCTAAGTGGATTGGAAGTTGTTATATGACCATTTATTTGAGCTTATTAATAGTGGTCTGAAATTAGTATGAATAGTTCGCTAGTGTTGCTTTGGGTAAAAAAAAATTAATTAAATGTTAAGGGATGACTTAATTTTTGTACAATTGGGTTTTAAGAATTAGTTAGAAAGAATATGAATGGAAGATTGTGGTGCAATAATTGATGAATTATATTAGATGACTATGCTTAAAGATTGATTGAGAATGACATAGTAAGCCTTTGAAGAGAAAGAAATATGGAATAAGGAAGTTACTCATTACATGAAGAGGTAGGCAGGGCCAGACTACTCAGGGTTGTGTTTGTGTAGTGGCCACACCAGAGACATCTACTTTTGGACCTTCAGTAGTTCGAGGTACATTCCTTGTGTTTAGTTCATGGTTTACCGTGTTGATAGACTCGGGTGCATCTCATTCATTTATATCTACCATACTTGCCATGATATTTGGGTTGGACATAGATCAGTTAGACTCACCATTGCGTGTTGCACCCCAATTAGGGGTAGTGTGATATTGACGAGGATATGTAGAGATTGCTCAATAAAGATAGTTGATCGCATCCTTTATTTTGACATTTTTCTGCTTAACATCTCTAGTTTTGATAATATTTTTGGGATGGATTAGTTGTTTGCTTTTCGGGCGAGTATAGATTGTTACAGGGGGAGAGTGACAATATGTACTCCTGAGGGGGATAGCTTTTATTTCATGGGAGATTATGGGGATTTCTTAGTTCCAGCCTTGTATGACTTGAGGAGTTAGGGAGGTCATAGTTACATGTTGACTAGTTGGTAGTAGGTGGGGCTGGGACTCCAAAGAGTGTGTTACTACCCATAGTAGATGAGTTTCTAGATGTCTTCTCAGATGACTTGACTAGTCTACTGCCGAGATGTGAGACAGAGTTCACGATAGAGCTTATTCTAGGCACTATGCCTATTTCCATTCCACCTTACCGTATGGCTCCAGCTGAGTTGAGAAAGTTGAAGGTGCAGTTGACTGATTTGTAAGGTAAGGGTTTTATTCATCCTAGAACTTCTCTGTGGGGTGATTTGGCACTATTTGCGAAGAAGAAGGATGAGACATTGTGTTTGTGTGTGGACTATAGGAGGCTGAACAGGGTCACTATCAAGAACAAGTACCCATTATCGAGGATAGATGACCTATTTGATCAGCTTAAGAGTTTGAGATGTTTCTTGAAGATTGATCTTAGATCGAGGTATCATCAGTTGAGAGTACGGGAGGAGGATGTGGCGAAGACAGCTTTTTGCACTCGTTATGGCCATTATGAGTTCGTGGTTATGCCACTCGGTGTGACAAATGCCCCCGGCAGCATTCATGGACTTGATGCATCACTTTTTTAGTCCTTAGTTAGATTAGTTCGTTGTGGTGTTTGTTGAAGATATTTTGATTTATTCACCTTCTAAGGATGAGCATGCCTTTCACCTACGGACTGTGTTACAGATTTTGAGGGAGCACCATTTACTTGCTATATTCTTGAAGTGTGAGTTTTGGATTCAGGAGGTGCAGATTTTAGGTCATGTTATGTAAGGCAGCGGGGTATTTGTGGATCCTTCTAAGATTGACGCTGTTATGAGTTGGGAAAGGCCAAAAAGTGCGTTTGAGATTCAGAGTTTCTTAGGATTGGCAGGGTACGATCGTCGGTTTTTGGAGGGGTTTTTTTGTCTTCCGCGCCGATGACTCATCTGACATGCAAGGGCATTAGATTTGAGTGGACAGATGACTGTGAGCATTCATTTCAGGAGCTGAAGAAAAGGCTGACTTCAACACCCGTCCTGATTATACCTGAGGGAGGTATTGGATATCCCGTTTATTGTGATGCTTCACTAGAGTGATTAGGCTGTGTATTGATGTAGGAGGGTAGAGTGATAGCCTATGGTTCTCGTCAATTGAAGAATCATAAGCAGAACTACCCCACACATGATTTGGAGTTAGCTGTTGTCATTTTTGCACTTAAGAGTTGGCGATACTACTTATATTGGGAGAGGTTCGAGATGTTCTCAGATCACAAGTGCCTTAGATACATTTTCATGCAGAAGGACTTGAACCTTCAGCAAAGGATATGGATGGCGTATATGAAGGACTATGACTTTGACCTTCAATACCATTCTAGGAAGGCTAATGTCGTAGCAGATGCACTTAGCAGGAGACCGACGAGCACTGTAGCTAGCATTTCTATTAGGGAGTGGGAGATGATGGGAGACATTGGTGAGTTTGTCTTAGGCCTTGCCGAGTCTGAGGGACATGCCACATTATTCATTGTTTGTGCTTAGCCTACATAGTTGAGCAGGGTTATTGAGGCACAGTTACAAGACACAGAAGTAGGGCAGATTTGGGCACGAGTTGCAAGTGCCGAGGGATTTAAGGGATGGACAATTCATTCTGACCTTAGCCTGAGGTATATGGATTGAGTCTTTGTTCCAGATTCTCTTAGAGCTGATGTCCTTAGAGATTTCCATCATCAACGCCTAGTAGTACAACCAGGGGACACTAAGATGTTCCATGATTTACATCACTTGTATTGGTGGACGGGGATGAAGGGGGATGTGGTACAGTTTGTATCGAAATGTCTCACGTGCCAGCAGGTTAAGGCTGTGCACCAGAGACCTGGGGGTTTGACATAGCCATTGCCAGTGGCCGAGTGGAAATGGGAGTTTGTTACCATGGATTTTGTGATGGGTCTTTCAAAGTCACCTAAAGGCCACAATGTAGTTTGGGTTGTTGTTGACAGGTTGACGAAGTCCGCACATTTCCTACTGATTAGAGCTACTGATTCAGTGGACGTTCTCAGTAGTTTGTATATCTGAGATATAGTATCACTTATGTGGGATTCCTGTTTCCATTATTTCAAACAAAGAACCACGTTTCACTGCACGGTTTTGGTAGAGTCTTCAGACAGCCTTGGAGGCTCAGCTACTGTTTAGTACTGCATTCCACCCTCAGAGTGACGGCCAGTCAGAACATACTATTCAGATGCTTGAGGACATGCTGGGAGCATGTGTTATGGACTTCAAGACTAGTTGGGAAGATCACCTTGTTTTAGTAGAGTTTGCCTACAATAACAACTGTCAGTCTATTATTGAGATGACACCTTTTGAGGCATTGTATGGTAGGTCGTGTTGTTCACCAGTATGTTGCACTAAAGTAGGGGAGACAGGTGTTTTAGGGCCTGACATAGTCCTTGAGACCACAAACAAGATACAGGTGATTAGAGTTATTCAGAAAGGAGGCAGAGAACTCTGTCATTCGATGTTGGGGGACATGTGTTCCTCAAGGTAGCCCCACAGTGGGGATTGAGGAGATTAGGGCCTAGTGGGAACCTGTCACCTTGGTTTATAGGACCATTTGAGATCCTTGGGAAGGTTGGTGAGGTGGCCTATAAGCTAGCATTACCGCCACAACTATCTGGGGTTTATGATGTCTTTAGTGTGTCGATATTGAGGAAGTACGAGCCTGACCCTTCACATGTGCTAGATTGCATAGATCTTCAAGTGAAGGGTGATGTTTCTTATGATGAGAGGCCTATGGAGGTGTTGGACTCGAGGGACCAGGTTTTTCGAGGCAAGACCATCCTTTTGGTCAAGGTTCTTTGGAACTATCATGGGGTCGAGGAGGCTACTTGGGAACGTGAGGCTGAAGTCCGTGCTAGGTATCTAAAGTTGTTTATTCATAGAGGTACATTTTTAAATTTGAGAACAAAATTTCTTTAAGGGGGAAGGATGTAGGGATCTGAAAAGTGAGGATATATATTTCAATTTTGCCGGTATGACACTATTCATGCACCATTTGCCGATAGGGCACTGCATATGCATCATTTAGGCATACGTCATTTTTAGGAGCATAATTTGAGTATGTCATAGAAGAGAAACATGCTTATAATGTTAAAATACACTTACTGTGTAAATTTGAATCTAAATAAAAATAATTTTGAAAAATTGTACCAATAGGGCATCCTAGGTGGGGTTGGCCAAACCCGGCCACAAGCAAAAATCTATTTTTTGAAAACTTTCATTTAAAATAATGTTAAGAACTTTGGTTAAAATAAAATGTCAAATTGAGGCGTTTCAGAATGGGTTGTAGTGTAACAGGATCCCGGATTCATAAAGGGCAAAAGAGTTGTTTTGTACCTTTGCTCCTCCACTATAAATACAGCCCTTTTAGTGTAAAAATATCAGTATTTGGCCTGGAGATAGAGCAGTACACGTTCAAGGAGGAAAAATGAAGAAAAACCCTATGTTCTTTAAGCTTCAAGTCACCAAAACACATTTCTAGGCCAAGATCCTTCCAAGACTTCCTTCTAAGAAGTTGTTCCTCTCAACAAGAATTATATTATCACCGATCTATTTGGCTATACAGCAAATAAAAATCTCTTGGTTTGATAAAAACCATTTTAGGTATGATATTTTACTAAGTTAGGAATAGATTTAAGTTTTTTTGCCTTTTTATGTGTTGAATGAATGATTTAGGTGTTGATTGAATGATTTAGGTGTTTACTTGATGTTGTAAAATCACCTAGGTGGTAGTTACTTTGAAAACTTAGAGTTAGTAGTTTATGTACTTTTGTGTTCTTTGAGTTTCTTGACAATTTGTTACTATGATGAAGGTGTCCCTTGTATATGTGTTGGATTATTATATTCTAGCTTATGTTCATGTAGAGAAACTCTTGTGGTTTGAGGGTTATGATTTATCCCATGAGTTGGTAGTTTGTGTATTTGTATTTTCCTTGAAAAATTGTGAACATAATGAACATGAAACTTGATCATATGTTTAATTCATTGAATGATGCATCACATTCATGTAGATAAGGTGTTTGATGAAATGTTTCATAGAATTCACATTGAGAAAAATCAAGGCATCTTGGCATACATGAATCCTTGGAACAAAGTGTGGGTTGAGCTCTTGGTGCTATGCAATATGACGGTGTAGATCTTGAGGTGAAAAACCCAAAATCTGGCCAATGACTGTACTCGCGGGCTGAAGGGGGACGACCGTGAAGCGAGACATAGGTGGCATTGTAACTCTCCAAAACACACCCTAGACGACATTACATTCTAAAACCATTCATATCATAAGAGCACTAATATAATCCCTTAAGAAACAAGGCTTCATTTTTCATCCACGAATACTTACAACATTATCCAAAAGAATAAGCCCAAGTTATAGCTATTACATCTCAAAAATTAATTAAATAAGTGCAGCGGAATAAACAAAAGAAGCTAGACTACACAATATTCTAAAAGAATGTCCTAGTCTAGTACAAAAGGAAAAGAGATCGTTCTATGCGTCCACCTCGGGATCCACACTCCCGTCCAGTGGAGTCTCTCAAGTAGAGGGCTCCTCAACCCTTACGTCCTCCTCCTCAAGCGGGTAATCTGAAAAATGTTAGCGATAGGGGGTGAGCACGAAGCTCTGTAGAAAAATTCTCTCAAATCCATACAAGGATTAGAAAAACATTTAAAACGGCCGATCTCAATTTTAACATAATATAGATACATAATTTGAAATAAAGCAGTGACATTTAAAAAGGATCTCAAGTTTATTTAAACACATTACTTGAATGAATAAACGAGCACTACATACAAATAATAACCATTAATTTCCATAACCAATTCCTAACAATTTTTTCGGTAGGTGGCATATTTTGTGGTAACCTCCACCCCCCTTTAGGTCACTTTTGATTCTCAAGCATCCTTACCGGGAACCTCTTGAGAATGGATGAGCATCCTTACATGAAACCTCTCACCAATCATTACATTTTTTCTCAAGCATCCTTTCCGAGAACCTCTTGGGAAGCGGTGAGCATCCTTACAAGGAACCTCTCACTCATGTGCATCACAAACAACCCAACAATTTCAACATTTATCTCAATTTACAAGCATCTATCCAAAATCCCCAAAATATATCATGTAGCAATTTCACGACCAACTAAGAAATACATGAGATCATAATAACATTATTTTTCTACCCAACACAAAGTACTAAGCTTTTGAAATCCATAATAAAGAAAGCATTTAGGAAAGAAATACATCACTCTCCAAAAATTAGGGTTTTAAAACTAGAAAGGAGATTTCATGGGTATTAAACCCTACTTTGTTCAAAACATGTAATCCTTGCAAAAAGCCTAAGAGAGGATGATTCCATAGCATATATATCTATCATTGATAGCCAAAACATACATATATAAATACCCTAACCACAATGTAAGTGAATGAGAGAAAATCCCTACCTTGAATCCTTAGTTTGTAGGAAGAACTTGAGCTTTAATCTTAAATCTACCCTTAAATCTCTTGTTTTTTCCTTCCTTTCTTCCTCTCTAATGCTCTATAGGGTTCCAAGAGGTGTGGGGTGAGAGTGGAGTGAAAGAAATGAGGGCAAATGGGAAGAAAATGGCGTTTAAAACTCCTTAGCCCCGAAATTCACTGTTCATAGCCTGTTTTGATTTTCTCTAAAATTACGGTTTTGTCACTAAAAATCTCCAATTTGATTCATATAACTACCCTATGATTTTTCGACGTTCCGAATTCACTTTTAATGTTATTTTAACCTTGAAACATTTGTTTTTATGATTTATCTCAAAACCAAAGTCAACGTACACCCGAAACACTAAAATTTCTATTTTACCCATCTGAACTGGCTATTAATGAAGTTTTGCGTTGTTTGCAAACAAAATGTGATAAAGGGTGCTTCTTAAAGCCTTTTATATTTATTTGAAGCCTAAATGTACTCATTATTCTTATATTTTGATTTAGGATGCAAATGGAGACATTAAATGCAAAACGAAGCTAATTGGACTATTTTGACATCGCTTCGTTATCTAGGCATAACTCCCTCATCCGAGCTCCGATTGAGATGATTCAAGATGCTATGGAATGATAAGAAAGAGCTCTAAAACTTGATTTTTTTTATTTGTGAGAAATATTGACTGCATCAAGGTCTAAATCGGGCTTGAAGTTGCAGCTAGTGCACTGTTCAAGCTAATTGGGATGTTTTGACATCACTTCGTTATCTGGGCATAACTCTCACATCCGAGCTCGGATTGAGGTGATTCAAGATGATATGGAATTATAAGAAAGATATCTACAAATTTCATGTTTTGAGGTTTGAGAGAGATTGACTTCATCCAGGTCGAAATCGCGCTTGAAGTTGAAGCCAGTGCACTGTTCACGTCATGTTTCATCCCTTCTCCATTTCCAATCCATTCCTAAGCCAACCAAATCCATCTCAAACCTCTCCAACACATATTTCTACACCAAACCTATTTAATACAAGTTGTAGGACTTAAAATTTCATATTTTCACTTATTAAAACCAAATTTTAACTATTATTTCCACTAACATTTTAAATCTCTACTTTTCTAATCTACCAAATTCAAACACACATCACTACACATATCCACATTTTTACCACAATTATTTACTATATATCTATATACATATATAAAAGAAAATGTGGGGTGTTACAATCCACCCCCCTTAAAGAAAGTTTCATCCTCGAAACTTATCTCAAGTAGCGAACAAATATGGATACTTCTCCCCCATTTCTTGCTCCGGTTCCCATTTAGCTTTCTCTACTCCATGGCGTTGCCACAAAACCTTCACCAATCTGATACCTTTGTTGTGAAACACTTTTTCCTAGGCATCGAGAATTTCTACCGGTTGTTCTTCGTAGGTTGCTCCGTCTTGAATTTCAATCTCCTCCAAGTTCACGACTGGAGCTGCATCCGAGTGACACTTTCTCAACATGGACACGTGGAACACATCATGTACTACGGATAGCTGGGCTGGTAGTCGAAATTGATATTCCGCCTTGCCTACCGCTTTGATTACCTCAAATGGTACGGTATATCTTGGCGCTAACTTTCCCTTCTTGCCGAATGGAAACACGCCCTTCTTGGGTGACACCTTGAGAAATACGTAGTCTCCTACCTTGAATTCTAAGGGTCTTCGTCTGTGGTCTGCATAGCTCTTATGTCTACTTTGCACCGTCCATAGCCTCTCTCGGATGAGTTGAATCTTCTCCGTAGTTTCTCGAACAATGTCCGATCCAAACAAACTACTCTCGTCGGCTTCTAACCAACACGTCGGTGATCGGCATGGTCTTCCATATAATGCTTCATACGGTGCCATCCCAATACTTTCCTTTTAGCTGTTGTTGTAAGCAAACTCCACCAACGCTAAGTGGTCTCTCCAACTCCCCTTGAAGTCCAACGCCCAAGCACGTAACATATCCTCCACAATCTATATCACCCTCTCGGATTGGTTATCCGTTTGGGGATGAAAAGTCGTACTGAAGTGTAACTTCGTCCCCATTGCTTGTTGTACACTCTGCCAGAATCTCGCCACAAACCTAGAGTCACGATCCGACAAAATCGAGAGCAGAACGCCGTGTAACCTTAGTATCTCACGGATATACAGCTAGCTTAAAGTCTCGAATGTATCTATGGTTTANGTTGTAGACTCTGCCAGAATCTCGCCACAAACCTAGAGTCACGATCCGACATAATCGACAGCGGAACGCCGTGTAACCTTACTATCTCACGGATATACAGCTGGCTTAAAGTCTCGAATGTATCTGTGGTTTTCATACCCAAAAAATGAGCGCACTTGGTGAGTCTATCCACAATGACCCACACTGCATTATGCCTGCGCGATGTCCGTGGTAAACCCGACACGAAGTCCATGGTGATGTGATCCCACTTCCACTCTGGAATAGTCAAAGACTATAGGACTGCTCCTGGCCTTTGTTGCTCAATCTTCACCTACTGGCACACCGCACATTTTGTCACATACTTGGCCACATCTCGCTTCATTCCCCTCCACCAGAATTGACGTTTCATGTCCCTATACATCTTTGTGCTACCGGGGTGGATAGCAAACTTGGAGCGATGACACTCTCCCAATATCTCCTCCTTTAGGGACGAATCATCAAAAACACATAGCTTCTCCCCATATCTTAACTCTCCATTCTTCTAAGACCATCCTCCAATCGCTTCTCCATTCTCCAATCAGGCTCTAATCCAATCAAGTTCCGAATTCAGGCATTGCAACTCCACTACCCGTCGTCGAAGCGTCGATTGAGCTACAAGGTTGAATATATATGGTTGATACTCCGGTCCATCCACCCATAGATCGTACCCCTCCAATGCATCAATCATTTTCCACCTATTTATCGTAAGAAAATTGATTTCACCCCGAGACTTCTTACTAAGAGCGTTGGCAACTACATTGGCCTTCCCCGGATGGTAGTTGAGCGTGAACTCATAATCTTTCAAGTACTCAATCCATCTTTTTTGTCGNCCTTCCCCGGATGGTAGTTGAGCGTGAACTCATAATCTTCCAAGTACTCAATCCATCTTTNAGATCGTACTCCTCCAATGCATCAATCATTTTTTACCTATTTACCGCAAGAAATTGATTTCACTCCAAGACTTCCTGCTAAGAGCGTCGACAACTACATTGGTCTTCCTCGGATAGTAGTTGAGCATGAACTCATAATCTTCCAAGTACTCAATCCACTTTCTTTGCCAGAGATTCAAGTCTTTCTGTGTGAAGATACACTTGAGGCTTTTATGGTCCGAGAACACTTGAAATTTCTCCCCGTATAAATAACATCTCCACAACTTAAGAGCAAACACCACCGCAGCCAGTTCCAATTCGTGTGTGGGATAATTCTGCTCTTGCACCTTGAGTTGCCTCGAGCTATAAGCCACTACCTTCCCTCCTTGCATTAGAACGCATTCCAAGCCTCATAGTGAAGCATCGGTGTAGACATCGTAGCCTTCCCCACTGCTCGGAATAATGAGGATAGGTAT
>CAUOFW020008758.1:0-107673 GCA_963454935.2 Ilex paraguariensis | reverse complement strand
TGTTCAAGCTAATTGGGCTGTTTTGACATCACTTCGTTATCTGGGCATAACTCTCTCATTCGAGCTCCGATGGAGATGATTCAAGATGCTATGTAATGCTAAGAAAGAGATCTATAACTTTCATGTTTTGGGTTTTGAGGGATATTGACTGCATCAAGGTCAAAATCGTGCTTGAAGTTGCAGCCAGTGCACTGTTCACATCCTGTTTCATCCTTTTTACATTTCCAATGCATTCCTAAGCCAACCAAATCCATCCCAAACCTCTCCAACACATATTTTTACACCAAAACTATTTAATACAAGTTATAGGACCTAAAATTTCATATTTTCACTTATTAAAATCAAATTTCAACTATTATTTCCACTAACATTTTAAATCTTCACTTTTCCAATCTACCAAATTCAAACACACATCACTACACATATCCACATTTTTACCACAATTACTTACTATATATCTATGTACATATATAAAATAAAATGCGGGGTGTTACAGGCATAGAGTTGCATTGGTGTGTCATGCATATTGATATTGCATATCATTGAGGGATTCTGGGTTGTAGCTTTTAAAATGTACACTTGCACATGCCACGCCTTAAATTTGTTCCTAGCATTAGCACTTTGTCATACCAATAGTTGAGCTGACCCATTCGTGGGATATCATGTTACAGATGAGGCTCGCAGTATTTGAGACTTGAGAAAGTCTTAAATGAAGGAGGGGAAAGAGACTTGAATGGATATTTGGCCCTTGGGGCATATTTTGTATGTAAGGGCATAAGCCCAAATGACTTGTATTTCAATTTGGAAAAGTAATGGATTATAAACCTTGGGTCATTTCAAAGTGTAAAGGTGTAAACCCAATTGATATGTAAGATGTATTTATTTAATGAGTATCATATGTGTATATTGAGACAACTAGATATGTATGTTGAAAACAAAAGATGTATGTTTAATTTACATGAATTGTGGCCACCGAGTGAGGGTGGATTATGATATATTTATGCATATGAAATATTGTGAACATTAGACGGGAAAAAAGGTTGGAATACAAAATAAGTTATGTCAAAATTTTATGAAAAATTAAAAGACTTGTTAAGTTTGTAAAACACCTTTTAAATAGGTGGGAAGGATGTCAAAAGGCCGGGTTTAGAAACTTTGAAGAAATAGGCTAACAATAGAAGAAAAATGGCTTGAAAAACTTTGAAAAAATGTGAGAAATGAATGAGAAATCAATTTATCCAACTTAATGACCTTTCATTTACTTTTTTTTCTTCCTTTTCACTCACTCCCCGGGTTTGTGGAAATTCGGGGCATGATAGGAAATGACAATAAAACCTAGCTTGTTACTTTCATGAACAAGCTAAAAGAAAGTACCATTTATCATTTAAGGGAGGTATATAACAATAAATCATAGACTAAAAATGCAACATATCATAACTCAAGCAATATTAAACAAGTCCTTCCCCCTTCACTAAAGAGTTAATGAAAAACTACCCACTCTTTAGAGTCATAGACAACTTAGAAAAGTGGGAGAAATTCATTGCTCCAAACAAGATTGGAATTATAATACAAAATAATAAAGAGTAAACAAAAGCTCCTAACTCTTCCCCAAGGTTGGATTGAAATGCCACCACTCAATCTATGTTTTCAAAACACAAAATTGTTTAGAAAATCTTTTCTTTTGAAATAACCTAGTAGCCATACACAGATTGCTTCTAATTCCATTTTCATCCTAATCATCCAAAATTAAAAGTAACTAAGGTTCATCTTAAGTGTCTAGGTCAATACCTTTGTCCTAAGTATGAAAGTGCATACGAATATTAAATGATGTTGATTTACTGCTTGATCTTATTCCTTTAATGACGATTTCGGATCTTCAAATTGATAGCATCATGACCATGAAAAATGTTGAGATTTACAATAGATTCAAGGAAATTGGCCAATTATAAAATGTGATATAATAATCTCCTCCTTTGGCAATTTCATTACAAAATACACAAGTAAGAAATTAAGATTATAACCCACAAACTATTGAACAAAATGAACTGTAAATCTAATATGAACTCTCATGTACATGTCCTAAATCTCATAGTACCAGATCTACTTCTTTAGATAAAGCTTGAAGATCGTAGTCCTAATCACTCAAACCAAAACCTCGTGAAAAATATCATAGGTTAGAGAAATACATAACATAATCATAGGTTTGAAAAACACCAAGTTAAGCATAGGCATAAGTATGTATAAATCATGCAAGTGAAAATATGTAACATGTTAGGAACTAATTTGTCTAATATGCTTGAGAATCTATTGATCTATCAATATAAAAAACTACAAGTTATCCCCCTTATTTAGTTTTCACAAGTAAAATAACAAGTAAAAAATAAGCAATTATATGATAGGTGACTTCATGCCAAGTTTGTAAATTTACTCTCCCTGAGTATTTGAACAAACTCTTTTTTATTTTCTCATGCAATATGTCTAGCCTAATCAAGAATAAATCTCCTCGATTCCTCTCATATATAACTAAGATATTCTCCCCATTTTTGTCGCAAATGCCAATCCAATAACAACATGGAACAAACATGATACAAAATCAAGTTACCTAACATATTCTTATCTTATTTGCTATAAATGTCAAAATAATGATAACATGTAACAATCATGACATCGAATCATAGTATATCAAAAAGGTATGAATGTAGATCAACTAGTCAAATCATGCAAGTAGAATAAGTAAGGGACAAGCAAGACATATAACTCAAAGTCAAATTTAATAAACACATCAATATTAGGACTAAGAGTATGTTAATTAAACAAACAAAAATAAATAAACTTGAAAATTCAACAACAAAAGTAAAGAGTACTCTAGTACAATCAATGAATGAGTAAAAATATACACAAACTCTCATATGACCTAAACTAAGTCTCTAAAAGTAACAAGTCAAATGGTTGCATCTAGACCATCTTCTCCATCATAAAACATGTGAGGTTTAGGAATAGGGAAGTTTGAGACACTGGTATTCAACTCTATATTCTATGTAGCTACGAGATTAAGCATTTTATATTCAGAGGTCAAGGATTTTGGTAGAATTTGAATGTTTCCTGGTGTTTAGGATGATCAGTGTCATACAGCTCAGTAAAACCTACATGGAGAAGAGGTAATAGATCTGCTAATCTCACACTAAGGTAATCGTTGTCTACCTAGGTAGGCCTAGTGTGGTAGCAAAGAGGTTTGCAGAGAAAAAGGAACTCAATACCTCTGATGTAAGTGGCAAAGTGATCAACATAAGGATCATGTTTGTTAATTTGAATATGACCATAGAATTCCCTAATAATGGTATCATTCGACGTCACGGGTTTGTTGAACATCCAAGGCCATCCACGATTGGTAAGATTAGTAACAATTGAACAAGTTACCTCCATGGCATTTATGCTTTGTTCGATCAACAATTCCCTACGAGAGAATTTTACTCTAAATCTCTCTACGAACTCTAATGTCTAGAATTGCGTAAGTTCATCAAAGTTCTACTCGACATCTTCATACACATTCTCAACCCTTGGCCTTGTCTCTCTTTTTGGGGCCATCTTGACTCTCTGAATTTAGGTCTCACTCATGTGGATTAGGAATAAAGCTGATGAATCAAACTAAGATCTATAGAGAATGTGTTTGGGAGAGACTTTCTAACCCTAACTACCGACTTACTTGATGTCGCTTAAGCGGTAATATGACTGATGGAGTGGTATCTAAAGTTGATGGATCATCATCAGTCCCTTGTTGGACCAATCTANTGTGTTTGGGAGAGACTTTCTAACCCTAACTACCGACTTACTTGATGTCGCTTAAGCAGTAATATGACTGATGGAGTGGTATCTAAAGTTGATGGATCATCATCAGTCCCTTGTTGGACCAATCTGGTCTTGACATTCACTCATCCATCCTATCCTTCTAGCCTTAAATGCATGGATGATGTATATACAATGTACATGCAATTCAATGCACATGCATGGATGAATTTGGATCAAAATTATACAATTTTCAATTTTAAACATTAACTGCTCAAAGTTCATAATCATGAAAATTACACAAATTTAGATTTTAATAGATCCATCCAAAAGTTATCGTTACAATACATTACTCTAATACATATTTAAGGATATAAAACTCAATTTCATGCGTCCTATAGTAATGTTTCCTCACTTAGTTCAATTCCACTCACACGTGTTCAAATTTTGTTCGACTTGAACAAATTCAAGTGTGACATGTGTGAAACCAAACTCCAACGCAAAAATAATTTTACTTAGTTTATATCATTAATAAGCTCAACATAAAATCCAAATGAATTGTCTAAGTGAATACCTAACCGGTTAGTGAGAGTCCTAATAATTTTCATTTTGAAAACTCCTTGTTTCTTTTATCCCTTCTATTCAATGGCTACAATTAACACAATTGTGAATTTTGTATTAATTAATGTATGCTTCTATTCAAGATTAGCATGAGCTCTGTGAGTTTTACAAATAAAAAAATTTCATTCAAGCATAAGTACTCTCACAATTCAAGTACAACTATTTTTAGCCATTTATTTATGTCTCACTTTTTTAGAATTTGTCACATTTTACTCATTTCTCACAATTGGCCTTCGGCATCTTTTAAGGAATTGGAGTTTGACTAACCTTTACCTATGTGTTTAGCTATCACCAATACTTAGAGTTCATTAAGCTCATTAATACTTTAAACTAATCAAGCTCCTAAGTGTGAAAGTGAATGGTATGCATGTACTTAGTTTATTAATTTTTCAATAGCAAACTATATCCAAGCATGCTAGAATGAAAGATACTTTAACTAATGAATCATGCAATAAGATTTATGCAACTAAGTTTTCAATCCCATAATATGACCCATAGCAATACACATTTTGACTTTGCTTTAAGGATTAAATCATAACAATGCAAACCAAAGTCTGAACTACCATGATCATGAACAAAGAAAAAAAATAAAAGAAAACACTTTTGACTTTTTATTTTCCATTTTTTTGTATTTTCATCTAGAAAATAAATAAAAATATGTATGAACGATGACCTTAGGGTGTTCGATAAAATTTATTAACAATCATCTAGGTGATAGACTACTATATTAAAAACTTATTTTTTGTAGTGAAACTCTTTTTATTAATAAATAAAAATTTGTTCTTTCAATTTTATTTAGAATCTATATGGGCAAAATTTTTGCATTATATTTAATATATAGTATGCATGTGTGTCTTATATTTTTCATTGTAGATAATCTGGTGTGTGGAGTTCGGCTTATGCACAGATGACCAGATTATTGGATACTTGCATAATATGAGAATATGGTAACAATCCTAGATAGAATTGGACACACCATCAATATGATTGTATTGTAATATTCTGGCATAGTTTGTCTTGACTATAGGAAACTGTTTGATGTCTCGGATAATTGTAGTAGTACACTTTGTGTATTGAACAAACTCATGTTGTGGTTATTATCCTTTACTGATTTGATAAGATAATAAATACATCATGATTATTATAATTGCTAATGCTCTTAATCCCAAAATATTTAATTGTCTAGTGTATATAATGTTTGTCAATTTACTTCATCAAAGAGTGAGATTTATATTAAATTAATAAGCTCGATGAATTGGGAGACGATGTTATTTGCATGGTGAAAATTAATTATTAAAGGAAACCATGTCCAAGAATTTAAATGGGTTAATGATGTCTTCTTGAGGAAGCTCATAAGTTTTGTCCATGTAAAACCCTTCAGGTCTCAAAGAATAAAAGAAATCAATTATCCGACATGACAAATAAGTTGAGTTGTAAGGTCTCAAAGAATAAAAGAATTCAATTAAATATAATTGTTAGTGATTTATTTAATTGATGGACATTTGTAATCTTAAATGTGAGGAGATTATTAAGCACAAAATAATCAGGAGCTCGAATATAATTTTGAGATAAGGCTCAGGAGATCAATAATAAGTTTTTAGTGGACTGATTTATTATTAATGACCTATAGGATATTTGTTCTGGGTTGAACATAGGAATCCTAAGCCCAGTACTTATTTCTCCTTAGAGTTTTTGTCATAGCCTATATATAGATATCTAAGCTCTCTAATTTAGCATCTATTCTTTACTCACGTTTTTTAGAGAGGCTGAAAGAGACAGCAGGGATTTGGAGGTCTTGGCAACCCATAAAGCATCCAAATTTTGACGTTGATGGATATACTACAGAAGGCCATAAGGTTCGTCGAGCTTTCCTTTGGTTGCTCGTTTTTATGTTCTGTGTTTGTGTTGAGACGAGATCAATCCCGAAGGATCTTGAAGATAAAATCTAATTCTGTCTTACAGGGTTTTAAAGGAAAATATTTGATATTCGATACATACACACTATCAATGGCTCTTGGGATTTTCGTTCAAACATTAGGTCCATACACTCACGTCTTCTACTTCTTAGGAGTCATGATCTTGTTAGAAGTACTCAGGGCCTCCAACTTAGTTGAGATGGTGAGTTTTTTAGTATCCTCCCTAGTCACCCATACTTGTTTTTCCTTCATAAAACTCGGGTTAGGCCGGGGAATGGGTGAAGGACTAACTCTCTTCTCCCCTGAAGTAAGTAAATCAATTTTAACCTTGAAAGTAGAAGAAGCTTTGGGCATTCTAGCAGGTGATCCATGTGAAGATGTTGCATGACCATGCTTGGACACACTTGACCTTTCTAAAAGCTTGAAAAGATTTACAACTTGGTTGTTCAAGACTTTAGATTGGTTAGCTAGATACATGAGCTTTCTGTCTGAGGCTTCCCTATTTTTAATGCATTGTGCACTATAGTCACCATGCTCTCCATAAGTAAAAATGCATAAATGATTTGGTTTAGTTAATGGCTTCTTCTCATGCTTACACTTATCATTCTTAATCTTTTTGAGACGTGTGCTTACTTGTGGGAGTGGAAGATTGAGATTATCCTTCACAAACACGGTCTTGGAGTTAATAGGGGTGGTGTTCTCCAACTTGATAGCATCATGACTATGAAATAGTTTTAGATTTACAATGAACTCTACAAAATTAGTCAATTACAAAATGTGATCTTACAAGGATTTTCATGGACCTCTGGTCCCAAACTAATTCGACATATTCTTAAACCATCAAAAAAGGTTACACATGTGGTCCTTCCATCCCTTTTCCCTTTAAATGATAGGTGCTAAAGATGACAAATTATTAATATGTAACAATTACATGAAGTTCNATCTCAAGATTTGGAAGCTTGCAGAAGATTCAAGTTCTTCAAATCATGTGTTGGAAGTTTATTGGGAGTATTATCTCCAAACATGAAGGTGAATTTTTATCCAATGAGTATTCGATTTAATGCTTTGAAGAAGATAAGTATGTAAAAAGAGAGTGATTTTGAAGACATGCAGAGGATCAAGAAGAGCATCATCTTGATGAAGTGAAATAAGTCAAAAAAGTTACAGTTGATGTTCAAAAGACTAGAGAGGATGAAGAAAACTATGAAGTTGAAGAAGTAACTAAAAAAAATGGATGAAAAAGAAGTTTGTGAAGAAGTTCAAATGAAAGTGAAGGAAATTGAAGAAATTACAAGAAATGAAGATGAAATCAAAGATCTTATCATGACAAAAGATGGTGAGACAGAATCCTACGAATTAGTCTTGAAAAGATTTTTTTTCCAATGAAGCATGAAAGTGAACATCATCTTGACGGAATGTTCAAAAATAAGAGTCTAGATAATGATTTTCTTGAAAATTGCATGAATTATTACTTACAACTTGGTGTACAAAATATTTTAAGTTACACAGGTTGGGAGAATATGGAAGAATTTTTCGATTCAAGAGAGATGACACAAGACAAATTCAAGAAGTTTGAGTAAAGAGAAGGTCGATGCACAAGGGCAAAGAAGAAAATTGGAAAAATGAAAATGATTTGTAAGTGTCAGAAAATTGTCCTACGCTGCAAAGGAGATGGATTTGAAGATTCTTGCAATTGAAGGAGGTGTTGTTTAAGTCCGAATTAGCAATAATTCCATGAAACCCTCTATCATGAATTGATTTGTAATAAAAGGACTTGGAGGTTTAAAATCATGTTTAAGGGGTAATGTTGAAAAATAAACTTATTTTAGAGTTTTATTATATTATTAAGGTGTGTTAATTTGGTGTGTGGTAATGGGTAAAGAATATGAAAATAGTGGAAGATAATAGTATTAGTAGGTGTTAATCCCCTAAGTAATGATGTCTTAATATTTTAGGAGTTACAAGAATTAGTGGATATAGTGGTATGTGAATGTAATGCTTTGAGTTATATAAATGACCTATATAAATAGTATTAGAAGACTTCATCGATTTCATGAGTCTAGGAGTTATCTTTATCTACAAAGATTGTTATCTTTTGCTTTAGTTGGTATTCTAATAGTTCTAGGAATGCATTTAGCTGATTGCATTCTATTTGGCATACTTATCTTGTAATCTATTGATCAGTATAGATAAGAACCATATGCATTGATCTCTCATTATCAAGAGAGGTCCATTTGATCCTTATTTAGTTGGTTTATTCTTCATGGTATCAGAGTCATGTTAGACTAACGTCTCATTCATTTGCCAATACGGCAGATTGCTTTGTCTACAAATTTCAGAATTTTTTTTTTTTGCAACAATACTTCTTACCCGTGAACATGGCTAACTTATCCATTCTTCAATTTCTCCTCTCCAATATTCATACTCTCGTCACCATCAAACTTGACTCCACCAACTATAGAACTTAGAAAGCTCAGTTACATCATGTCCTTCGAGCCTATGGCTTCCTCGGCTATGTCAATGGCACTTCTCCTTGTCCAAATGCTATAGCCATTGGCTTGTCTTGCAAGGAAATTCCTAACCTAGAATTCCTTGAATGGTCCTAAGAAGATCGACATCTAGTGAGTGCCATTAATGTCACTCTCAGTCCCTCAATTCTACCCTATGTTATCCATTGCACATCCTCTCAAGATATTTTTTCTTGCTTGAACAGTGGGTTAATTCCCCATCTCGCTCACATATCATTCAAATGAAAACTGATTTGCAGAATTTCAAAAAGGGTACCCTATCTATGAAAGATTATCTCGACAAGATTCACTTTTTTGTTGATAATCTTGTTGTTGCTTCTGCCTTTGTCAATGACGAAGATGTCGTTCTTTTCACATTAAATGACTTTCCGTGTGAGTATAGTTCAGTTAAAACATCCATTTGAACCTATCCATCACCAATTTGTATGAGTGATCTTTTTATTCTGCTTTCTAGTAAGGAAATTAGTCTTGCCCTTGAATCTTCTGAACCTACCAGTGAGGTTACTACAGCCTTTCAAGAAACTAAAAGTGATGCTACTACTTGATAGACTAGTTTTTCTAATGGTGGTCGTGGTTTCCACCGAGGAGGTAATTTCAATTATAATTCCAACTTTTCTTGTGGCTGTCCTAGTAGAGGATGAGGTCGCAGCCAACGTGGTCATGGTGGACACCAGTAGCATGGTCCCTCTTATTCTCACCCAGTTAGTCAAATTTGTGGTTGCTTTAACCACACGGCTGCCTNAACGTGGTCATGGTGGACACCAGTAGCATGGTCCCTCTTATTCTCACCCAGTTTGTCAAATTTGTGGTTGCTTTAACCACACGGTTGCCTAATGTTGGTATCGCATGGACCCATCATATCAAGACCCTTCTCAATCCCTACCTACAGCCTTCCTTGTCTCTAACCCGACCCTATTTTATTCTCACCGGTATATTGATTCTAGGGCTTACCATCACATTACATTTGATGTGTCGAACCTCTCCCTCCATTCTCCTTACCTCGGCAATGATAAAGTAACAATCAACAATGGTAATTCCTTACCAATTCAACATGTTGGCACCGGTTTGATCTCTACACCTACCACTCATTTTCTTTTAAACAATGTCCTCCATGCACCTCATATTTCTTCTAATCTTCTCTATGTCCACAAATTTGCACATCTTAACAACTATATTCTTTCTTTTGACTCCTTTGGTTTTGTTGTTCAAGACAAAGTAACCAAGAAAATTTTACTTCAGGGAGCCAGTCATAATGGTCTCTACCCACTTCGTTCTTCGCCTTCTACTTCCTCATATGTTTTTCACACTTCGAAGACTTCATCGACCATTTGGCATAACCAGCTTGGCCATCCTTTAATTTCTACTTTACGTTTGTTATTTAGTCGTCATAATATTCCTATTTCTGATCGTAGTTCTTTTCATTGTGAACATTGTAATGTTGGAAAAAGTCATAAACTATCGTTTCCTACATCTTTTTCTTTTGTTCATGCTCCTTTAGATTTAATTCATGCTGATGTTTGGGGACCATCCCCATTGCCATTTATTGGTGGTTTTCATTATTTTGTTTTGTTTATTTATCATTTTTCACAATTCTATTGGTTATATAATCTGTAACACCCCCAAAGCCCCCTTGAACGGCATCACAATCTAAAACCATTCACATCATGAGAGCAACTAATAAAATTCATAGATAAAAATAATTTCATTTATCATCTATAATGTATATATCATCATTCCAAAAGAATATGTCAAACCGTGGTCATTACATCCCAAAAGAATTAGCTATTATCTTGCAGCGGAATAACAAAATATGGTAGCCTTTATATTGTCTCAAAATAAATTCCCTAATCTAGAACCTAGGACAAAAGAGAATATAATTCTAGACGTCCATCTCGCGATCCACGTTCCCATCTATTGGAGCTTTCCAATGTGCCTGTTCATCTACTCCAAGCTCCTCCTCTCGCACATAATCTGAAAAATTTGTTGTTTATAAGGGGTGAGCACTAAGCTCTATAGCAACATCCTCTCAAACTCGAACAAGGTTTAGAAAACATATAAAGTAGTTCGGTCTCACTTTAAAAAATATCATACATAATTANAATCTGAAAAATTTGTTGTTTATAAGGGGTGAGCACTAAGCTCTATAGCAACATCCTTTCAAACTCGAACAAGGTTTAGAAAATATATAAAACAGTTCGGCCTCACTTTACAAAATATCATACATAATTTTGAAAGAAAATACAGATATTTCAATGGATCTCAAGTTTAAGCAAGAACAATAATTTAAATGAAAGGAATAAACATGTCGGAGTGATAGAAATCAAACAATCATTCAATAACGTAATTCCACATTCTCAGGTATGTTGGTTGCTTTTCATGAATCTACACCACGATTCTACCTCATTCATCCACCACAATCACACAATCCCAAACATTTTTAGGAAGGACGTTTATCATCTCTCACGACATTGACAAATCCTTCCCAGGAAAGGTATAANTGCTTTTCATGAATCTACACCACGATTCTACCTCATTCACCCACCACAATCACACAATCCCAAACATTTTTAGGAAGGACGTATGTCANAGGTATGTTGGTTGCTTTTCATGAATCTACACCACGATTCTACCTCATTCATCCACCACAATCACACAATCCCAAACATTTTTAGGAAGGACGTTTATCATCTCTCACGACATTGACAAATCCTTCCCAGGAAAGGTATAACATCCCTCAGCCTCGAACTTACGTGAACAATAGTGGTTGCTCTCACAAACAACAAACCACTACAAGTATTAGGAAATCATCTCACCCCCATTGAGATAGACTAACCTCTAACACTCTACGGCTANCTTACGTGAACAATAGTGGTTGCTCTCACAAACAACAAACCACTACAAGTGTTAGGAAATCATCTCACCCCCATTGAGATAGACTAACCTCTAACACTCTACAGCTGTGCTCGAATGCAATTCAAGTCCATCACAACAACCATACAAGAGATAAAATAACAAACATTTTCTCAAATCACAAGGAAGCTCAAAATTCCTAAATTTCACAATTTGTGTTACAAGAGAACAATTTAAGAAAAANCAAGTCCATCACAACAATCATACAAGAGATACAATAACAAACATTTTCTCAAATCACAAGGAAGTTCAAAATTCCTAAATTTCACAATTTGTGTTACAAGAGAACAATTTAAGAAAATAAGCAAGAGATCATCAACAATCCATTTTTATTGTTTATTACAAAGCACTAAAGTTTTGAAATCAAGAACAAGGGAAAAATCAATTTCTCTTGGAAACTAGGGTTTGAAGATGAAAAAAAGAGCTTTGNTTACAAAGCACTAAAGTTTTGAAATCAAGAACAAGGGAAAAATCAAGAGAAAAATCAATTTCTCTTGGAAACTAGGGTTTGAAGATGAAAAAAAGAGCTTTGATGGTTACCCAACCATAACATTGTTTAAAACATGGTAGTAAATACAAGAATCAAAGATTTTATAGCATACATATATGATTTAGAGTCAAAAAGTACATATATATGTAAGCTCTAGCTTCAATGTAAGAGANAGAATCAAAGATTTTATAGCATACATATATGATTTAGAGTCAAAAAGTACATATATATGTAAGCCCTAGCATCAATGTAAGAGAAAAAAGAAGAAAACCCTATCTTGAATCCTTAGTTTTGAGTGAAGAAAATGAAGATTTGATCTTTCCCACTTGAATCTCTTGTGTTTTCCCTTCTTTCTTCCTCTCTAAGGTTTCCTAGGGTTAGAAATGTTGAAATGGGGCTAAAGGAGGTGTCTTTAAGTATTTATAGGGCGAAAACAGACCACAGATCGAGACTTAAAATTTTTGGGTTTTACCGAGTGTACCGGTACGGTAAAACCTTTGAGTGTACCGGTACACTGNAGTATTTATAGGGCGAAAACAGACCACAGATCGAGACTTAAAATTTTTGGGTTTTACTGAGTGTACCGGTACGGTAAAACCTTTAAGTGTACCGGTACACTATACCGGTAGTGTTTTTTCCAGTTTTGCCTGTTTCATCTGTTTTTCATTTTCAATCCATTCCAAACCCTTCCAAAACCAACCCAAACTTATACTACATACTTTTGGACATCAAACATAATTGATATAAGTCTTATTTCATATACTTACCCGATTTTTACACTAGTAATATTTTCTGCAGTTATAACCTATATGGTTCATTCTTACGTCATCATNACATCAAACATAATTGATATAAGTCTTATTTCATATACTTACCCGATTTTTACACTATTAATATTTTCTGCGGTTATAACCTATATGGTTCATTCTTACGCCATCACATATATTAAATTACTAAACAATTTATTATTATATTACTATAAACATGTGGGGGTTTACATAATCCCATACACCATGAATCAAAAGTTTATGGTAAATTTCTTCATTATAAGAATATGGTTGAGAACCAACATTCCACCAAACTCAAAAATTTTATGCAATGATGGTGGCGGTGAATTTGTTAATCACCCTATGCATGACTTGTTTACCTCATCTGGATAATTCACCAACTTTCTTGCCGACATACTCTTGAACAAAATGGCATCGCCGAACGCAAGCATCGACACCTTATTGAAACTGCTATAACCATGTTTCATACAACTTCCATGCCTCCTTTGTATTGGCTTGATGCCTTATGCACTACTGTATTCTTGATTAATTGCATGCCAAGTCCTGTTACTAATAATATTTCCCCATATGAAAGGATTTTTAATGCATTGCCAGAGCAAACCATTTTAAAAACATTTGGTTGTTGTTGTTACCCTTGGCTCTGACCCTATAATCAACATAAACTCCAACCTCATTCCCATCGATGTTGTTTTCTTGGGTATTGCTCTTTTTCTAAAGGGTATCACTCTCTAGACGTCCATACGGATCAAGTCTTTATTTCTCGGCATGTTAACTTTGTGGATAACATTTTTCCTTGTGCCAAATGGTCACATACTGCTTCTGGATCATCACCAATTTCTCCCACAAGTACACCTTAGAGATATGTTTATCCTCCCTATCGGTAGTCACCCTCCATACCATCATCCATACCATCTAACCCAATAGAATCTCACACCGCTACAAACATATNACCGCTGCAAGCAAACCCACAAACCATGCTTGCTAGCCCCTTACGTCATTAGGCCAGTCAGCCAGTGGAGGTTGTTGAGGCTCATCCCAATTCCTCGTCAAATCTAACCTTCACTTTTGTGTCTACTCCAGATCCTCAGTTAGCTCCATCCATGGCTGCTTGTAACCCATCCACTCCAAATTTCTTGCCAGACACCATTGCTATTATCGTGAATCAACATTCCATGGCCACCCGATCTAAGACTGGCATATTCAAATAAAAGACTATTATTTTCCCATGCTGCTGAATCCGCTCTAGCTCTAGTTGTTCTTGAACCTACATTATATGCCTAAGCCATCAAGCAAAAAGAATGGAGGGACGCCATGTCTTCTAAGTTCAATGCTCTTATGACTCAAGGAACTTGTACTTTAGTTCCTCCACCTCCTAATCAGACAATTATGGGGTGTAAATGGATTTAAAAACTCAAAACCAATGTCGATGGGTATGTGGCTCGTCATAAAGCTCGCCTGCTCGCTCAAGGATTTAATCAAGAATATGGTGTTTACTACACCAAAAATTTTAGTCCGTTGGTCAAGCAACCTACTCTTAGGGTTACTCTCTCTATGGCATTACATTATAATTGATCCATTCACCAGTTGGATGTTTCAAATGCATTTTTACATGGATTCTTAGATGAAGAGGTTTATATGAGCCAGTCTCAAGGTTATATTGATCACAATTTTCTAGATTATGTCTGCAAAATCTGTAAGGCAATTTATGGCCTCAAATAGGCACCACATGCTTGGTTTGTGACACTTTTCCAATTTCTCATCAAACATGGCTTTCATACTAGCACAGCTGACACCTCTCTCTTTGTTGATACCACTTCTAGTCGAATCACAGTGATTTTAGTATATGTGGATGACATCTTAATTACTGGAAGTGATCCAAGCTTTATTGATTCATTTGTCCATACATTGAGCAACAATTTTAGCATGAAGAACCTTGGACCACTTACTTATTTTCTTGGCATTGAGGTCAAATGAACCTCACATGTTCTCACACTATCTCAGCACAAATATGCTTTGGAGTTGCTTAAGCGAGCTTCCATGCAGTTTGTAAACCTTATTCGTCACCAATGTCTACCAAACCTTCTATTGTACCTATTGATGATAATGTCTTTCATGATCCACCTTTTTACAGAAGTATTGTTGGTGCATTGCAGAATCTTACAATTACTCATCCTGACTTATCATTTGTTGGTAATTGTGTCTGTCAACACATGCATAACCCATTCAACAAACATGTTACTACTGTCAAACGTATATTTCGTTTTGTGAAAGGCACATTACACCATGGGATCATCTTCACCGGTGGACCTCTTGATATCATTTCCTACTCTGATGTCGATTGGGTAGGTAATGCTATTGATCGTCGCTCCACTACAAGATCTTATCTTTTACTTGGGAATAATTTAATATCTTGTTGCACCAAAAAGCAGCCACAGTAGCTCACTCCTCAATTAAAGCCAAAATATGGTGCACTAGCAAACACCGCAGCTGACATTGCTTGCCTCAAAATGATTCTTAATGATCTTTGGATTCAAGGAGCTCGCACATCAATAATATGGTGTGACAACATTTCCACAATCTCACTTGCCTCCAAATCTAGTTTTCCATGCCCGCACAAAACATATGGAGGTGGACTATCATTTCATCTGCAAAAAAGGTTGTTCAACGGGAACTTAAAGTTCGGCATATTTCCACTATGGATCAAATTGTCGATATTTTTACCAAACCTCTGTCATCTGAATGGTTTAATCATCTCAAATCCAAGTTGATGATGGATTTCATCCCCCCTATCAACTTGACGAAGTATATTAATAAGACTTCACCGATTTAATGACTCTGTAAGTTATCTTTATCTTCAAATATTGTTATCTCTTGCTTTAGTTAGTATTCTAATAGTTCTAGGAATGTGTTTAGCTGATTATATTTTGTTTGACATACTTATCTTGTAATTTATTGATTAGTATAAATAAGAACCATATGCATTGGATTCTTATCATCAACCGAGGTTCATTTGATCTTTATCCAGTTGGTTTATTCTTCAAATAGGACATCTAGTATAGTACTAGAAGTAAATAGAGTTTAATAAAAGTTGAAAATTCTAAATTGACTGTGTGTTTTGTAATCAAATTATATAAAAATTATTTTTTTTTTGAATATTCTTATCCTCCTCTATTTCATTCTATTTTATTTTTAATCCTTTTAACTCTAATAAAGTGACATAAGCGCAATTTTTTAATTGGAGTAAACCGAACTTTCTGTCCGTCCGAACATCTTCACATTATCCGGGTTGAAATCTGGATCGCCATGTTTTTTGACTCGAATATGCTGTTCCCTCTCGACGAGCTCCAATTGCATCTGGCAGCATTACGCAGACAAGAAGAGAACGGGAAGGGCACAAATCACTGAACATAGAGAAGGGGAATAAGGGGAGCAAGAGAAAAGGAATAAGCGGAACTTCAACTATAGAGATAACTTTAAAACCAATTGTCTCAATATACAAAGATGCTTTCTTTCGTTCAAAATGTATCGAAGAAATCTATATCCTATTTATAGAAGCTTCTCATGCGTTGCTACTTCGGTGTCCAAGGCTACACACACAAACACACAAATAAACGTAACCTACCCAGGTTGGTTTTTCTTCACAAACAATTTAGAGGAAGTTTTATCGTCCAAACTTGCATTAGTCTTGCAAGCTTGTAATTGTTCAGAGCATTTTGTTATTCAACGAGGCCGACAAATTCATGCCCAAATCATATTGAATGGAATTGACCATGTGGGTCTTCTGGGTACGAGGATTTTGGGTATGTATGTTCTTTGTGGGAGATATTCTGATGGCAAAAACATGTTTGATCAGCTTGAACTGTGCTATGCTTCGCCTTGGAATTGGATGATAAGAGGGTTCACTATAATGGGTCACTTTGATTACGCATTGCTGTTTTACTTTAAGATGTTGGGGTTCGGTACATGTCCCGATAAATACACTTTTCCTTATGTAATCAAAGCTTGTGGTGGTATGAAGGCTGTGAACCTGGGTAAAACGGTTCACAGTACGATTCGAAATATGGGTTTTGAGAGGGATTTGTATGTGGGTAGTTCTTTGATCAAGTTGTATGCAGAAAATGATTGTTTAAATGACGCTCGTTGCTTGTTTGATAGGTTGCCTCAAAGGGATAGTGTTATATGGAATGTGATCCTTAATGGGTATGTGAAACATGGGGCTTCAGATCATGTCATTAACTTGTTTAGGGAAATGAGGAATACTGAAATTAAGCCCAATTCGGTAACCTATGCATGTGTTCTTTCTGTCTGTGCCTTGGAAACTATGATAAGATTTGGTACTCAGCTGCATGGGCTAGTTATTAGATGTGGGTTGGAGATGGATTCTCCCGTTGCTAACACATTGATTGCTATGTATGCAAAATGTCATTGTTTGTTTTATGCTCGGGGGTTGTTTGATACGACATCGCAAACTGATTTGGTTACCTGGAATGGGATGATTGGCGGGTATGTTCAAAATGGTTTTATGTTTGAGGCTTTGGATTTGTTTTCTAAAATGATATCAGAAGGTCTCAAACCAGACACAGTCACATTTGCAAGTTTCCTTCCATCAATTACTGAACTGGCAAGTATAATTGAAGGTAAGGAAATTCACGGTTATATTGTTAGACATGGTGTGCATTTGGATGTGTTTCTGAAGAATGCACTTATTGATATGTACTTCAAGTGCAGGGGTGTGGAGATGGCAAGAAATGTTTTCTACCATTGCACTGCGGTCGATGTTGTTATTTGCACAGCTATGATTTCAGGATATGTGCTTAATGGGATGAATATAGATGCCATAGAGATGTTCAAATGGTTGATTCGTGAGCACATGAAGCCCAATGCTGTAACACTGGCATGTACTTTGCCGGCTTGTGCTGGTTTGGTTGCTCTGAAATTGGGTAAGGAGTTGCATGGTTACGTCCTCAAAGCTGGTCTCGAAGGAAGATGTTATGTCGGAAGCGCAATAACAGATATGTATGCAAAATGTGGAAGATTAGATCTTGCTCATCAAGTTTTCATGAGAATGTCTGAAAGGGATGGTGTCTGTTGGAATTCAATGATTACAAGCAGTTCCCAGAATGGCAAACCAGAAGAGGCCATCGACCTTTTCCGCCAAATGGGAAATGAAGGAACGAAGTATGACGGTGTCAGTATATCAGCTGCTCTTTCGGCATGTGCAAATTTACCTGCACTCCATCTCGGGAAGGAGATTCATAGTTTCATGATCAAAAGTGCATTGCGCTCTGATCTTTTTGCTGAGAGTGCACTAATCGACATGTATGCTAAATGTGGAAACTTGGATTTGGCATGCCGTGTGTTTGACATGATGGAAGTAAAGAATGAAGTTTCATGGAATAGTGTCATTGCTGCATATGGAAACCATGGTCGCCTCAAAGATTCCCTTCTTCTTTTTCATGAAATGAAAGAAGAAGGATTTGAGCCTGACCATGTCACTTTTCTTGCCATAATATCTGCTTGTGGACATTCTGGGCAAGTTGAAGAAGGAAAGTACTTCTTTAATTGCATGACCGATTATGGGATTGTACCTCGAATGGAGCATTATGCATGTATGATTGATTTGTTTGGACGAGCTGGCCGTTTAGAAGAAGCATTCCAAATTATAAATAGCATGCCATTCAATCCAGATGCAGGTGTTTGGGGGACATTACTTGGAGCTTGCCGGGTCCATGGCAATGTTGAACTTGCTGAACTGGCTTCAAGACATCTTTTTCTCTTGGACCCACAAAATTCTGGCTACTACGTATTGCTGGCAAACGCACAAGCTGATGCCGGAAAATGGGATAGGGTTCTTAAAGTTCGAAGCATGATGAAAGAAAAAGGAGTACAGAAAATACCTGGTTACAGCTGGATTGAGGTGAATAACACCACCCATATGTTTGTTGCTGCGGACACTAGTCACCCAGAGTCTGGTCAGATTTATCAATTGCTGACGAATCTTCTTCTGGAGCTGAGAAAAGAGGGATATTCTCCTCGACTTTCCCTTCAAATGCACCCACAATCTATCGGGCTCAACAAACTAGTAGGAGAAAAAAAGTGTTAGACCTGTGTTTCCTGGGGAAGTATAGGCATTTTCTTTCCTCTGTGGTTATATGGTCTTTTAACCATAGGGCCTTATGGATGATATATTGGCACTACAATAACCTAAAGAAGACACCACAGCGATACCTTAGATTGATTCTTCTCATCCACCTGAAATGTAACATTATGAGAATAGGTTTTTGTTTTCATATTTTTATGCAGATCCTACAAGTATCTTGACGGCAGCATATTGTCACTTTGAGGGTTCACTACCTATTGTATCACTGCTATGCTGTAACAATAGAGAAAAAAAAATTTCTATTGTTCTTCTTCCCGAAAATCTCATGATTGTTTCTTAAACATGAATGAGATTTCACAGGCATTTACGCTTCTGCTGGGATTTGCCAATTCCCACTACATAATTCTGGTTGAAGTTGGGGTCCAAACTTTTCCTGCATGGTGATGAAAAATGGAGATACTAGGCACTAGGGCCATTGCCTAGTGGAGTGATAAAAGTGTTAACCAAATAATCATGAGGTTGTGGGTTGGAATGTTAGAAAAGCGGAAGGTTACATTTGTATCCAATCCCTCTTTTCCAGCACCCTCGAGTGACGGGGAGCTAATTTTGTCCGACCCTTCAACACAAGTATTAAAATCATTAAGGTCATGGACTTCGGAGACATTAAAATGTACGATGACAATATGTGAATCAATAAATGAAAGCCAGAGCCAACGGAGTGACATGATTTTTTTGGACCTTATATTAACTTTTCATGTTGGATATTTTCATTCATAAAACATACACGTGAAAAGATATTTTTATAGTGATACAACCCCTTTTAGCATTGATTGCGTTAGAAGGTTACTTAATCTCAGCATTCTTTGCCATCTTATATGTCAAAGGAGCTGTTACTCTACCTTTTATACCGCGTATGATCACTCTATCTGAATTCAGACTCTGGTATCAATTGTGCAGACCCTCGAAGTGATGATGCACCATAGCATTCCAATTTGTTATTATTTGGAAGCAAATCAGCTGCTTGGCTGGTGAAATTTGAATTGCGGTTAAATACCAAACCAAAAACTACTATTTTGATGGTGACACCAAATGCATAAGGATAGAACTGTACAGGGAGTGAAGTACTACAACTTGTTAAAGTTAGGGTGTCTGTTTTGACGGTTATGTATTCAAAGAAGAGGTCTTACTCTAAACAAGCTTCCTAGCTTTTCACTCCAACAAGGTTGCTAGTTTATAAGAAGAGGGGAAATAATGTTCAAACAAGAAGACTTTGGACAATGAAGTGAAAGATCTGTTATTATCTCAAGTATCTTACAAGTTGTAATTATTATCTCAAGTATCTTACAAGTTGTAAGTATGAACATCACCAAGCTATTGTATTTATAGTTTGTTCTGTCAATAAATTTGCTTTCATTCTGCTTTGCATCTTAAAATTTGTTTCATTATTTTGCTCCCTTATAGGTTATGCAACGGCAAATAAAGCAACCTTTGTCCTCTGTTTCGCTGAACAAGCAGCTCTAGATAAGGTAATGATTGTTAGTGGCCAATGACTCACCTTCAGCTTGCAGAATATTTTGCTTCTGTGATGCACTTCTTAAAATTTTAATAATGGGATTTCCCCAGTTTCACGTTTACGAGTCTGCAGTGATATCTGGATGGCATAGTCTTTTCAAGCTTGAGTGAATTTGATTGGTCAGTGTCTGGAACATTCACAATTGGCCATGCATTTACTGGTTTGCTCACGCTCGTTTATCTTGATCTTCCCTTTAACAAAGCACTTAAAGCTAGAACCTTGTGAGGATTGATCACTTTAAAATTCAGAAAGAGGCTAGCTGTGAAAAGGTATGCTATTTGTTGATAGTAGGATTCTTAGCCCTCACTGAAAACTGTGGTAATCATTGCCTAAATTGCATTTTTATGACTTATATTGTTTGTAGTAACAACAAATGCTAGTAATAAGCTGATTGAGAATCCTTAATACCATGTGTTTCCATCCTCTGTGATGATTTGGAAAGTTAAAAGTACACATTAAGCTGCAAGTTTCTGCATGAACTATAGCTCATGTTTGGTTGAATATAAATGTACTTCAGAGAAGGAAGACTGCTTCGTTGCATTGCTATAGAGTGGTATGTGATGTGTGCATGCGCTAGTGGTAATGTTGATCACATTTTTTGCATTGTCCTATTGCATTGTTTTTGTGATCCAAAATGTTTTAAGAGCAATGCTATTGAAACCTAATTTATTGACATAATTTGTTGACCAAATTAATAGTGACATTTGAATTCATTGTAGACTCCTTCAAACATTGAAACTTGATATTGATCTGATAATTTCTATAAAAGCACATCATTATGTCAGTAAATTAAGTCATTTTTAGGTCCAAATAATATTACTCATGTTTTAATTAGCCGGCTTTGAGTTGGGTGATTCATTGGACCTTTTATTCCATGCTAGTGAAGGAATTTGAGGAGTTTGGAAAGCATAAGAAAGGGGTGACCCTTTTGGCATTGGAAAATTTTTAAATAATATGGAAATGCTAACAATAACACTGAAGACAATCTATAATACTAAAAATCGAGTATTAATCTAGCAATATTTATATGTGAAATATTAATTTATTTTTTATTTTATTTTTTTTAATTACAAAATTTAAAATTAAAGTAAGTAGAGAAAATAAGAGGGAGGAGAAAGAGAAGGAAGAGATAGGTGTTGATTAAACCGATTAGGGCAGGTTATGATGTTTCATGTATTTTTAGAATCACCCCGTGCATTGTCAGATATCATTTGTCTTGGGTCATGTGTTTTCAAATAGCCTGGAATGTATTACCATTAGTTGTAGCGAGTGGGAAAAGTTCAGGAACACTCCAATGTAGAGGATGGATTTTGTCAGTAATTGTTTTTTTCTGTTTTCTTATTTTGCCTTCGAACAGCATGGAGGACCACATGAATGATTTCTAGTTTTCATAGACGTGCAAAAACCTCTAAGTTGATGTACGTGATTCCACCCACACAAAAAATAAGAGAGAGAAATTCTCTTTTGGATACTTTAAAAAAGGTCACGAATTCGTGTCGGATACCGATAATTTACGGACATATGATTGATACTTTTTTATTCGTATTTATAATTAAGTGATAAAATTTTAATTTTTGACTTGTATCCAACACTTTTTTTGCGATGTGTATGACTCCACTTTAGACTGTGTCTATTAATAAACAATAAATATGTGTTGATATGTGACTAACAACGTTTAAAAATGTGACTAATAAGTATATTATACTATGAGAGAATATATTATTATTAATATTATATATGTTAAAGTTATACTCAAAATATAATAATAAAAATAAAAGATGCATAAAAGCTTTAAATAAGAGGAATTAAAAAAATAAGAACAATCATTTAACTTAAATGTGTTTGATACACGTTATCTATAAAAAAAAATATTGTAATTATTTGACCATTATGATCTTTTAGTCTAAAAATTCATATTAAATGACTAGAAATAACATTTACTTATCATGAAATATTGATTTCTTCATGAATAGTATATCATTATAATTTGCTCCGAATTATATAATTTTATATATATATATATGTATATATTACACAATTATTAGTAGTGTGCCCTAAACGTTTCCGTGTTCTAATTTTTTAAAAAATGTCATGNTATATATATATATATATTACACAATTATTAGTAGTGTGCCCTAAACGTTTCCGTGTTCTAAATTTTTAAGAAATGTCATCTCTGCGTATCTGTATTGTCCCGTATTTGTGTCCGTGCATAGCTTTCAAATTTTAATGGTTGGAAATAGGAAATTTTCGTTTCTATAAATTTTAAAGAACTGATGATACTGGTCTTAAGCATTGACTTTAAGCTGTTTCAGGCCTACCGAAGGAAACACTTCATTTGATTACCTTACCAAGTTCACCATTGCAAACTGCTTTCAAAGCTAATGCTGCCTCGGCGTGAGATCTTAATCCCGAAGCTTCCTTATGGAAATATGCTTGTAGTATATGTAGAAAGAGCAAGGTAAGTTTCTGCTAGTCCATTGGTATAATTTATGTTACTATTTCTTCAGATCCATAGAGGAAAGCATAGGCTATATTTGTCATCCTATCATAAACCTTGTATTTAGTGTGGAAATGGTATTGGGTGGTGAAGGTGAAGTTGAAGTGAAATCCTCCTTCTACATGAAAATGACTATAATTTGGGAAGTCATCACTTCCAGAGTTTTTCTTATGTACATATGTAATGGGCTGGTGGATTTTGATGGACTAATCCTTATTTATAAAGTGGTAAGATTGTCATATTGACATTCAAGGGTGACTAACCAACTCTACTTCCTTTTCATATGTTAACACGAGATAAAAATTTTGGACATGAAAGATGCCTAGTACAAGCGCGTGTGCAAGACTCAAAGAAAGAACCCCATTCTGACCTTTTATGAGTTCAACATAGTGAGCACATATGATCTTCTAACAATGTTAGGAATTAATGATGTTAAAAACTCAACCGCGTGAGCTAGGTGCTTAAGCTAAGAAGATTAAGGCTTTGGGATAGTGATTTTGGTGAGAACAACGTGTTTGATCAGAGAGAGGTAGAGCCCGCTGCCTCTGCCCAATGCTATAGAAGTCGTAGATAGGGGTAATAGCTATAACATAAGGGAGAACACAAACAATACAATAGTTCACCGGCTGAAGAGCTCGACTAGCCTACTCTGATGGTATCTCTTAGTCCTTGGGGGCTTTTCTATTGCTTGGGGAAGAAGACAGAATTGCAGTTTTTTTTTTTTTGTGTAATTACAATTGATGTCTTTGTAAATGGATGATTGTCCTTGTATTTATACCCGCATGTGGGGTGGTACTCACGTCATCATCACATGGTCCCCAATTTATTAGAATTTTATTAGGGGAATATTTTGCCTTTAGAGGTTTCATTCCCTATATATGATGTGGCCATCTGGAATATGTTGAGGTGGCATTGACACCCCTTTCTAGGTCTGGATATGTTGTGATCATTCATAACTGTGAGAGGTCGTACAGCTTGAATCAACACATTATTCCTATGGATAGCTCATTGATAAAGGAGCTCGATTTATTTTCCTGACCCGAGTAGGAAATACTGAACTTCTTTATGACGTGATATGGACGACGTGGTCACCTTCATCTAAGGTCATACGNTTTCAAAGCTAATGCTGCCTCGGCGTGAGATCTTAATCCCGAAGCTTCCTTATGGAAATATGCTTGTAGTATATGTAGAAAGAGCAAGGTAAGTTTCTGCTAGTCCATTGGTATAATTTATGTTACTATTTCTTCAGATCCATAGAGGAAAGCATAGGCTATATTTGTCATCCTATCATAAACCTTGTATTTAGTGTGGAAATGGTATTGGGTGGTGAAGGTGAAGTTGAAGTGAAATCCTCCTTCTACATGAAAATGACTATAATTTGGGAAGTCATCACTTCCAGAGTTTTTCTTATGTACATATGTAATGGGCTGGTGGATTTTGATGGACTAATCCTTATTTATAAAGTGGTAAGATTGTCATATTGACATTCAAGGGTGACTAACCAACTCTACTTCCTTTTCATATGTTAACACGAGATAAAAATTTTGGACATGAAAGATGCCTAGTACAAGCGCGTGTGCAAGACTCAAAGAAAGAACCCCATTCTGACCTTTTATGAGTTCAACATAGTGAGCACATATGATCTTCTAACAATGTTAGGAATTAATGATGTTAAAAACTCAACCGCGTGAGCTAAGAAGATTAAGGCTTTGGGATAGTGATTTTGGTGAGAACAACGTGTTTGATCAGAGAGAGGTAGAGCCCGCTGCCTCTGCCCAATGCTATAGAAGTCGTAGATAGGGGTAATAGCTATAACATAAGGGAGAACACAAACAATACAATAGTTCACCGGCTGAAGAGCTCGACTAGCCTACTCTGATGGTATCTCTTAGTCCTTGGGGGCTTTTCTATTGCTTGGGGAAGAAGACAGAATTGCAGTTTTTTTTTTTTTGTGTAATTACAATTGATGTCTTTGTAAATGGATGATTGTCCTTGTATTTATACCCGCATGTGGGGTGGTACTCACGTCATCATCACATGGTCCCCAATTTATTAGAATTTTATTAGGGGAATATTTTGCCTTTAGAGGTTTCATTCCCTATATATGATGTGACCATCTGGAATATGTTGAGGTGGCATTGACACCCCTTTCTAGGTCTGGATATGTTGTGATCATTCATAACTGTGAGAGGTCGTACAGCTTGAATCAACACATTATTCCTATGGATAGCTCATTGATAAAGGAGCTCGATCTATTTTCCTGACCCGAGTAGGAAATACTGAACTTCTTTATGATGTGATATGGACGACGTGGTCACCTTCATCTAAGGTCATACATGAACGACTTGGACACCTTTATCTGAGGTTGTACATGAACGACTTGGACATCTTTATCTAAAGCTGGGTGTGCAACTGAAAGTCAGCAGATAGACCTCTAAGATTATGGCATTGTGCAGGCGTGGGGTGTAGAAGGCGCCTCATTTTTCAAACCGTGCAACTTACATTGAGCCACGTGGAGAGGCGTACTGTCATATTCAATGCACACAACGATGAGAAAGAACTGCCAAAAATTTATTTATTTAAACCTTTCTCAAATTCGAATTCTCTCTTTACCAATATTCTTCAAAATACTAGAATCCCAAATTGATTTCTCTTTCCTACATATTCTTCGCTATCCCTAGAGAGTTCTTGTGAGATTTGAGAGGAATTGATTGAAGACTCAAACGATTCAGGGGGTTTCGGGCTTAGGTTCCTTGGAGCTCGTCTCATTCGTGTCTAAGTTCTTCATCTTCTTTTTGCCATCACTGTCCTCTAGGTAAACTTTTATTCTTTCCTTTAACTTTTTTGCATCAATCTTGGATCGTTTTAATCCTCGGTGGTGGTCTCAGGGTCTTTATTTTTTAGTGCTCCATTTTTTCTACTTTAGGGGTTTAGGTAGGTCTCTAGGAGCTCTTCCCCACTTCTTGGACCCTTGGGCCATAGCTAGGGTTTTCTTGTTCTTTCATTGGTGTCTAGATTCTCTCTCGATTGAGGGCTACTTCGTGAGTGTCTCTCAGATTCCCTCTGAGTTAAGTAATTCGTACCTCCGAGCTTAGATATGTCTGTGTCTTCTTCTACTACTAGGTCTTCCATCTCTACAATGTATAGGGGTGGAGGGAATGAAATTGAGGTCAAGTCATCCTCTTAACGAGGGGCGATAGACTTGGAAGGGGACAAGGAGCCTTTATCGGTCGGACGTCACATGGAGAGTTCTTCTCAACATGAGGCTCATCTTCTAGATCCTTATCTCCTCCTCTAGAATATGCTTGAGGAGAGAATCTCCAGCCAGGGGTAATAGAAAAAGGACCCCCAAGAGAAGAGTTTCCAAATCTTCCTAAGCTTCTCCGTCTGGCGAGGTCAATACCTCGGGCAGGTCTTGAGACTTATAGGGGCCAACTGTGACTTTGAACCAGAGCTGCATAATTGAGTTTAGGCTTCAGTCTCTGGCTAGTTGTTACCAATTTCTAAGGGGGTTGTGGTCTACCCTCCTTCAAATGTTGATCGCTTTAATGTAAGACCCCATACTAGAATTAAATAAAAATAATATCATCTTAATATTTGTCCTAGAATGAATAAAAATATTTTAAAAACCTTAAATTGTTGTTAAAAGATTGATCATGAAATTTGAGTTTTGGGCAAATTAACTTTTGGGTCAAACTTAGTTTCAAACATGTTTAATTTTAAAAAAGGTGGTTAAGTAATTTTGTAAATATTTTTCGATCAAAATAAGGTTTCCAATGAATCCGAAAGGTTGAAAAACATTGGAAGTATTCTGGAGTTAAAACCTATTTTGGAGGGGATTTGGATAGNTCCTAGTTGTAGGTGCCCCTTCTTCCCATGAGACCTAGAAAGAGCACTTCCTTTATTTTTCTGGTGATGCTTGTGAGGTGGATGTGAATGATGTCACCGATGTTCTCTATGTACCTTAGATTTGGGGAAAACACTAGATCTTGGGTGAGTGTCGAGCTTCCAACATTTCTTCTCTTTTATTGTGATCTATGTGTTATGATCTTTCCTTCTTTGAATTTATAAGGTATCGACCTGAGTTGAACCATTCTAAGGAGCTTAGGGTTACAAGGATTGAGAAATGTATAACGAGAAGTTTCAAGGAGCTCGTGACTTCATAGAAGTTAGCTAGGTACGAGCTCAGCCCTCTAATTGTTGAAAAGCTTCCAGCTCCCTCTCTTATTGTCCTTTCTGTTGAAGAGGAACTTCCACTTAAAATCCACCAAGATCTTGTTGGTAAGTGTCTCAACACTTTGTTTATTTTTTTCTTTCGATTTTTGTTTCTCCTTGTACTTTCCTGATCTTCCTATGATTTCTTTTTCATATCTTGATCCTATGGCTCCTTAGCTTAGCACTGTGAATGAAGCTATTGCTAGGAGGAAAGAGAAGCAGGGACAACTAACCAAGCTCTTGGACCCCGACTCTCCATGATCTTCCTGAGAAAACCTCTGACTTGACTTCTGCTCAAACCTAGGATCTGGGGGTCACCCCTTTTGGGGAAGGGGATCTTCTAGCTATTGATCCTTCCCAAGCGGTCTCTAAGGAGCCTAGCATTCTTCCTTCTATGCCTTCAGTAATTTTGGGGGTAGCCCCTTCTATTCCTCCAAGGCTGACTTCAACTCTTACTGCGATTCATGAGAGTTCTCTTATGTCCAATGCTTCTCTGATTGCCACCAAGATATTGAACATTATATCTCGGGCAGACATACTCAAGTTTGCAACATTCAGTGCTAATGATGAGGTCGCAGATGATCTTCAATATCTTGCTACTATATGATGAGCATGTAATATTCCATATTTAACGGCCTCATTACTTGAATTTTAACTTAACTTTGCATTTAATTACTTAGAGTTAGTCGAATTTATGAATAATGTGAAAATTTTGATGTTGTAGGTAATCATAGTGTAAATGATGACTTTCGGAACCCTGCAACTAAGTGTGAATAGGTGGTGAAGAGATGGACACATTACATGAGAATTGGGAGGCTTTAAAGTGAAAGAAATCAACTAGATAGTGGTATTTGGTTTCACAAGCACCGGTATCTAAGCCAACTTGAATTTTTGTACTGCCATCCTCACCATTTGGTATTGGTACCTCATTTTTCCCCATTTTGACCATGATCCACTTTGAATTTGAAAAATTTCAAAACATAAAAGTTATAGATCTGGATATTCTCTATCGTTTGTCAAAATTTCAGCTCAATTCAACGGTCGGATCAAAGGTTATGACAAATCTATGAAATCTAGTCCTGAGCTAGCATCCCCCTTATGACCTACTGGTAGAAGACAACCAAAACCTACTGGATAAAAATCTTACCAGAAATCAAATGGTAGGTTTTGCTCACTAAAGTAAAACCTACTAGTAGGTTTGGGCATCGACCTACCAGTAAGTTTTGCTGAAAAGCGCCAAATTCTGTAACTCATCCTCCACTTGCTTGGGGTGCCCACCATTACTTCTCCCACACATTTCCTGACATTGTCTACATACAACCATGCCTACAAGACCTAGTTGCTGACTTTTAAGGATGGAGGATGGGAAAGGAGGAGAGAGAAGGAGGAGGCATGGTGGGTTGCAAGCTAGGCTTGTCCTAGCCTGTTTAAGCCATAAACTTATCTCCCATTGATGGGAGGCCTGCACACACATGCTAGAGGAGCCCTATGAACAAAATTGCAGAGGTCTTACACCATATATTCAGATACACACTAGCTTTTGAAAAATAGGAGGCTACCTAAGCTTAGGAGTAGTTTTAGAGATAGAAAGCTTAAGGAAGAAGATGAATTTAGAGAGAGAAAGCTGGATTTTCATATTTTTTTCACTATTTTCAATGTTGTAAGCCTTAAATTACTTGTAATTNAGAGATAGAAAGCTTAAGGAAGAAGATGAATTTAGAGAGAGAAAGCTGGATTTTCATATTTTTTTTCACTATTTTCAATGTTGTAAGCCTTAAATTACTTGTAATTTTCCCCATTTCCACTTTCAACTCTTTCATTTAACTTGTATGCAAGTTTAGCTAGTTGTTTTAGCAATTCAAGTTTTACATTTANTTTCTTCGTTTTGGCATTTAAGTTAGGTCTTAGGTCATCTATCCCTCAAGGATGTCTACTAATTTCTTGGGAACCATGGTTGGTCTTTTAGTCCTTTGAAGGGAAAATGACCTAGGTGAAGCTCTTTTTATTGTCGAGCTCCTTCACTACTTCAATGTCAAGTGCTCTCCTACGGATGACTTCTTCTATATCTCCAAACGGGTCAAAGTCCTAGTTGTAGGTGCCCCTTCTTCCCATGAGACCTAGAAAGAGCACTTCCTTTATTTTTCTGGTGATGCTTGTGAGGTGGATGTGAATGATGTCACCGATGTTCTCTATGTACCTTAGATTTGGGGAAAACACTAGATCTTGGGTGAGTGTCGAGCTTCCAACATTTCTTCTCTTTTATTGTGATCTATGTGTTATGATCTTTCCTTCTTTGAATTTATAAGGTATCGACCTGAGTTGAACCATTCTAAGGAGCTTAGGGTTACAAGGATTGAGAAATGTATAACGAGAAGTTTCAAGGAGCTCGTGACTTCATAGAAGTTAGCTAGGTATGAGCTCAGCCCTCTAGTTGTTGAAAAGCTTCCAGCTCCCTCTCTTATTGTCCTTTCCATTGAAGAGGAACTTCCACTTAAAATCCACCAAGATCTTGTTGGTAAGTGTCTCAACACTTTGTTTATTTTTTTCTTTCGATTTTTGTTTCTCCTTGTACTTTCCTGATCTTCCTATGATTTCTTTTTCATATCTTGATCCTATGGCTCCTTAGCTTAGCACTGTGAATGAAGCTATTGCTAGGAGGAAAGAGAAGCAGGGACAACTAACCAAGCTCTTGGACCCCGACTCTCCCTGATCTTCCTGAGAAAACCTCTGACTTGACTTCTGCTCAAACCTAGGATCTGGGGGTCACCCCTTTTGGGGAAGGGGATCTTCTAGCTATTGATCCTTCCCAAGCGGTCTCTAAGGAGCCTAGCATTCTTCCTTCTATGCCTTCAGTAATTTGGGGGTAGCCCCTTCTATTCCTCCAAGGCTGACTTCAACTCTTACTGCGATTCATGAGAGTTCTCTTATGTCCAATGCTTCTCTGATTGCCACCAAGATATTGAACATTATATCTCGGGCAGACATACTCAAGTTTGCAACATTCAGTGCTAATGATGAGGTCGCAGATGATCTTCAATATCTTGCTACTATATGATGAGCATGTAATATTCCATATTTAACGGCCTCATTACTTGAATTTTAACTTAACTTTGCATTTAATTACTTAGAGTTAGTCGAATTTATGAATAATGTGAAAATTTTGATGTTGTAGGTAATCATAGTGTAAATGATGACTTTCGGAACCCTGCAACTAAGTGTGAATAGGTGGTGAAGAGATGGACACATTACATGAGAATTGGGAGGCTTTAAAGTGAAAGAAATCAACTAGATAGTGGTATTTGGTTTCACAAGCACCGGTATCTAAGCCAACTTGAATTTTTGTACTGCCATCCTCACCATTTGGTATTGGTACCTCATTTTTCCCCATTTTGACCATGATCCACTTTGAATTTGAAAAATTTCAAAACATAAAAGTTATAGATCTGGATATTCTCTATCGTTTGTCAAAATTTCAGCTCAATTCAACGGTCGGATCAAAGGTTATGACAAATCTATGAAATCTAGTCCTGAGCTAGCATCCCCCTTATGACCTACCGGTAGAAGACAACCAAAACCTACTGGATAAAAATCTTACCAGAAATCAAATGGTAGGTTTTGCTCACTAAAGTAAAACCTACTAGTAGGTTTGGGCATCGACCTACCAGTAAGTTTTACTGAAAAGCGCCAAATTCTGTAACTCATCCTCCACTTGCTTGGGGTGCCCACCATTACTTCTCCCACACATTTCCTGACATTGTCTACATACAACCATGCCTACAAGACCTAGTTGCTGACTTTTAAGGATGGAGGATGGGAAAGGAGGAGAGAGAAGGAGGAGGCATGGTGGGTTGCAAGCTAGGCTTGTCCTAGCCTGTTTAAGCCATAAACTTATCTCCCATTGATGGGAGGCCTGCACACACATGCTAGAGGAGCCCTATGAACAAAATTGCAGAGGTCTTACACCATATATTCAGATACACACAAGCTTTTGAAAAATAGGAGGCTACCTAAGCTTAGGAGTAGTTTTAGAGATAGAAAGCTTAAGGAAGAAGATGAATTTAGAGAGAGAAAGCTGGATTTTCATATTTTTTTCACTATTTTCAATGTTGTAAGCCTTAAATTACTTGTAATTTTCCCCATTTCCACTTTCAACTCTTTCATTTAAGTTGTATGCAAGTTTAGCTAGTTGTTTTAGCAATTCAAGTTTTACATTTAGGTATTTGCCTTCAAACTTTGTATTTTGGTTATGAATGGTATTTCTCTCGTAGTTTAACTCTTTTCTTGCATTAATACTAGTTCCATGTTTCATTTCTTCATCATGTCTCTTTATATTATGCATGTCTTTCCTTTTATTATGAGTAGATAGATTTTTAGTTGGCTAATCCAAGAGAGATTTTCTGTTGGGTATGTGAAATCGACTCTTGTTCATTCTTCCTCGTAGTAAAAGGTGGATAAGTTTGACTAGATTGAGTGCGGACGTAGTTGTGAGCTCTTGATACACCGTAAACTTGTCACGGGGTATGCTTGAGCCCTCATTTCTATTTTAATCCCTCGCTTTCTACGAATCAATCGAACACCTATGCACCATTGGAAGAATGTTTTGAGTTGATTTGGCATTCCCATAGGAATGACTTTTTTGGATTAGCCAACTTTATTTTTATTGCATTTTACCAAAAATCTTCACTCACTAAAACACAACCTCAAAAGATTTTATACTTTTTCATTTATTACAAATCACTTTCACACAATTCACCTTCTTTTCTTGAGCAGACGACCTTGGAATACCCATTCCAAGTAAAACACGACACTCGAAAGCCTCTCTATGCTTAAAGAGCACTTTTGTACACACANTTGCATTTTACCAAAAATCTTCACTCACTAAAACACAACCTCAAAAGATTTTATACTTTTTCATTTATTACAAATCACTTTCACACAATTCACCTTCTTTTCTTGAGCAGACGACCTTGGAATACCCATTCCAAGTAAAACACGACACCCGAAAGCCTCTCTACGCTTAAAGAGCACTTTTGTACACACGCACACATTTTCATCCACACACACGTTTTTCCCATTTCTTGCATGATATCCGAGGGAGAGTTACACTCACCTATATGTATAAGTCATACACACAACTGGAATCATGATAGGAGATTAGGAATGACGGAATAAATTCAAACATTTTTGGCGCTATTGCCGGGGAAGGCTAAGCTTTGAGTTCGAAGGTGATTTTGGGTGACATAAGTAAGTCTCGTGATTTTCATTATGGGCCAAGATATGTCGTCTCATTTGTAAATAATTTGTTGGAGTTTGTGTTATGTTTTCTATTTTTTATGAAAATGTGTTAAATGCCCCAAATTTTGAAAACGTGTGCGAGATTTGTGAAGAGTATGGACATATCACTAATGAATGCCCATTAAATTATCCGATTCAATACTTTGCATGTGAAGGATCAATTTCAATATTGGCCCCTNATGTCGTCTCATTTGTAAATAATTTGTTGGAGTTTGTGTTATGTTTTCTATTTTTTATGAAAATGTGTTAAATGCCCCAAATTTTGAAAACGTGTGCGAGATTTGTGAAGAGTATGGACATATCACTAATGAGTGCCCATTAAATTATCCGATTCAATACTTTGCATGTGAAGGATCAATTTCAATATTGGCCCTTGAAAATTTTTACCCCGACCATTATGTTGCAACGAGTTATCCGAGTTATGGTTGGGAGAATGAATCTTATAATTTTTCATCCGATCTTACACCACCAAATAAATTTTGCAACTATCTAACATATGAGGACTCAACCGAACAAGAATTGGAAAATACTCTTTGCGAGTTTATCTTACACCAAATGGAAGTCAATGCCAAAGTAGCCCAACAACTTTCTAAGATTAGAGATGACCTTATTGCATTGACTAATGCTATAATTACTATGCGTGAAGAACAACATCTTGAGTATAGTCAATGTATTGAGGATGATCATCTCAATGGAATGCATATTGATGTTGAATCTCCCCCCACTCTAGATTGTGAAAAATTTAATGAAGATATTATCTCATATGAGTCTAATGAGCCCAAGGTCATTTTGCCATCAAAGAGTGGTGTTAAGATTCACATTTTTTAACTTGGGGAGGGCATTGAAATAGAGATAAGTGTAGAAACTTTTAAAGAGAAATTGTATACTCTATTCTTGGAATTGCATAAACTTGCCTAGACCTCTGTTTGGTTGAGATTTTTGAATAATTATCCTTTGTGTTGTTGGATAGATTGGTTAGGATGAGCATTTATACAACAAAAAAATTTCAAAATAAAAAAAATCAATGGGCACAAGTTCATATCCGAATTGACATTAGCCCATTTTGTTTTGTCTTCATATGCATAGTAGTTAGACTTATTTTATTGTTATATTTTTCTTTTTCACGATGTTGGAGTGTAGATTTTAGCACGAAGTTTGTTATCTGTCCCTAATTTGGACTAATTAATTTTGAGCTTCATGGTAACAAATCTTACGTAGTATCATGTTCGAGTCTAAGTCGGGGGGTGTAAACAAATTTTTTTTGTTATTCATTCTCCCTTAATGTTTATATCAAAAAAAAGGGGGGTATCTTATTTCTCATGTTACTTTCATTTTTTCTCATTGCATGATTTCTTGTGCATTGAGGACAATGCATGGTTCAAGTTGGGGGCTGATGTGCACTATTTACATGTTCCACCACTTTTTGTATATAATAGTTAGAAATGTGAAAATTTTGGACACTTTTTGTGGAAAATATCTAATATTGAACCATATTCCCCTATCCAAAGTGTATGAGGTTAGTGATAGTTTGATCCTCATTTTGAACTTTGAATACATGAACACATCATAGAAGTTTATCCTATGTTGAAGCATTACATATGTGTTTTCTTTCAAACTCAACCATAGTGCACCATGAATGTGTAATTTCGGAATTAATGGATTGGATCCACATTTTAGTGCTTGACATGCATAGTAGAGATGAGTAAGTACCCTTGTGAGTTTTAGTATCAAACCTTGTTGGAGGGAACTTACATTTACTCAACGAACAATTCTTCAAATTTCAAATTTGTTCAATAATTTCATTATGCTTGTTTTGGTTAGAGTGCATTTGGGTAGTTGATTGACTTGTCTTGAAATACATAATGCTCCCCCATGCTTATCTAGAGATGATCTTAGGCCATTTTTTATTTCTTTGAGCCTTGACCTTTTTCTTGTGAAATTCTATCCCTAGTGCCATGTTTGAGCTTAGTTGAAAATTCGTTTTCATGCCACACAAGTGACCAAGCTAGTGCAAAAAGATAAAAATTTACCACACCTTGATTGTTCCGAGAGCTGACTATGATTGATTGTATAAGAGAAGGAATTGTGATGTGAAAACCAACAAAGGGATAAATGATGTTGATTTCAAATGTTGTATGAAAAAGAACGAAAAATTCAAGAAAGTGCAGGATGAGTTGAAGGGCTGACCTCCCTTGATTATTAAAAAATTTTCATACTTTCCCTAAGAATCTGTAACTTCATTGCTACTACTTTTTTTTTTTTTTTTTTTTGTGCTTGTTGTTTTTTTCTTTCTTTTGCAATGGAACATGCACTTTCCTTTATTTTCCTCGTGCAAAAGCGTAAGTACATCTTGCCCCCTTCACTTGCAGGAAGGCATTAACTTTGTAGGAGTGATGATTTTTTATCGTTTTAGTGACTAAGTCCAACCTCTTGGTGGCCCCTTTGACTTAGTTAGGGTTGGCCCAGCCACTAAGGACACAGCCTAGGGCCCCAAAATAAATATTAATATTTGGGACCCCAATTTTTTTTAAGATACAATTAAAATAATTTTAGGGCTCTCAGTTTTAATTAATCTTACAATTTTAAGTACAATTTATGAAAAAAAAAAAAATTCACACGACATTAATTAGCTTGAATCTAGTCTTAGTAGATTTGCATGATAAATGGATGAAATTATTCAATCTTTCAAATTAGTAGGTGGACATGACCCCAATGAAAGGCGATACAAACTCGTGAAAATATACATGATTAGAAGTAAGATGTGCATGTATTAAGCAAATTCTAACACAATACGATCTAATGATTATTCTTATATTACTTTTATTTTTTCAATATTTACATAAATATANGTTATCTGTCCCTAATTTGGACTAATTAATTTTGAGCTTCATGGTAACAAATCTTACATAGTATCATGTTCGAGTCTAAGTCGAGGGGTGTAAACAAATTTTTTTTGTGATTCATTCTCCCTTAATGTTTATATCAAAAAAAAAGNTTAAATACTGAAAAAATGAATTATCTCTTCTTGCACTTCTTTTAATTTATTAAAATTCAATTCAATTGACTTATTAATTATTTATCATCAAATTTTTATAAATTATAATTTTTCCTTATCTTAAATTTGAGACCTTTTTTTATCTGGATTCATTTTTTGCTCAATTATTTTTTTAAATGCACAAGAAACATACATAGAATGACTTAAAAACATATTGAGTTTGAGTAGTGTATTATTTGAATTTTTTTACTAGCATTCATTTTTTAAAAAATAATTTAGTTAAATTAATAAATTTCAAATCTCTTTCTCTATATTTTCAACTAATAGCATATTTAATTATATTTTAGTCTTCAAATTCAACTTCAATTAATAGATTCTTTTATAAATAAAGCTCGAATGCAAAACTAGTAGTCTTACATCTNAATAGCATATTTAATTATATTTTAGTCTTCAAATTCAACTTCAATTAATAGATTCTTTTATAAATAAAGCTCGAATGCAAAACTAGTAGTTTTACATCTCTAATAAATAAATAAATAAATATATATATATATATATATATATATATGAATGAATAAATGTTAATATTTTAATATTTATTTTGTCGTATTTATATTATTATATTTCATAGCACTGGGCCTTGTTGAATATTATCGCCTAGGGTCTCCATATTGGTTGGGATGCCCCTAGACTTATTTTTTTTTTGGTCTGATCCCCTAGACTTATTGACTTAATTAAGTTGTTGAGCTCCACAAGCTGGAAAACTAACCTTTCGTACGAGCTAAAGAGCTCCTTAAAGGCACGAGTTGAAAAGTTTTATAAGCTGAAAATCCTATCTCATCTACGAGCTGGAAAAACTCTATAAGCTAAAAAACTTATCTCATGTATTAACTGAAAAGCTCTACATAGGCACGAGCTGAAAACTTCTATAAGTTAAAAGGGTTAATTGTATTAGAGGCCCCTAAAATATATAATTTATCTCTTTTTGGCAATTAATGTTTCAATTGTATCATTTGATCCCTCAATATTGGATATGTTTCTATATCATCCCTCAAGCAGATAGTATCTAAATTTTTAATGATTTTTTTTTTATCATAAACTTGTTACATGATACTTAAATATGGATAAAAAAATAATTTGAATAATTATTGACCAAATTTTTACACAAATTTTGGTTAAATAACTGCCTAAATTACACAATTTTGATCACAAACTATCTAAATTTTGGTCAAAAATTACCCATATTACATATTTTTTTATTAAGAACTACCCAAATTATGTTTAAGAGTTATTAAAATAATTTTTTTTCTATATTTTGGTATTACGTGACAAGTTTGCGATAAAAAATCATTAGCAATGTGGACGTTGTCTGCTTGAAGGACCATATAGAAAAATATTCAATACTTTAGGGATCAAAATGATACAATTGAAATATTGGAGACCAAAATGAGATAAATTTCATACTTTGGAGACCTCTAGTGCAATTAAACCAAGTTTTAAAAACTTTGTCTTTCGTATGAGCTGAAAAGCTCTACAAGCTAAAGAACTTAGATTACATATGAGCTGAAGAGTTAAAATTTAGTAGATAGTAGATGAGCTAAAAAACTCGTTCGTGCTCAAAACTTATAAAATATTTGCGCACTCAAGAATTTTTGTCTCAAGGTTTTGCAAAAAAATTCATTAATTTCACACCTTCACAACCATGCTATGAAAAGAAGTGTCCACAAAATTTAAAATCAAGTGTATACAGCCTGCCCTTGTTGTTGGTGGAACTTCTTTAGGTAATCTACGTTCCATGAGTGTGCCAAATCTTTCTCTTCTTCAGTGTACAACTTATAATTGCTAAGTTTGACAATTCTTTTTACTATGTGAGGCCCTTCCTAGTTGGGGCCTAGCTTTCCATACCTTCGATCCTTCTTGGCGGGGAACAACTTTATGATCAAAGCCCCCGTTTTGGAGGTCCTACCTTTGACCCTTTGATTGTAGTACAACATTGTTCTTTTCTAGTAAGAGGAGATCCTATGTAATACCTCATTCCTTATTTCATCAAGAAGTTTAAGGTTCACAAGTAGAGATCGATCATTTTGGTCAAGATTGAAAAGCTCAGCTCTGGAAGAATGAAACCAGATCTTCATTGGAGCTACTATCTTTGTTCCAAATGCTAAACTGAAGGGTGTTTTTGTGTGTGGCTGTTTGAGCCATCGTCTTGTAGGCCTACTGCACACTTGGGAGGGGTCAACCCACTAGCTCTTCAAAGTGTTTGGCCTTGTCTTCAGATCTTTAACAATTGTCCGTATAGTGACCTCTACTTGACCATTCAACTGGGGGTGAACTGGAGCTGAAAATAATTTTTTATGTCAAGCTCTGAGTAGAAGGTTACGAAGGTTAAGTTGTTGAAGTACTTGTTATTGTTAGCTACAATAGCTCCGGGGTTTCCAAACTTGCACACAATTGACTTCCAAATAAAGTTTCTAATCTTCTGCTTGGTAATAGTTGCCAATAGTTAGATCTCAACTCATTTAATGAAGTAATCAATTGCCACAATGACATATTTGTTTTGTCCCCTGCTAATGGGTAGTGGTCCCACAATGTCTATCCCACATTGCTAAAAAGGCCATTGGGCAGTGAGGGATGTTCGAGTGCAACTAGCAGGGCTTACACTTTTTGACCATTTCCTTCGAATCTTTCATTATAGTGGGCCAAAAATAGTCTTGCTTCATTGCCTTGTAAGTAAAGTACAAGTTATGATGTGATTTCCACAAATTTCTTCGTGAATCTCTCTCGACACATAATCGGCTTCTTCTATTGCCACACACTTCAGGAGGGGTGTAGAAAATACTCTCTTGTGGAGCTTCCCCTGGATCACTATAAATCTTGAAAATCTATTTCGTAACTTGGTAGCTTCTTTCGAATCTTGGGGAAGAGCTCCATTTTGTAAATAGCCAGGAATGGTGTCCATCTAGCTTGGTCTAATATCTACTGGTAAGATGTCCTTTTCTTGGTCAAGGTGAATACTCAGTTCCTCAAGGTGATCCACGGGGATGATTCTATCAAGACTTCCCTAGGCTGTTGAGGCTACCTTGGCTAAAGCGTTTCAGCTCAGGGTACTTGGACAACTTCTGTGTGGATGAACTTTCTCAAAAGATCTGGCACAACTTTTAAATATGTGGTCATCCTGTCCTCCCTGACTTCGTATTCTGACTCAATCTACCTCATCATGAGCTAAGAATCATTGTGAATTAGAAGTTGATTGCTTCCATGGAATGCATCAGCCCAAGTCCACCTATCAAAGTTTATACTCAGCTTCCTTGTGCATTAAAGTTGCCATCAACAAAGAGTTTCCATATCGGGAGGTTGGGAACAAAATCTTGCTTCTCTGGGACCATTTTTGGCTTAGGGGGTCGAGGTGAACTCGGTTATAAAATCATCCAGGATTTAAACGTTGATGGTTGTCCAAGATTTGAGCTTGATGTCGAATTTCCTAGCTCGATGGCCCATTTAACTAACCGACTTGAGGACTCAGGCTTGTGCAAGACCAACTTCATGGGATGGTCGGTCGGAATCTCAATGGTATGAGCAACAAAGGCCTCAACCTTCTTGCTATTGTTACAAGTGTCAAGACTAATTTCTCTATCTTTGGGTATGTCTCTTCTGCTCCTCTTAGAGCCCTAGTGTATAAATAGACAGGATGTTGCCTTTTCTCTTCCTCCCTTACCAAGGCTGAATTGAATAAAAAATCTGACAAAACTAGGTATACGTTAAGGACTTCCCCTTCTTGTGGACTGACCATCATTGGAGGAGAGCTCATGTAAGTTCTCATGCCTTGAAAGGCCTCCTTGCACTAGTTGAGAGCCGATATACTCCCTGTGAGACATTGCACCTCTTTAATATCGTTGGGAGATTTAATGTCGATCACTACTTCCAAATTCTTCAGATTTTCCTTCGATCACCTTTCTATTTACTATAAAACCCAAGAACTTCCCAGCTGAGACCCCAAAGTACACTTGGCTGGATTGAGCTTTATCTCGTACTTTATGAGGATTTGGACTGACTCTTCAAGATATTTGATGTGGAGCTTTGCCTTTAAGGATTTCACCAACATGTCATCAATGTAAACCTCCATAGTCGTCTTAAGCTTCTCCATGAACATTCTGTTCACTAGCCACTAACAAGTGGCTCTGGCATTTTTTAGCCCAAACGGCATGACCTGAAAGCAAACAGTTCCCTGCTCAGTANAACATGTCATCAATGTAAACCTCCATAGTCGTCTTAAGCTTCTCCATGAACATTCTGCTCACTAGCCACTAACAAGTGGCTCTGGCATTTTTTAGCCCAAACGGCATGACCTGAAAGCAAACAGTTCCCTGCTCAGTAACGAATGAGGTCTTCTCTTGATCATCCAAATCCATCTTGATTTATTTGAAGACTGAAAAGGCGTCCATGAAGCTTAGTAGCTCATGATCTATTGTCATGTTGACTATAAGGTTGATTCGAGACAAGGGAAAGCTATCTTTCGAACAGGCATGGTTGAAGTTGGTAAAATCAATACACAAGCACTATTTTCCATTGGTCTTTTTTACAAGCATCACATTGGCTGACCACGTAGGGTAAACCACTTCCCTTATGGCCTTGGCATGGAAGAGCTTTGGACACCTCTTCATTAATTTTTTTTTGCCTTTTTGGGGGCAAAGCTCCTTCTCTTTTTCTTCTTAATTTCACAGCTTGGTGGCTTGATTTGAAATATGTAAACCCATGTGCAGGTGGTCAAGTTGTAGTTATAATTCGGTGGAGTCCGGAGTTGAATCCACATGGAACTTATGTTGGTGTTTGAAGTTAAGATCAATGGAGACTATGGTAAATGGAATCTTTGAAGTTTGAAATAAGTTGTGTTGTTCTTCACCTTGGAAGTTGTTAACCCAAGTATAAGTTGTCAAGAAAGTAGTAAATCCTGGTAGAGTTCAAGGTGGATCGACAGGAAGATGGGAATTTCAGAGTGTGAAAAATGATTAATAAAAAAAAATATGTGAATGTTTGAGAGAGTGATTTAGTAATTGGAATTTAGAACAAATAGACTAAAATTGTTTAGAAAAATACCATTTGTAAGAAATACTTAGGAATTTGGTACTATTTCAATAACATTTAGATAGCAAATTGATAGTAGTTTTCAATCCCACTTGGGACTCAACTAGTGAGTGAACCCAATTGGAGGATTTGATAATAATTAATTAAAAAATTCTTTAATGTATAATCAAAGAGTTAATCTAAATGAATCTAGACATCTAATTTCAATTGCAAGCATTCACCATGCCCAACATTTATGATAAATCAAGCAATTGAACAATCAAACACTCAAATTCATAGAAACCAATAAATCAATTAATTAAAGGAAAAATCCCACAATTCAACCCAAGCACGTACATCTAGCCATTCAACTTATAGGGAATATCAAGCATTCATCACTTATAGCATAATATTTCAAGAGATTATATAGAGAGAAAGCTTTGCTAAAATAAGAAGGATTAAATTATAAAAGAAAACCCAAATGAAGAACATAGGACCTAATTTTCATACCCAAGTGCATCAAAAATTCCCCTAGCTTTAGTAACAGGGATTAGCCAGCCATGGATAATGAAGTAATTATCAAATTAATGTAAATACAAAATTTTCAGATCCTGTATAAACCCTATGCTCTCTTAGAAAGTTCCAAAATACTTTTCCAAAAGGGAAGAAGATCCATTTCTCGCGTCATCGAGCCTTTCTCATTGGCTAGGAGCATAAACACGCATTCGAATGTGGCTTTTATGACGTCCAGATGTCAAGGACTGGAAGCTCAGCTTGATTTTTGCCTCTGATACAGAACCTCACGTTCGGACTTGGACATGGCCTTCAAATTTTCAATCATCAATTTTTTTCTTTCCTTTGTGTATTTCACTCCCATGTTTGCCTATTTGCTTCCTAATCTCACCATTTTACCTGCAAAATAGAAAAATAATAGTTAAATCACGATAAAATCAAATATAACATTAAGCATATACAACTAAGTCCAAACCCATGACAATTAGTCCACGAATGATAGGATAACATGTAATATTTAGAGGTAATCATGGTGATGATGATATTTTCTAGAAAAAAATATAAGATTCTCTCAAATGGAAATAAAAGTCACTCTTTAGTTCAAGGATTCGGACATGTGCATATGTGTTCAGGTGTTATATCTGTGCAATGATTATTGACAAGAACCAAAATGTGTACACCCAAGTGTAGGCGGTCAAGTTGTAGTAATAATCTGGTTAAGTCTGGAGTTGAATCCACATGGAATTAATGTTGGTGTTTCGAAGTAAGTAGTGATAAAGACCAAAGTGATTGGAATCCTTGAGAGTTAAAGTTGATATGTTTAGGGATTTTCCTGGACAGAATATAAAATTCTTTCCAAGAGGATTTTCTAGACAAAATATAATATAATCTCAAATTTAAAAGTCGTCCTTTAGCTCGAGGCTCTGGACATGTAGCCAGTCATCCGTTTGTTATACTTGTGCTTGGAAACTCGATTTACCCCTGTGTCAACATAAGTTAATCGGAAGATAAAGATGGATTGTGAGCATTAAGAGTATGGTTCCGATATCTTTGTAGAGATTTACAAGAATTGTCTGTGCCGAGACTCAACCCATCTACAAACAAGCAAGTGTTTCTTCAAGGCATCTAACCATTGCGTTAGTATTCCATTCTTAGGTGAAGCACAATAATGGTGAAGATTGAAATGTAGTCATGAAGTTCTAGCTGGGGTACTTGCTTAGATCCAATGAGTATTCCTATTCCAAGAGTCATCTATGTCATAGAAAGGACTCAGGGTTGTACAAAGTACCTTAGCTTTGCTAGATGCATTCAATCATTCAATAAACAAGTGAAATATAAAGCATTAAGCATAAATGAAATGCACAAATATAACTTCCGAACGATTTATACATGTCCATCACCTCTTACTAAAGTGTGAATGAGAAATTACTCACTCTTCATAGCTTTGGTAAAGCTAGAAAAGTAAGTGATTCTTATCCCTTCAAGTAGAGGAGTTACAAGGTAAAACACACTACACAAGGAGCTGATCTTCGACGAAGAATGAGTGAATCACGTTCCACCCTTCATAACTTTGGTAAAGCTCTAGAAAAGTGGAAGAGTTTCACTCCTCTAAGGGAACAAGGAAGCTCAAACAATGGAAGCAAATGAAACTAATAATGAAAGTAGAAGAAAGCTAGTCACTTTTGGAGGGTTTTCACCTCAACTAAAAGATGATCTATCTTCCTCTATGCAAGTAAATATAAGTCTAAGTTTAAGACTAACTCTACAACTAGCTCTAGCTCTAAGTGTATATCTTGAAGCTCCCACAATGGTATTTATAGGGAAGGAGGAAGGGGCAAGGAAGTGTGAAGGAATAGTACAAGTTCTTCAAAGTCCAAGTGAAAGCCCCAAGGTCCAGATAGAAATTCAACCACTCTGCAGCCTATCTGGGGACAACGTTTGAACATTGAATGACATTCGAATGTTGTCTCCTGTCTTCTTTTGTTGGCGTTCGAATGCTAAATGGATTTTGAACGTGGACTCAAGTTTCTGTTGTCATCCACAGTAGGTAGCAAATCAGGTCTCCTCACCCTAGCAATCTGGTCTTCAAATAATTCAAGAGGATGTTCGAACGTTGATTGACGATTGAACATTGTACTCAAGTAATTCTCTTTATTTTCTTCTGTGAAAATAACTACCACATGCCATAAGCCATCATCCTAGCACTCTTCCAGGGCCTTCAAATAATTCAGGATGGCGTTTGAACATTGATGCCCTTGCTTCAAACTTCTCTAACTCTCTTCCAAAACATGTGTGGTTGCTTGAAAGTTTGGTATCCATTGAATTTAGGCTTTTGTGCAACTTTGTCCTAAAATGTCATCATTTAAACTCCATCAAAGTATAATTAGTCTTGTAAAAGCATAGTAAGATGCTAATTTTAGCGATTCATCAATTATTACTCAATTAACACCTACATCAATAGCAACTTAATCAAAGGATATAGATTGAATGTGTAAATTAAGAGCACGACTCTGATTTCTTTTTAAAAAATCATAAGAATTGTTTATACCGAGACTCAACCCATCTATAACAATCAAATAACTCTACAAAACATCCAGCATTAGTTAAGCTATTCAACCATAAGTTAAACACAATGTATATGAAGATTAAAAGATTGTCATGAAGAATTAGCTTAGGTACTTGCAGAGAATCATTAGAATTATCTATGCCAAGACTTAACTTGCCTATGGGTGAGCTATGATTGCAAGTGCAAATCTCACTAAAAGGTCATCATTATCTCCACCAGATATGTTGGGCTTTCAAAGAATAAAAGTTCTATAACAATTCCTTAATTTCCCATGATCATTATGCATCTTTGCATGAATTGCAAATAATAATGGACATCTGACACTTAAACATAAAGACAATATCTACTTTATCCGTGTGTGTGACCCACTCAAATTCTTAGATTGAATATCATAATAAACATGTGCTAATTCAATTTAATATGCAATCTCAATGTCATGATTGTTGTACTATACAAATATTAACAAAAATTTATATTATAACAAATGACATCTTAAAGCAATTAACATAAACTACCATAAATCCGAAAACCAAAATCATCCAAAAATATCCAACACATCACAAAACATCCTGAAAAGCAGAATTAAACTGTGTGAAAAAAAGAAGGTTTTTGGGATCATTGGTTAATAGCATCTCAAGAACGGGAAGGTCCAACCCTATTGCCACCACCCAAGCATAAGAGAATCTCATTATGCTTATCCTTGACACTTAGCATGATCTCCCTCAATGTCCTCCTGTCCCCTATCTTAGCATGGGCCTCCTCTGCCTCTCTTTCTTCCTCTGCATCCAACTGTTGTTGCACCTTATCAACTCCCTAGGCTAGCTATCTTGTTTCTCTCCCTCCTCCTGAGTGTGTCTGAATCTCAAAATTCGGTTGAAGAATCAAACCCCAATCTCTACAAATTTTATTCACTAGGATTCCAAAAGGAAGTGAACTCTTATTCGCTTCATACCCCTTCACCATCTCAGGCAAAATCAAGGCATGGAGGTCAATAGATTGGTTCTTGCCCAATGTGTACAAAAATCAAGCCAAGTCGGGGTAGATTTCATTTTTGCGCCCTAGAGGCATAAGNTTACGAATGAGGTCTTCTCTTGATCATCCAAATCCATCTTGATTTATTTGAAGACTGAAAAGGCGTCCATGAAGCTTAGTAGCTCATGATCTATTGTCATGTTGACTATAAGGTTGATTCGAGACAAGGGAAAGCTATCTTTCGAACAGGCATGGTTGAAGTTGGTAAAATCAATACACAAGCACTATTTTCCATTGGTCTTTTTTACAAGCATCACATTGGCTGACCACGTAGGGTAAACCACTTCCCTTATGGCCTTGGCATGGAAGAGCTTTGGACACCTCTTCATTAATTTTTTTTTGCCTTTTTGGGGGCAAAGCTCCTTCTCTTTTTCTTCTTAATTTCACAGCTTGGTGGCTTGATTTGAAATATGTAAACCCATGTGCAGGTGGTCAAGTTGTAGTTATAATTCGGTGGAGTCCGGAGTTGAATCCACATGGAACTTATGTTGGTGTTTGAAGTTAAGATCAATGGAGACTATGGTAAATGGAATCTTTGAAGTTTGAAATAAGTTGTGTTGTTCTTCACCTTGGAAGTTGTTAACCCAAGTATAAGTTGTCAAGAAAGTAGTAAATCCTGGTAGAGTTCAAGGTGGATCGACAGGAAGATGGGAATTTCAGAGTGTGAAAAATGATTAATAAAAAAAAATATGTGAATGTTTGAGAGAGTGATTTAGTAATTGGAATTTAGAACAAATAGACTAAAATTGTTTAGAAAAATACCATTTGTAAGAAATACTTAGGAATTTGGTACTATTTCAATAACATTTAGATAGCAAATTGATAGTAGTTTTCAATCCCACTTGGGACTCAACTAGTGAGTGAACCCAATTGGAGGATTTGATAATAATTAATTAAAAAATTCTTTAATGTATAATCAAAGAGTTAATCTAAATGAATCTAGACATCTAATTTCAATTGCAAGCATTCACCATGCCCAACATTTATGATAAATCAAGCAATTGAACAATCAAACACTCAAATTCATAGAAACCAATAAATCAATTAATTAAAGGAAAAATCCCACAATTCAACCCAAGCACGTACATCTAGCCATTCAACTTATAGGGAATATCAAGCATTCATCACTTATAGCATAATATTTCAAGAGATTATATAGAGAGAAAGCTTTGCTAAAATAAGAAGGATTAAATTATAAAAGAAAACCCAAATGAAGAACATAGGACCTAATTTTCATACCCAAGTGCATCAAAAATTCCCCTAGCTTTAGTAACAGGGATTAGCCAGCCATGGATAATGAAGTAATTATCAAATTAATGTAAATACAAAATTTTCAGATCCTGTATAAACCCTATGCTCTCTTAGAAAGTTCCAAAATACTTTTCCAAAAGGGAAGAAGATCCATTTCTCGCGTCATCGAGCCTTTCTCATTGGCTAGGAGCATAAACACGCATTCGAATGTGGCTTTTATGACGTCCAGATGTCAAGGACTGGAAGCTCAGCTTGATTTTTGCCTCTGATACAGAACCTCACGTTCGGACTTGGACATGGCCTTCAAATTTTCAATCATCAATTTTTTTCTTTCCTTTGTGTATTTCACTCCCATGTTTGCCTATTTGCTTCCTAATCTCACCATTTTACCTGCAAAATAGAAAAATAATAGTTAAATCACGATAAAATCAAATATAACATTAAGCATATACAACTAAGTCCAAACATATGACAATTAGTCCACGAATGATAGGATAACATGTAATATTTAGAGGTAATCATGGTGATGATGATATTTTCTAGAAAAAAATATAAGATTCTCTCAAATGGAAATAAAAGTCACTCTTTAGTTCAAGGATTCGGACATGTGCATATGTGTTCAGGTGTTATATCTGTGCAATGATTATTGACAAGAACCAAAATGTGTACACCCAAGTGTAGGCGGTCAAGTTGTAGTAATAATCTGGTTAAGTCTGGAGTTGAATCCACATGGAATTAATGTTGGTGTTTCGAAGTAAGTAGTGATAAAGACCAAAGTGATTGGAATCCTTGAGAGTTAAAGTTGATATGTTTAGGGATTTTCCTGGACAGAATATAAAATTCTTTCCAAGAGGATTTTCTAGACAAAATATAATATAATCTCAAATTTAAAAGTCGTCCTTTAGCTCGAGGCTCTGGACATGTAGCCAGTCATCCGTTTGTTATACTTGTGCTTGGAAACTCGATTTACCCCTGTGTCAACATAAGTTAATCGGAAGATAAAGATGGATTGTGAGCATTAAGAGTATGGTTCCGATATCTTTGTAGAGATTTACAAGAATTGTCTGTGCCGAGACTCAACCCATCTACAAACAAGCAAGTGTTTCTTCAAGGCATCTAACCATTGCGTTAGTATTCCATTCTTAGGTGAAGCACAATAATGGTGAAGATTGAAATGTAGTCATGAAGTTCTAGCTGGGGTACTTGCTTAGATCCAATGAGTATTCCTATTCCAAGAGTCATCTATGTCATAGAAAGGACTCAAGGTTGTACAAAGTACCTTAGCTTTGCTAGATGCATTCAATCATTCAATAAACAAGTGAAATATAAAGCATTAAGCATAAATGAAATGCACAAATATAACTTCCGAATGATTTATACATGTCCATCACCTCTTACTAAAGTGTGAATGAGAAATTACTCACTCTTCATAGCTTTGGTAAAGCTAGAAAAGTAAGTGATTCTTATCCCTTCAAGTAGAGGAGTTACAAGGTAAAACACACTACACAAGGAGCTGATCTTCGACGAAGAATGAGTGAATCACGTTCCACCCTTCATAACTTTGGTAAAGCTCTAGAAAAGTGGAAGAGTTTCACTCCTCTAAGGGAACAAGGAAGCTCAAACAATGGAAGCAAATGAAACTAATAATGAAAGTAGAAGAAAGCTAGTCACTTTTGGAGGGTTTTCACCTCAACTAAAAGATGATCTATCTTCCTCTATGCAAGTAAATATAAGTCTAAGTTTAAGACTAACTCTACAACTAGCTCTAGCTCTAAGTGTATATCTTGAAGCTCCCACAATGGTATTTATAGGGAAGGAGGAAGGGGCAAGGAAGTGTGAAGGAATAGTACAAGTTCTTCAAATTCCAAGTGAAAGCCCCAAGGTCCAGATAGAAATTCAACCACTCTGCAGCCTATCTGGGGACAACGTTCGAACATTGAATGACATTCGAATGCTGTCTCCTGTCTTCTTTTGTTGGCGTTCGAATGCTAAATGGATTTTGAACGTGGACTCAAGTTTCTGTTGTCATCCACAGTAGGTAGCAAATCAGGTCTCCTCACCCTAGCAATCTGGTCTTCAAATAATTCAAGAGGATGTTCGAACGTTGATTGACGATTGAACATTGTACTCAAGTAATTCTCTTTATTTTCTTCTGTGAAAATAACTACCACATGCCATAAGCCATCATCCTAGCACTCTTCCAGGGCCTTCAAATAATTCAGGATGGCGTTTGAACATTGATGCCCTTGCTTCAAACTTCTCTAACTCTCTTCCAAAACATGTGTGGTTGCTTGAAAGTTTGGTATCCATTGAATTTAGGCTTTTGTGCAACTTTGTCCTAAAATGTCATCATTTAAACTCCATCAAAGTATAATTAGTCTTGTAAAAGCATAGTAAGATGCTAATTTTAGCGATTCATCAATTATTACTCAATTAACACCTACATCAATAGCAACTTAATCAAAGGATATAGATTGAATGTGTAAATTAAGAGCACGACTCTGATTTCTTTTTAAAAAATCATAAGAATTGTTTATACCGAGACTCAACCCATCTATAACAATCAAATAACTCTACAAAACATCCAGCATTAGTTAAGCTATTCAACCATAAGTTAAACACAATGTATATGAAGATTAAAAGATTGTCATGAAGAATTAGCTTAGGTACTTGCAGAGAATCATTAGAATTATCTATGCCAAGACTTAACTTGCCTATGGGTGAGCTATGATTGCAAGTGCAAATCTCACTAAAAGGTCATCATTATCTCCACCAGATATGTTGGGCTTTCAAAGAATAAAAGTTCTATAACAATTCCTTAATTTCCCATGATCATTATGCATCTTTGCATGAGTTGCAAATAATAATGGACATCTGACACTTAAACATAAAGACAATATCTACTTTATCCGTGTGTGTGACCCACTCAAATTCTTAGATTGAATATCATAATAAACATGTGCTAATTCAATTTAATATGCAATCTCAATGTCATGATTCTTGTACTATACAAATATTAACAAAAATTTATATTATAACAAATGACATCTTAAAGCAATTAACATAAACTACCATAAATCCGAAAACCAAAATCATCCAAAAATATCCAACACATCACAAAACATCCTGAAAAGCAGAATTAAACTGTGTGAAAAAAAGAAGGTTTTTGGGATCATTGGTTAATAGCATCTCAAGAACGGGAAGGTCCAACCCTATTGCCACCACCCAAGCATCAGAGAATCTCATTATGCTTATCCTTGACACTTAGCATGATCTCCCTCAATGTCCTCCTGTCCCCTATCTTAGCATGGGCCTCCTCTGCCTCTCTTTCTTCCTCTGCATCCAACTGTTGTTGCACCTCATCAACTCCCTAGGCTAGCTATCTTGTTTCTCTCCCTCCTCCTGAGTGTGTCTGAATCTCAAAATTCGGTTGAAGAATCAAACCCCAATCTCTACAAATTTTATTCACTAGGATTCCAAAAGGAAGTGAACTCTTATTCGCTTCATACCCCTTCATCATCTCAGGCAAAATCAAGGCATGGAGGTCAATAGATTGGTTCTTGCCCAATGTGTACAAAAATCAAGCCAAGTCGGGGTAGATTTCATTTTTGCGCCCTAGAGGCATAAGATTCATTACGACAATCAAGTTTAGTATTTTATACATATCGAATAAATCCCCTTGCATGAAGAATCTGATGCCCACCCACCAGAAGTTGGGGTTCTCGATCAATTCCTTCCCCACCGTATCCATGTCCACCTCCTTCCTTGGGGGTACATAGGTCAGGGTACATGAGGAACTTCCCTCACTTCAACAATCAAATCATGATCAACATCAATCTCAATACTTCTCACATATGTCCTCACCTCCATATTTACCACATCGGTGTTCAAGTAAAACTCCCTCACCATCTTCTTAACGGCCTCCCTGCCATTTCAAAAATAATCCACCCATTCCCTCTCCCTCTACCTCATCATGGCCAAAATCCCCAAATCCTCAAAATTAACCAATACTACGGTACGCTCACATACAATGGGTTTGTTTTGAAAATAATTTTCATATCTATTGGCCTTGAGTGCATTTGGGAAATGGGTTCGATCAAATCGACGAGTAAGTTGTGCCCTTCCCTCTCGTCCTTCCTCCACCACCTCCTCTATGAACCTTGGTTCATGGCTTGGAGTCTTGATGTTCCTTCNAGTAAAACTCCCTCACCATCTTCTTAACGGCCTCCCTGCCATTTCAAAAATAATCCATCCATTCCCTCTCCCTCTGCCTCATCATGGCCAAAATCCCCAAATCCTCAAAATTAACCAATACTACTGTACGCTCACATACAATGGGTTTGTTTTGAAAATAATTTTCATATCTATTGGCCTTGAGTGCATTTGGGAAGTGGGTTCGATCAAATCGACGAGTAAGTTGTGCCCTTCCGTCTCGTCCTTCCTCCACCACCTCCTCTATGAACCTTGGTTCATGGCTTGGAGTCTTGATGTTCCTTACTGCATTCATTTTCACTCTTGGAGCCATGGTGCTTGATTTTGAAGGTTTTGGGTAAAAATGGGGGAATCATTCTATGGGAAGTGGGGAAATTGGGCGGAGAATAGCTTGGGTGAACGATTTTGTGAGTTAAATGCTTGGGTGAGGTGATTTCTAGAGTTGAGGGGATTTTTTGAAGCTAGGTTTTGAGATTTAAGGGCTTGGGGGTGAGAAATGAAGTTGAGAAAATGCTTCTGATTTTCATACCTTGNAAGTGTAGGCGGTCAAGTTGTAGTAATAATCTGGTTAAGTCTGGAGTTGAATCCACAGGGAATTAATGTTGGTGTTTCGAAGTAAGTAGTGATAAAGACCAAAGTGATTGGAATCCTTGAGAGTTAAAGTTGTGNAAGTGTAGGCGGTCAAGTTGTAGTAATAATCTGGTTAAGTCTGGAGTTGAATCCACATGGAATTAATGTTGGTGTTTCGAAGTAAGTAGTGATAAAGACCAAAGTGATTGGAATCCTTGAGAGTTAAAGTTGATNATACCTTGGCATAGTCCATTTGAATGTGGGTTGGCATTTGAATGTGGGTTTGGCATTTGAATGTGGGTTGAAATTTTCAAATTTACATTTGAACGTGGAGTCGTTCAAATTCTAGTTGCTCCCAGTATCTCCCCTCTAATNGAATATAAAATTCTTTCCAAGAGGATTTTCTAGACAAAATATAATATAATCTCAAATTTAAAAGTCGTCCTTTAGCTCGAGGCTCTGGACATGTAGCCAGTCATCCGTTTGTTATACTTGTGCTTGGAAACTCGATTTACCCCTGTGTCAACATAAGTTAATCGGAAGATAAAGATGGATTGTGAGCATTAAGAGTATGGTTCCGATATCTTTGTAGAGATTTACAAGAATTGTCTGTGCCGAGACTCAACCCATCTACAAACAAGCAAGTGTTTCTTCAAGGCATCTAACCATTGCGTTAGTATTCCATTCTTAGGTGAAGCACAATAATGGTGAAGATTGAAATGTAGTCATGAAGTTCTAGCTGGGGTACTTGCTTAGATCCAATGAGTATTCCTATTCCAAGAGTCATCTATGTCATAGAAAGGACTCAGGGTTGTACAAAGTACCTTAGCTTTGCTAGATGCATTCAATCATTCAATAAACAAGTGAAATATAAAGCATTAAGCATAAATGAAATGCACAAATATAACTTCCGAACGATTTATACATGTCCATCACCTCTTACTAAAGTGTGAATGAGAAATTACTCACTCTTCATAGCTTTGGTAAAGCTAGAAAAGTAAGTGATTCTTATCCCTTCAAGTAGAGGAGTTACAAGGTAAAACACACTACACAAGGAGCTGATCTTCGACGAAGAATGAGTGAATCACGTTCCACCCTTCATAACTTTGGTAAAGCTCTAGAAAAGTGGAAGAGTTTCACTCCTCTAAGGGAACAAGGAAGCTCAAACAATGGAAGCAAATGAAACTAATAATGAAAGTAGAAGAAAGCTAGTCACTTTTGGAGGGTTTTCACCTCAACTAAAAGATGATCTATCTTCCTCTATGCAAGTAAATATAAGTCTAAGTTTAAGACTAACTCTACAACTAGCTCTAGCTCTAAGTGTATATCTTGAAGCTCCCACAATGGTATTTATAGGGAAGGAGGAAGGGGCAAGGAAGTGTGAAGGAATAGTACAAGTTCTTCAAAGTCCAAGTGAAAGCCCCAAGGTCCAGATAGAAATTCAACCACTCTGCAGCCTATCTGGGGACAACGTTTGAACATTGAATGACATTCGAATGTTGTCTCCTGTCTTCTTTTGTTGGCGTTCGAATGCTAAATGGATTTTGAACGTGGACTCAAGTTTCTGTTGTCATCCACAGTAGGTAGCAAATCAGGTCTCCTCACCCTAGCAATCTGGTCTTCAAATAATTCAAGAGGATGTTCGAACGTTGATTGACGATTGAACATTGTACTCAAGTAATTCTCTTTATTTTCTTCTGTGAAAATAACTACCACATGCCATAAGCCATCATCCTAGCACTCTTCCAGGGCCTTCAAATAATTCAGGATGGCGTTTGAACATTGATGCCCTTGCTTCAAACTTCTCTAACTCTCTTCCAAAACATGTGTGGTTGCTTGAAAGTTTGGTATCCATTGAATTTAGGCTTTTGTGCAACTTTGTCCTAAAATGTCATCATTTAAACTCCATCAAAGTATAATTAGTCTTGTAAAAGCATAGTAAGATGCTAATTTTAGCGATTCATCAATTATTACTCAATTAACACCTACATCAATAGCAACTTAATCAAAGGATATAGATTGAATGTGTAAATTAAGAGCACGACTCTGATTTCTTTTTAAAAAATCATAAGAATTGTTTATACCGAGACTCAACCCATCTATAACAATCAAATAACTCTACAAAACATCCAGCATTAGTTAAGCTATTCAACCATAAGTTAAACACAATGTATATGAAGATTAAAAGATTGTCATGAAGAATTAGCTTAGGTACTTGCAGAGAATCATTAGAATTATCTATGCCAAGACTTAACTTGCCTATGGGTGAGCTATGATTGCAAGTGCAAATCTCACTAAAAGGTCATCATTATCTCCACCAGATATGTTGGGCTTTCAAAGAATAAAAGTTCTATAACAATTCCTTAATTTCCCATGATCATTATGCATCTTTGCATGAGTTGCAAATAATAATGGACATCTGACACTTAAACATAAAGACAATATCTACTTTATCCGTGTGTGTGACCCACTCAAATTCTTAGATTGAATATCATAATAAACATGTGCTAATTCAATTTAATATGCAATCTCAATGTCATGATTCTTGTACTATACAAATATTAACAAAAATTTATATTATAACAAATGACATCTTAAAGCAATTAACATAAACTACCATAAATCCGAAAACCAAAATCATCCAAAAATATCCAACACATCACAAAACATCCTGAAAAGCAGAATTAAACTGTGTGAAAAAAAGAAGGTTTTTGGGATCATTGGTTAATAGCATCTCAAGAACGGGAAGGTCCAACCCTATTGCCACCACCCAAGCATCAGAGAATCTCATTATGCTTATCCTTGACACTTAGCATGATCTCCCTCAATGTCCTCCTGTCCCCTATCTTAGCATGGGCCTCCTCTGCCTCTCTTTCTTCCTCTGCATCCAACTGTTGTTGCACCTCATCAACTCCCTAGGCTAGCTATCTTGTTTCTCTCCCTCCTCCTGAGTGTGTCTGAATCTCAAAATTCGGTTGAAGAATCAAACCCCAATCTCTACAAATTTTATTCACTAGGATTCCAAAAGGAAGTGAACTCTTATTCGCTTCATACCCCTTCACCATCTCAGGCAAAATCAAGGCATGGAGGTCAATAGATTGGTTCTTGCCCAATGTGTACAAAAATCAAGCCAAGTCGGGGTAGATTTCATTTTTGCGCCCTAGAGGCATAAGATTCATTACGACAATCAAGTTTAGTATTTTATACATATCGAATAAATCCCCTTGCATGAAGAATCTGATGCCCACCCACCAGAAGTTGGGGTTCTCGATCAATTCCTTCCCCACCGTATCCATGTCCACCTCCTTCCTTGGGGGTACATAGGTCAGGGTACATGAGGAACTTCCCTCACTTCAACAATCAAATCATGATCAACATCAATCTCAATACTTCTCACATATGTCCTCACCTCCATATTTACCACATCGGTGTTCAAGTAAAACTCCCTCACCATCTTCTTAACGGCCTCCCTGCCATTTCAAAAATAATCCATCCATTCCCTCTCCCTCTGCCTCATCATGGCCAAAATCCCCAAATCCTCAAAATTAACCAATACTACTGTACGCTCACATACAATGGGTTTGTTTTGAAAATAATTTTCATATCTATTGGCCTTGAGTGCATTTGGGAAGTGGGTTCGATCAAATCGACGAGTAAGTTGTGCCCTTCCGTCTCGTCCTTCCTCCACCACCTCCTCTATGAACCTTGGTTCATGGCTTGGAGTCTTGATGTTCCTTACTGCATTCATTTTCACTCTTGGAGCCATGGTGCTTGATTTTGAAGGTTTTGGGTAAAAATGGGGGAATCATTCTATGGGAAGTGGGGAAATTGGGCGGAGAATAGCTTGGGTGAACGATTTTGTGAGTTAAATGCTTGGGTGAGGTGATTTCTAGAGTTGAGGGGATTTTTTGAAGCTAGGTTTTGAGATTTAAGGGCTTGGGGGTGAGAAATGAAGTTGAGAAAATGCTTCTGATTTTCATACCTTGGCATAGTCCATTTGAATGTGGGTTGGCATTTGAATGTGGGTTTGGCATTTGAATGCTAGTTGAAATTTTCAAATTTACATTTGAACGTGGAGTCGTTCAAATTCTAGTTGCTCCCAGTATCTCCCCTCTAACAGAACTTCTCAAAAACTCTGAGATGCAGTAACCAAATGGCGTTCAAACGTGGTTTTTTGCGTTCGAACGCCAATCTCAAACCAATTTTTTTCATTTTCAAAAGTTTTATATTTTTCTTTTCCTATCTCAAAATAATTTTTTTTAAAAAAAATTTTCATTTATTTATTTATTTTCATTTTTACATTTATACATCATNATGGCGTTCAAACGTGGTTTTTTGCGTTCGAACGCCAATCTCAAACCAATTTTTTTCTTTTTCAAAAGTTTTATATTTTTCTTTTCCTATCTCAAAATAAAATTTTTTTTAAAAAAATTTCATTTATTTATTTATTTTCATTTTTACATTTATACATCAANGAGTATGGTTCCGATATCTTTGTAGAGATTTACAAGAATTGTCTGTGCCGAGACTCAACCCATCTACAAACAAGCAAGTGTTTCTTCAAGGCATCTAACCATTGCGTTAGTATTCCATTCTTAGGTGAAGCACAATAATGGTGAAGATTGAAATGTAGTCATGAAGTTCTAGCTGGGGTACTTGCTTAGATCCAATGAGTATTCCTATTCCAAGAGTCATCTATGTCATAGAAAGGACTCAGGGTTGTACAAAGTACCTTAGCTTTGCTAGATGCATTCAATCATTCAATAAACAAGTGAAATATAAAGCATTAAGCATAAATGAAATGCACAAATATAACTTCCGAACGATTTATACATGTCCATCACCTCTTACTAAAGTGTGAATGAGAAATTACTCACTCTTCATAGCTTTGGTAAAGCTAGAAAAGTAAGTGATTCTTATCCCTTCAAGTAGAGGAGTTACAAGGTAAAACACACTACACAAGGAGCTGATCTTCGACGAAGAATGAGTGAATCACGTTCCACCCTTCATAACTTTGGTAAAGCTCTAGAAAAGTGGAAGAGTTTCACTCCTCTAAGGGAACAAGGAAGCTCAAACAATGGAAGCAAATGAAACTAATAATGAAAGTAGAAGAAAGCTAGTCACTTTTGGAGGGTTTTCACCTCAACTAAAAGATGATCTATCTTCCTCTATGCAAGTAAATATAAGTCTAAGTTTAAGACTAACTCTACAACTAGCTCTAGCTCTAAGTGTATATCTTGAAGCTCCCACAATGGTATTTATAGGGAAGGAGGAAGGGGCAAGGAAGTGTGAAGGAATAGTACAAGTTCTTCAAAGTCCAAGTGAAAGCCCCAAGGTCCAGATAGAAATTCAACCACTCTGCAGCCTATCTGGGGACAACGTTTGAACATTGAATGACATTCGAATGTTGTCTCCTGTCTTCTTTTGTTGGCGTTCGAATGCTAAATGGATTTTGAACGTGGACTCAAGTTTCTGTTGTCATCCACAGTAGGTAGCAAATCAGGTCTCCTCACCCTAGCAATCTGGTCTTCAAATAATTCAAGAGGATGTTCGAACGTTGATTGACGATTGAACATTGTACTCAAGTAATTCTCTTTATTTTCTTCTGTGAAAATAACTACCACATGCCATAAGCCATCATCCTAGCACTCTTCCAGGGCCTTCAAATAATTCAGGATGGCGTTTGAACATTGATGCCCTTGCTTCAAACTTCTCTAACTCTCTTCCAAAACATGTGTGGTTGCTTGAAAGTTTGGTATCCATTGAATTTAGGCTTTTGTGCAACTTTGTCCTAAAATGTCATCATTTAAACTCCATCAAAGTATAATTAGTCTTGTAAAAGCATAGTAAGATGCTAATTTTAGCGATTCATCAATTATTACTCAATTAACACCTACATCAATAGCAACTTAATCAAAGGATATAGATTGAATGTGTAAATTAAGAGCACGACTCTGATTTCTTTTTAAAAAATCATAAGAATTGTTTATACCGAGACTCAACCCATCTATAACAATCAAATAACTCTACAAAACATCCAGCATTAGTTAAGCTATTCAACCATAAGTTAAACACAATGTATATGAAGATTAAAAGATTGTCATGAAGAATTAGCTTAGGTACTTGCAGAGAATCATTAGAATTATCTATGCCAAGACTTAACTTGCCTATGGGTGAGCTATGATTGCAAGTGCAAATCTCACTAAAAGGTCATCATTATCTCCACCAGATATGTTGGGCTTTCAAAGAATAAAAGTTCTATAACAATTCCTTAATTTCCCATGATCATTATGCATCTTTGCATGAGTTGCAAATAATAATGGACATCTGACACTTAAACATAAAGACAATATCTACTTTATCCGTGTGTGTGACCCACTCAAATTCTTAGATTGAATATCATAATAAACATGTGCTAATTCAATTTAATATGCAATCTCAATGTCATGATTCTTGTACTATACAAATATTAACAAAAATTTATATTATAACAAATGACATCTTAAAGCAATTAACATAAACTACCATAAATCCGAAAACCAAAATCATCCAAAAATATCCAACACATCACAAAACATCCTGAAAAGCAGAATTAAACTGTGTGAAAAAAAGAAGGTTTTTGGGATCATTGGTTAATAGCATCTCAAGAACGGGAAGGTCCAACCCTATTGCCACCACCCAAGCATCAGAGAATCTCATTATGCTTATCCTTGACACTTAGCATGATCTCCCTCAATGTCCTCCTGTCCCCTATCTTAGCATGGGCCTCCTCTGCCTCTCTTTCTTCCTCTGCATCCAACTGTTGTTGCACCTCATCAACTCCCTAGGCTAGCTATCTTGTTTCTCTCCCTCCTCCTGAGTGTGTCTGAATCTCAAAATTCGGTTGAAGAATCAAACCCCAATCTCTACAAATTTTATTCACTAGGATTCCAAAAGGAAGTGAACTCTTATTCGCTTCATACCCCTTCATCATCTCAGGCAAAATCAAGGCATGGAGGTCAATAGATTGGTTCTTGCCCAATGTGTACAAAAATCAAGCCAAGTCGGGGTAGATTTCATTTTTGCGCCCTAGAGGCATAAGATTCATTACGACAATCAAGTTTAGTATTTTATACATATCGAATAAATCCCCTTGCATGAAGAATCTGATGCCCACCCACCAGAAGTTGGGGTTCTCGATCAATTCCTTCCCCACCGTATCCATGTCCACCTCCTTCCTTGGGGGTACATAGGTCAGGGTACATGAGGAACTTCCCTCACTTCAACAATCAAATCATGATCAACATCAATCTCAATACTTCTCACATATGTCCTCACCTCCATATTTACCACATCGGTGTTCAAGTAAAACTCCCTCACCATCTTCTTAACGGCCTCCCTGCCATTTCAAAAATAATCCATCCATTCCCTCTCCCTCTGCCTCATCATGGCCAAAATCCCCAAATCCTCAAAATTAACCAATACTACTGTACGCTCACATACAATGGGTTTGTTTTGAAAATAATTTTCATATCTATTGGCCTTGAGTGCATTTGGGAAGTGGGTTCGATCAAATCGACGAGTAAGTTGTGCCCTTCCGTCTCGTCCTTCCTCCACCACCTCCTCTATGAACCTTGGTTCATGGCTTGGAGTCTTGATGTTCCTTACTGCATTCATTTTCACTCTTGGAGCCATGGTGCTTGATTTTGAAGGTTTTGGGTAAAAATGGGGGAATCATTCTATGGGAAGTGGGGAAATTGGGCGGAGAATAGCTTGGGTGAACGATTTTGTGAGTTAAATGCTTGGGTGAGGTGATTTCTAGAGTTGAGGGGATTTTTTGAAGCTAGGTTTTGAGATTTAAGGGCTTGGGGGTGAGAAATGAAGTTGAGAAAATGCTTCTGATTTTCATACCTTGGCATAGTCCATTTGAATGTGGGTTGGCATTTGAATGTGGGTTTGGCATTTGAATGTGGGTTGAAATTTTCAAATTTACATTTGAACGTGGAGTCGTTCAAATTCTAGTTGCTCCCAGTATCTCCCCTCTAATAGAACTTCTCAAAAACTCTGAGATGCAGTAACCAAATGGCGTTCAAACGTGGTTTTTTGCGTTCGAACGCCAATCTCAAACCAATTTTTTTCTTTTTCAAAAGTTTTATATTTTTCTTTTCCTATCTCAAAATAAAATTTTTTTTAAAAAAATTTCATTTATTTATTTATTTTCATTTTTACATTTATACATCATGGGATTCAAACCTTTGACCTTCATTCCCTCTTACGTTGGACGTTTAACCATCTCAGTTGGGCCCGCAGGTCCAAATGATCTTACTAAAAATATGATAATATATCATACCAAATTTTATCATGGCAAAGAAAAATATTTAATTTGATACTTGCTCAATCTCCATTATATTTGAGAATCAATGAACATATGCACTTCTTATCGCACATATTGTTTAGNTCCGAACGATTTATACATGTCCATCACCTCTTACTAAAGTGTGAATGAGAAATTACTCACTCTTCATAGCTTTGGTAAAGCTAGAAAAGTAAGTGATTCTTATCCCTTCAAGTAGAGGAGTTACAAGGTAAAACACACTACACAAGGAGCTGATCTTCGACGAAGAATGAGTGAATCACGTTCCACCCTTCATAACTTTGGTAAAGCTCTAGAAAAGTGGAAGAGTTTCACTCCTCTAAGGGAACAAGGAAGCTCAAACAATGGAAGCAAATGAAACTAATAATGAAAGTAGAAGAAAGCTAGTCACTTTTGGAGGGTTTTCACCTCAACTAAAAGATGATCTATCTTCCTCTATGCAAGTAAATATAAGTCTAAGTTTAAGACTAACTCTACAACTAGCTCTAGCTCTAAGTGTATATCTTGAAGCTCCCACAATGGTATTTATAGGGAAGGAGGAAGGGGCAAGGAAGTGTGAAGGAATAGTACAAGTTCTTCAAAGTCCAAGTGAAAGCCCCAAGGTCCAGATAGAAATTCAACCACTCTGCAGCCTATCTGGGGACAACGTTTGAACATTGAATGACATTCGAATGTTGTCTCCTGTCTTCTTTTGTTGGCGTTCGAATGCTAAATGGATTTTGAACGTGGACTCAAGTTTCTGTTGTCATCCACAGTAGGTAGCAAATCAGGTCTCCTCACCCTAGCAATCTGGTCTTCAAATAATTCAAGAGGATGTTCGAACGTTGATTGACGATTGAACATTGTACTCAAGTAATTCTCTTTATTTTCTTCTGTGAAAATAACTACCACATGCCATAAGCCATCATCCTAGCACTCTTCCAGGGCCTTCAAATAATTCAGGATGGCGTTTGAACATTGATGCCCTTGCTTCAAACTTCTCTAACTCTCTTCCAAAACATGTGTGGTTGCTTGAAAGTTTGGTATCCATTGAATTTAGGCTTTTGTGCAACTTTGTCCTAAAATGTCATCATTTAAACTCCATCAAAGTATAATTAGTCTTGTAAAAGCATAGTAAGATGCTAATTTTAGCGATTCATCAATTATTACTCAATTAACACCTACATCAATAGCAACTTAATCAAAGGATATAGATTGAATGTGTAAATTAAGAGCACGACTCTGATTTCTTTTTAAAAAATCATAAGAATTGTTTATACCGAGACTCAACCCATCTATAACAATCAAATAACTCTACAAAACATCCAGCATTAGTTAAGCTATTCAACCATAAGTTAAACACAATGTATATGAAGATTAAAAGATTGTCATGAAGAATTAGCTTAGGTACTTGCAGAGAATCATTAGAATTATCTATGCCAAGACTTAACTTGCCTATGGGTGAGCTATGATTGCAAGTGCAAATCTCACTAAAAGGTCATCATTATCTCCACCAGATATGTTGGGCTTTCAAAGAATAAAAGTTCTATAACAATTCCTTAATTTCCCATGATCATTATGCATCTTTGCATGAGTTGCAAATAATAATGGACATCTGACACTTAAACATAAAGACAATATCTACTTTATCCGTGTGTGTGACCCACTCAAATTCTTAGATTGAATATCATAATAAACATGTGCTAATTCAATTTAATATGCAATCTCAATGTCATGATTCTTGTACTATACAAATATTAACAAAAATTTATATTATAACAAATGACATCTTAAAGCAATTAACATAAACTACCATAAATCCGAAAACCAAAATCATCCAAAAATATCCAACACATCACAAAACATCCTGAAAAGCAGAATTAAACTGTGTGAAAAAAAGAAGGTTTTTGGGATCATTGGTTAATAGCATCTCAAGAACGGGAAGGTCCAACCCTATTGCCACCACCCAAGCATCAGAGAATCTCATTATGCTTATCCTTGACACTTAGCATGATCTCCCTCAATGTCCTCCTGTCCCCTATCTTAGCATGGGCCTCCTCTGCCTCTCTTTCTTCCTCTGCATCCAACTGTTGTTGCACCTTATCAACTCCCTAGGCTAGCTATCTTGTTTCTCTCCCTCCTCCTGAGTGTGTCTGAATCTCAAAATTCGGTTGAAGAATCAAACCCCAATCTCTACAAATTTTATTCACTAGGATTCCAAAAGGAAGTGAACTCTTATTCGCTTCATACCCCTTCATCATCTCAGGCAAAATCAAGGCATGGAGGTCAATAGATTGGTTCTTGCCCAATGTGTACAAAAATCAAGCCAAGTCGGGGTAGATTTCATTTTTGCGCCCTAGAGGCATAAGATTCATTACGACAATCAAGTTTAGTATTTTATACATATCGAATAAATCCCCTTGCGTGAAGAATCTGATGCCCACCCACCAGAAGTTGGGGTTCTCGATCAATTCCTTCCCCACCGTATCCATGTCCACCTCCTTCCTTGGGGGTACATAGGTCAGGGTACATGAGGAACTTCCCTCACTTCAACAATCAAATCATGATCAACATCAATCTCAATACTTCTCACATATGTCCTCACCTCCATATTTACCACATCGGTGTTCAAGTAAAACTCCCTCACCATCTTCTTAACGGCCTCCCTGCCATTTCAAAAATAATCCATCCATTCCCTCTCCCTCTGCCTCATCATGGCCAAAATCCCCAAATCCTCAAAATTAACCAATACTACTGTACGCTCACATACAATGGGTTTGTTTTGAAAATAATTTTCATATCTATTGGCCTTGAGTGCATTTGGGAAGTGGGTTCGATCAAATCGACGAGTAAGTTGTGCCCTTCCGTCTCGTCCTTCCTCCACCACCTCCTCTATGAACCTTGGTTCATGGCTTGGAGTCTTGATGTTCCTTACTGCATTCATTTTCACTCTTGGAGCCATGGTGCTTGATTTTGAAGGTTTTGGGTAAAAATGGGGGAATCATTCTATGGGAAGTGGGGAAATTGGGCGGAGAATAGCTTGGGTGAACGATTTTGTGAGTTAAATGCTTGGGTGAGGTGATTTCTAGAGTTGAGGGGATTTTTTGAAGCTAGGTTTTGAGATTTAAGGGCTTGGGGGTGAGAAATGAAGTTGAGAAAATGCTTCTGATTTTCATACCTTGGCATAGTCCATTTGAATGTGGGTTGGCATTTGAATGTGGGTTTGGCATTTGAATGCTAGTTGAAATTTTCAAATTTACATTTGAACGTGGAGTCATTCAAATTCTAGTTGCTCCCAGTATCTCCCCTCTAACAGAACTTCTCAAAAACTCTGAGATGCAGTAACCAAATGGCGTTCAAACGTGGTTTTTTGCGTTCGAACGCCAATCTCAAACCAATTTTTTTCATTTTCAAAAGTTTTATATTTTTCTTTTCCTATCTCAAAATAATTTTTTTTAAAAAAAAATTTCATTTATTTATTTATTTTCATTTTTACATTTATACATCATGGGATTCAAACCTTTGACCTTCATTCCCTCTTACGTTGGACGTTTAACCATCTCAGTTGGGCCCGCAGGTCCAAATGATCTTACTAAAAATATGATAATATATCATACCAAATTTTATCATGGCAAAGAAAAATATTTAATTTGATTCTTGCTCAATCTCCATTATATTTGAGAATCAGTGAACATATGCACTTCTTATCGCACATATTGTTTAAGAACAAGACTGGAATATTATGGCGTCTCATGATAATCATTGCTCTGCCCATATACTATCTAGTCTAAATGATCGAGTGCACTACTAGAAATTAGTGAAGAACACTGATTATACTATCTCATGTGAAAGAGTTGATCACATCGATTGCATGCACCAAGGTGTTTGGCTCAGCAACGCTTAGCAAGTGTGCTTTGTCCACATAATAGTTTCGCTTGTTCTTCTTGGATTTCAATTTTTCTTATCATTCTTGCTTTTTTCATTATTAAAGAATGCACATCTGACAGAAGAGTGCATAAAAAACCTAAATAAACCAAAAAAGTTTGACATCCATGATTAATAAAAACTTAAGACACTTTATCCGGTTCTTTAATGTCTACCAGTCATAAAGACAATTGAAGCTGCTACAAAAAATACAAAAACAANTATCCGGTTCTTTAATGTCTACCAGTCATAAAGACAATTGAAGCTGCTACAAAAAATTTTAGATACATGAAAGGGCACAATAAAAAAATGTGTATCCAAGGTTCAAAAATACAAAAACAAAAAATTTTAGACACATGAAAAGGCACATGAAAAAAATATGTATCCAAGGTGCAAAATACAAAATACTTTTCACCGTCCAACCTAAGCTCAACATTGCCCCCTCAATGTTTTGAATTTACAAATAAATGCAAGATGAATTTAAGGTTGAAAGGTAGGGACATCTATTCATCGACTGAAACCCTACAAACAAAATACATAATATTATTACATCAATCAAATTTGTATTAATCATGGTTACATCAATGCGTGATTACATAAAGAAAAATGAAAACCATTACTAAATAGAGAATAAGAATACAATAGAGATAAAAAAAGATAGAATTCTTTTCTAAAGCCATAGAGAATTTAGAGGGTGAATTTCTGGGTTTTTTTATAGAGGGAGAAAAGATGGACGAAGCTTTCTAGAGAGAGAGTTGAGGTGTGAAATCTAATGTCATTTTAGGGTATTGTTGCTTTTATAGAGAAATAGTTTAGGTGAGTCAGGTATTGTATCCACTCATAAATTGAACCAACTACATGCAAAACATAAAAATTGACAAATTCATTCAAGATATATTAGATCCACTAGATCAATGGATTCCACATTCTCAACAAACCCTTCATAAAACGGTTTTAGACGTTGGCCATTAACTTTGAAAACATTATCGTTTGAAGGATAAACATTATCGTTTGAAGGATTCTCAATCTCCACCACTCCATTTCCAAACAATTGCTTCACAATATAAGGTCTTGCCCACCTTGACCTCAACTTAAAAGGAAATACGTGGAGTCTTGAATTATAAAGCAAAATTTTTTCAAAGGGCTCAAATGTCGTCCGCATAATGTTATTGTCATGGAATTTTTTCATTCTTAATTTCTCAATTTTAGCATTATCATATTCCTCATTCTTTGAGTTCGCTAATCTGAAATTTCCTAGACACCCCTATTTTTCTTAAATCAAAGTTCATTGTCTTGATTGCCCATTATGCACTATGTTCAAGCTCAATAGGCAAATGACATAGCTTTCCATAAACAATCCTATAGGGAGACATGCTNATGGAATTTTTTCATTCTTAATTTCTCAATTTTAGCATTATCATATTCCTCATTCTTTGTGTTCGCTAATCTGAAATTTCCTAGACACCCCTATTTTTCCTAAATCAAAGTTCATTGTCTTGATTGCCCATTATGCTCTATGTTCAAGCTCAATAGGCAAATGACATAGCTTTCCATAAACAATCCTATAGGGAGACATGCTCAAAATGGTCTGGTAAGCCCACAACGCATCGGTTAGTTGTAAAGACGAATACTTGCAGTTATGATTCATCATTTTTTTCCAAAATATATTTTATCTCCCTATTGACTAACTCTGCTTAACCATTTGTCTGTGAATGGTAAGGGGTTGCAACCTTGTGGTGTATAAAATATTTTCTCATCAAATTTACAAAATACCAGTTACAAAAGTGCAATCCTCCATCACTAATAATGACTCGAGGTATTCCAAACTGTGACAACATGTTTTCTTTCAAAAATTTACTACAGCGTGATGATCATTGTTGCGGCATGTAATGACCTCTATCCATTTAGAAACATAATCCATGACAACCAAGATGTAAAGATAGCCAAACGATGGGGGAAACGGGCCCATAAAATTAAGTGAAAATTGGGGGTGAGTTACCCTAGATATACTTGTTTGGAGATAAGTCCGATAAGGAAACTTATAAGAGATTAAGTTCACTTTTAAAATTATTTATACTGACTTAAGTCCACTTATTTTTTGAATCTAAAAAATACCCCTGACGGTGTTAATCTTGGACAATTATGAAAAGTTATAGGTTAGATATTTTGAGATATATATGGTAACAGTTATATTCAGTTTTTTATGGAATAGAATATATCATATTTGGCTCCATGATTTACGTCAAAATTAATGGGCTATAATCTCAAATTCAATTGAAAATTTTACATTAATAGATTCAAATTCAAATTTTAATTTTTGAAAGTCAGGAACTTCGTTGTCTGTTATGTCAAGTTTCTTTCTCACCCGAAATTCGAGCTAATTTCTTCTTATTCACACGATACCACTACGTTATTTTTTTTTTTGATAGGACTTTCAAAGGTGATACAAGCATCAATTGGGAGTTCGAATTTTGCTGTGATTCCAGGTTAACTTACTGGTTCTTTATTTCCTGAGATATGTTCATTGTAATTGGCTGATTTACATAATATGATTAATTATTATTTACTGAGGTATTTTCATTCTAATTTGCTGATTTACATAATATGAATTCCAGTGCTATTTTGGATTTTTTTTTGGTAAATTGATATTCATTCGCCGAAAATTCTATGTTACTTACCGAAAATTTGTATTGAAACCATTTTCATTAGAGTTTTTTTTTTGAAATAAGGTACTAAGTTTATTTTTCGTGTTACTGTTCTTGATTTTATTGGAATTATAATTTCTTATTTTTCATTTTTTTCCTTTGTTATTGCCGAAATACAATGTAAATTTCTGGTATTCGTATCGCGATGTTCCTTATCAGATTTTAAAAAAAAAAATTAGGTTCTAGATTTATTTTTATCATGTTACGAGTAGTGATTTATTGGAATTAGAATTGGTTATGTTTGTTTTTCTATATTTTCCCATTTATTTTTGTTTTATTGGTTAAAACAGATAGATGATAACATATTTGTTTGTTGCAAGTATTCTCCTGAGACTGTTGTGTTAGGAATTTCAATGCATTCCACAATTGATGATGTGTTATATGGTGTTTGTGACAATTGGAATGGTTTGAGTGTCAATTGTGTTGTCTTATCGTACGCTATTCCTGGACATCCAATTTGTGCTTTGCAAAATGATCATGATGTGAGAAACATGTTTCTAATTGCACGATCTGTTCAGTTGAATTTTGTTGAAGTTATAGTTGTTGTTAAAGGAAATGTGGTTCGTGATTTTGAGGGTGGGGAAGTTGTGGAAAGTTCTAAATTAATTGTTGACCCTGTTGGTTGTGAGGATGATCTTCTCCCACATTTTTTGTTCTCACAATGAGAAGGTTTTTTTGACTGATGGATGGTCCAATGGAATAGTAGAGGTGGGGCAGAATTTTGAGGGATGAGTAGCTGATTTTTGGAATGCGCTATGCAAATATGCAACCGAGGTTGGTTTTCAATTTAATTATGTGAAGAATGGAAAAACAAGGATGAAAGCTGAATGTGTAATGAAATATTCTGCTGGGTGTGAGTGGTTTTTTGTTGCTATTCTCCAACGGATAAATGGATGGTTTTACATTAAGAAGTTAAACAATGAGCACAAGTGAGGTGTTGTATGGACAACAAAGAACAAAAGATTGACTTCTAATTTGATTGGAGGTCTTATTGTTCACAATGTCAGACAAAAGCCTAACACACGACCAATTGACGTGAAAAGTATGTTTCATACAGATTATGGTTTGACCATATCATATGATCAAGCTTGGATGGGTGTTGAAAATGCAAGGGGTATGCTGTTTGGGGATCATTCGTTGTCATACCAACAATTATGGTGATATGTACAGGCTACAAATGAAAGCAATTTAGGTAGTCATTTTGTGTTGGAAGGTGATTCGGACACCCAACATTTTAGTAGGTTGTTCATGTCATTTAAGGCATGCATACATGGATTTAACTACTGTCGACCCATATTGTTCATTGATGGTACATTTTTAAAGGGAAGGCATAAAGGCATTATTTTGTTTGCAACTGCAAAAGATGCCAACCAAGGTAACTTTTTTTTTTTGGTTTATTTTGGTATTATTGATTTTATTTTAATGTTACATTTTAATTTTTGTATATATGTTACTGTTTACTTATGTTACTGCTTGTATTGCTATATATACTGCAGATTTGTTCGCCTTAGCTTTTGCTGTTGTTGATTCGGAGAATGAGTGTAATTGGCGTTGGTTTTTAGAACAATTAGCTATGATTGTTGATAATACTAGGGACCTTACTATTATGTCTGATCACAATGTTGGCTTGATGGAAGCAATGCCAAAGGTGTTCCCAACGGTGCACCATTCGTTCTGCCTACAACACCTAAAAGTAAATTTGAGAGATAAGTATAGTGGGGGTCCCTTTACCCATGTGTTTCATGAGTGTATGGTTTTTTTGTTTACATTGTATGCGTATGCTTCGATAGAGGCATTTTTCAATGAAAAGCTTGATGATTGTCGATGTGAAGGAGGAACCGTTGCTGATAAGTTTTTGGAAAACCTTCCATTTGAGAAATGGGCGAATGCTTTTTTCAAGGGGAAACGTTATGGGGAAATGTCTTCAAATGCTGCTGAGTCAGTCAATGCTTGGATCACGAAGTCACATCACTTACCTATCACAAGCATGGTTGACACAATAAGGGGGCAGATCATGAACCAAATGAGCTACCGCTTGAATATATCGTCACAGTGGAACAACATTAATTGTCCAAATATTGAATTCAAACTTCAAGCTGCTTTCACTGAGTGTTGTTCCTGGTTTGCTAGGGTGTCATCAAGTCATGTTTTCGAGGTTAATTCACATCCTTCAATGATGGTTGACATTGAGAGTTGCACGTGCTCATGCCACCAATGACAGATCAACGGTTTACCATGACATTAATTCACATCCTTCAATGACGTTACTACACATGTTACTATGTTTGGATAACTAAGCATGAAAGAGTTATCAACTATTTTTGAAAGAAATGATACAAACGATACTCAACCATGTGGATAACAACATTTACATTCCACTAACATCTTCATTTTAGCATTCTATAATCATATAGAATTTGTAATCTGGAACAATTTGTGTACATGTTACTGTTTGTGTTACTATTTGAATAACAACGTGGACAAAGTTTCATTTGTTCCACAAACATTCCATTATAATCAAATATCAACCACCTAACAATTACAACCAATTTTTAATCAAATATCAACCACCCAACAATTACAACTAATTTTCTAACCAATCCTACAATTAACCAAAAAATGAATAGCTATCCTACACATTAGTACTTCCTATTTGTCTTTGTATCTCTTTCTCAATCTAGCTCTTGTCTTGTAATCTTCAACAGTCCATGCATTCCTATGGTTTATGAATGTAGTGACCATATCAATCCGAAGAGCGGTAATTGTGGTGGTTTCAATTTATCTTCTATCTGTTGTCCACAAGCAAGCTGCTACATTAAGTAACACACGTACAATCTGCAGTCGAACCTGCATTCAAGGATTTTTTTTAAATGATATTTTTAATGTGATGTACTTAAAGATATTCTATTTTATTATTTACATACTTGTCAACTCATTGTTGAGGACATTTCTCATAGAAGAACGTTGGACATTTGATGTCTTGTGTGCTGACAATAATTTCATCCTTTGTTTTCAATGACTTTCTCTATCCTTCTTTGGATGTCATCTCCACGTAGTCTTTCTGCCATAGTAAAATGTTGTGTTAATGTTATACATTGAAAATATATCAAAAAATATGGGTTGTTCAGATTTTATTAACTTACCAATATTTTTGCATCATCAAAAAAATTGTCCACAATTCCACTTCGCGGTTTCAAAGAGTTGTAGTGGATCCATTCCCCTGCTTCTATATCTAGTACAAGCAAGTTCTAGTGGAATGGCATGGGCTGGGTGCACTAGGCATCTGAATTCATTGGGAATACAAGGAATGGTCAAACCTGCCCCATGTTCAGATTGTTGTCTATCTCAACCTTCCTTGAGTATTCTTGCCCCCTAACCGTTACGAATGTCTACATGTTAATCAATAGTAACCCATAAATTTTATAGACTGATCAATGCCAATATAGAACAATAACATTCATTTTACTGTATTAACACCGACATAGAATTGTTACAATTGTTCTATTCTTAGTAACATGCATGTTACTTTATCTGTATTACTATAGTAACATGAATGTTACAATACCCATATTACTAGTCAAATCCTTTATCAATCAAGAATTCAATGTATGTTACACGATATCAACCAACACAGACTGTTGATATTCATGTTACTATATTTAACATAAACACAACAGTGTTATAATAGATCCATTCATAGTAACTGTAAAACTCAGGTAAATTTGAACTTTTTATGTAAAAGGGTAAAATGGTAAAATGATAATTTGTTATTACAGTACGGGTTGTAAACCTGAAATTTTCTAGAACTCGGATGACGAAACAGACCTCACCGTTGGATTCATCTTACAAAATCTAGTTATCACGTCAAATTTCATCGAATTTTGAGATAATAGGATTTTTTGTGTTTTACGAGACAGTCGAGTCTCGGGTGACCCAAAAACGGGATTTTGATAAATAATTTTAAAATTTAAAAAATAATTTAGAGAAAATTAAAATAAAAATATTTTGAATTTGAACCGGGACGAAATTTAATCGTTTTGGGGCTAAAACAGAATCGGGAAAAAGAGGGTTGTGTGGCCAATTGTGGGCCAAGTATTCTAAGACTATAAATAGAGGGAAAAATTAAATTTTCCCCCATTCTTCAGCCGGTCATTAACGTTGAGAGAAACAGAGGGAAAGTGAGAAAAAAACTCCACTTTCTCTCTACGATCTACAAAGCTACGGTGCTCAAATCCACTCAGGGCAAGAACAAAACTCGGTCTCCTCGTCGAGGACTACACAACTACACCAAAAATGAGGGATTTCACTGAATTTTCAAAACCAAGCTTGGTGGAATCAAGGGCTTGGGGCAAAAATTTGAGTCTTGAAGGCTTCTACCAAGTGGGTTTACCTTTCAAGAGGTAGGGTTCCTTTCTACTTAGGTTTATATAACAACCTAGGGTGTAGTATGTAATGGGTATGTTGATAGAAAGAATATATTATTACCTATGTTGTGAAAATGGATGAAATGGGTATGAAAATTGGGTAGAATGAATTTTACCTTGAATTTGGTTGTGAATTTGACTCAATGTGATCCATGGAAATGGGTGCTATGTAGGCATGTTAAGTGTTTAAATTATGTCTTGGTGGATAAAATGTGTTATAGGCATATATTATGTGATAACATGCTTGTGAATGATTGTTGGATATGAAAATGTTGATGTATGCTCATAGATATATCGACATTATGATGGAATTGGTAATTTTATATTTTGAGATTTAAATTGCCATGGAATGTGGTTAAGTTTTGCTCATGTGACATTCTTTACATATGGAGATGACATTGAAATAGCAATGATGCATTACATTGCATTTGCATGGGAACATTGCATTGATGGGCATTGTCATGGGTGTGGACATGCGTACATGTGTTGGATCAAACACCATACTTGGTGGATGATACGTGGGCTCGGTACCATTGGACCAAGGTTCAACAGAGTTGCACGGTTGCATGAAAAACTTGTGTTGGGTATAGCAAGTAGGGCTAGACTCTCCCTCGGGTGCAAGATCTGGCTACTGGTTTTATACACTTCCTACGGTGCAAGTCTAAAAAAGTGTATTGGTTTGCAGAACCGGCGGTGAGACACCAAAAGTCTGTTACCTAACAAAGACAGATGGTTCTGTTTTATAAAATAGTCATCTGATGTGTAACATCCAACAATGACTTGGTTTTATAACCACATGACTTTATTTCAAAATGATCATTGGATGTAATTCATTAATGGAGGATTTTTCATACATTGGCATTCCATTGTGTGGAGGGAGCCGGGAGGGCTTAGGGTAAAGGGCATGAGTGAAACTCATCTCATTTCATGGCATGATATGCAAAGATTTCAACATTGAATAATATATTGTGGTTGAGATGTTGTTGGTGGTAAAGTGTTGCATGAACATTCATATGCACTTAGGTTGAGAAATAGCCTTGGTATGAAATACTCTACTAGGCGTGGCTCACCCAATATGGGAACACATTTCAGGTGCAGGGTTTGTACCGGCGGGAGACTCTCATTCGGGACCTTCAAGATGAAGAAAAGGCCGACTTATGGCCTTGAATCGATTTTGTAAAACTATTGTATAAATTTGGTAAAAAGTATATTTTGGGCTTGTAATCATATGGAATTAATAGAACTTGTATGTATCAAGTCTTATGTGAAAAACTATATTTTACATGTTTGGAATGTTTGTAGAAAAGTTTTGAATGAATTGGAAATGAAAAACAGGTGAACAGACAATTTTGGGCAAAACCTTCCGGAAGGTCGCAACATACCTTCCGGAAGGTTTGGACAAAGACAAGAACAATTGTTGAACAGTGGGTGAAACCTTTCGGATGGTTGATTCTAACCTTCTGAAATGTCTTCACATTTTTCTAAAATGAGGGAATCCAGTGTGTAACTTCTTCTGGAAGGTTGAACACACCTTCTAGAAGGTCGACACATCTTTCTTAAAGATACGATTCTAATATGCTCGATCTTCCGGAAGGTCAACNAGGGTTTGTACCGGCGGGAGACTCTCATTCGGGACCTTCAAGATGAAGAAAAGGCCGACTTATGGCCTTGAATCGATTTTGTAAAACTATTGTATAAATTTGGTAAAAAGTATATTTTGGGCTTGTAATCATATGGAATTAATAGAACTTGTATGTATCAAGTCTTATGTGAAAAACTATATTTTACATGTTTGGAATGTTTGTAGAAAAGTTTTGAATGAATTGGAAATGAAAAACAGGTGAACAGACAATTTTGGGCAAAACCTTCCGGAAGGTCACAACAAACCTTCCGGAAGGTCGCAACATACCTTCCGGAAGGTTTGGACAAAGACAAGAACAATTGTTGAACAGTGGGTGAAACCTTTCGGATGGTTGATTCTAACCTTCTGAAATGTCTTCACATTTTTCTAAAATGAGGGAATCCAGTGTGTAACTTCTTCTGGAAGGTTGAACACACCTTCTAGAAGGTCGACACATCTTTCTTAAAGATACGATTCTAATATGCTCGATCTTCCGGAAGGTCAACCTTCTGGAAGTTTTATGAAAACGTACCGGAAGGTTCTCACAAAACTTCAAATTTTTGAATTCTTTCCCTTAGTTCTTGGGCAATCTTCCCTCTTGTTCAAGGGTGTCCTATGGGATAAAATGACTATAAATTAATGTGTAAAAAATCACGGTTGTGTGGGTATAGTCCCGGGTAAGGGGTTAGCTTAGACGTGATATCGGGTTATGCGACAATCACAGGTATTTTCGTGGGTTGACAGGTGGTCAACGGTTGACAAAAGGTCCCTCGATTTTTGGGGTGTCACAGCAACATTCATGTTACTATATCTGTGTTACTATAGCAACTAGTAATTCAACATGGATTGCACAAACGCTCCCAGCACAGACTGTTGAAAAAGAAATATTTGCAATTTGCTTCTTCCATCAGTATTTCTCCCCAACAATCAATCACCTAAGGAATAACACGTCTTTGTTAAATAACAAATATTCAAGTATTCCGTAATTTGTTTAAATCGCAGAAAACACATGGTACATTACATTGTTGTGCAGCTCTTCCCCATCCATGAATTTCAACACATCATCAACTTCAATGATATTTCCATACTTTTTTTCACTCCATAAAGTTTCCTTTTAAGTCAAAAAATAGTACATGTTAATAAAATAGGGTATAAACAGTAATATATATGATGTGTTTCAAAATGGGGCATTAAGTTACGTACTTTTTTCTCTCAGCCTTATGCATTTTAACCAATTTGTCGTACACATTCAGTTCTAATTTCTTGCAGGCTTTCCACCTTCGAGCTTCAACTTGCTTACTTTCTAACTTCTTATTTGGCATTATAATATCCAAATCATCAACATCAATGAAGTTGTCTTGTATCTTCTCTTTCCCTTTTAATTTTGTCACCTTGATTCTGGTTTTCAACTTGTTCCAATCTTTTCTTTTCTCCCTATTTTTTCCTACTATACTCAAAATCTTCATCTCTCTTTCTTTTTCTTTCTTTCCATTTGATTTTTCTCACAATTGATGTTTGTTCTACACCTTCGGTGGTTTGATGTTTTGGTGGAGTCTGGGGGTACTTTTGAGTAACGGCATGCACAGTCATATCAGTGACAACATCATGCAGTGAATTGTTCTCTTCTTCTAATTCGGACACCCTAGATGTCAGTGTCTTAATTTGATCTTCTTGTGTTTCTTTGTTTTTCTCCAAGAGATCAACTAAAACTTTCAATTCTGAAATTTGGTTGTGCTTGTCAACTAGTTTCATCGCTTATTCTTCAATCTCTTTCAAATCTTCCTCCCTTTGGTTGCCCCCAACATTCTTGATGACCATTCGAAGAGCTTCATTCTCCCCAGTCAGCATTTGGATAGTAAATGTTTGCAACTCATTTTCAACAAACAATCCAGACGAACCTTCATTGTCATGGGAAGGTTGTTGTGACTTTTCCTCTCGTGTTACTACTTCAACTGGTTCCGTACAGGCAAATTCTCGAATGACCAGATCAACAAATGCATCAAATAGTTGGACGTTTTGAGTCTCCTTTAGGACAGGCCGATCGTTTGTAGGAACATGTATTGCATCATTACTTTCATGTACATTTTCATTAACCAAAATATGATCATCAACAGCTAGATTAGGTGCATCACCTACGTTCTCTAATTTTGAATATAAAACAGTCTTGTTGACAAAATTGCTTTGTTGTGGAACCTCAAAACTAGACGGCACATTCTTGAATTTTTTCTGAATTGCTTTCATTAAGTTCTTCTCACCAACTGTTTTCTTTAGTTTTCTTCAGAATACCTGACAACATCATTAATAACATTAAAAAATTGAATCTAATGGTTGTGAATTACACAATCATAGCCACAGTAACATCCATTTTTGTAACAGTAACATTCATTTTCCTGCTAATATCATCAATAGTAACATCATTTTGATATAGTAACATTGATCACAAATTTAACATTGTCATTCAATTAAGCAATTGTCAAAAATAATTTAACTACGAAAAAACACATTTTTTTAATAATACCTGATCAGTTACTATGTCGGACAATGTGTTTTGTGAGATGGCCGCCCAAAGTTTTCTTAAGTCTCATTTCATCCACCGTGCGAATGCATCCACCTTGTCGACCACAATAAGAGACGTGTGTTCACATATCCAGTACTGTAATTTAGAAATAGTTACATTACATATAACCAGATAGTGTTTAATGAAAAAAATTAAAAAAAAATCAAATAAATTATCAATATAAAACTTACTGGTAACAGTAGTACACAACCGGTTACTACACTCGGTGTTTCAAACTTCAACCATATGAAATTCATCACTGTATCAATAGTTGCTTGAGACCAGTCATATTTTTTTATTTCATCCAGATTTTCTATGTACGACACATATCCCCATCCAATCGTTTGCCCCATATTTGTAATTAGTAGTGTCACTAAGACATACAAAGAGAACAACCTAGCAAAATCTTCACAATCATCCTTACCAACACCCGTTGTTGCCTCCTCCAACCTGCTTTTTATAATTTGTGCATTCAACCTATTGGTGTTACTGAATCTCCTTCTAACAAATGGTGAATTTTTTTTTGCACTTTGGAGGGAAAGAATTGGATCGTCTCCATTTTCTAATACCAAAAATGAGTGTTACATCAGTCTTCCGTATCTTCAGACCTTTTCCACCAATACGAAATCTTGATGTTTCGCCATGAAACATTGAAATTATGTTCACAGTACTCTCGTCATATTTTTTGAACCATTCTTTATCCACTTCAGTTGTTGATAGTGTGTTAAACAAATGCCAAAATGGAGTTCTTTTTTAGTTGTTCTTTATGAACATCTGTGATATTTAGGTCAGTTATAACCTTCACCAATGGAACCAAATTAGACCGAAATTGGTGAAATGAAGCTGCTTTTGGAGTAGTAGATTTACCTTTTTTTCCATCAACCTATAGCATAACATTTGAAATATCAATTGATGAACAACATACAATAACATTAACTTTGTAACATGAGCATAGTAACACTAACTAATAAATTGAATCCAAGCAACATATTCTTAGTAACATCAATCAAACAAAATTCAGTAACTTCAGTTTTCAATTTACGATTGATTCCACTACAAATTCATTGAGTTTCCGTTTTACATTTAAAATCAAACAATAGCCCCTGCACTCTTCATAAACAACATATACTGCATCAAAAGTTAAAAAACACAAAAGGCTTGATTATTAACATGTTTACATTAACACCAAGTTAGTAGTAACATCCACAGTAACCAAGCACATCCAAACATTGAAAATATGAAATCATTTTATCCAGTTGTCACACTGAAAAGTTTCAATGTACTCTTGAACCATTGGATTTCGAATATCTTGAACAACAAAGAAAGCAACAAAAAAATTTACACACCTAATTATATCACAAAAAAAATAAAAAAGAATAGCTCCATTCCCAAGGTCATATTATGCATAGTAACATTGAATTTCAAAAGATTGATAGTAAAAAAACAATTCAAATATTGATGTTACTGTCATGAATAAATGGTAACACAGTGTTAATTAAGGACACTTAATACAAATCAATAACATCAATATATCGACATTAAAATAATAGAATTTGAAAATTTCTCTCACAATAACATTAGAAATTTCAAAGACACCACAACAATCAATTTCGAATGTATAACATAATGGCAAAAAAAAAAAAACTCATAATACCCAACTCTTTTATATAGTAACAAGAATTCACAATATTAGTTTCAAAAAAATTAAAGAGTTATCACACCACAACATGAACAATTTTTTGTAACTTTCAACCAATGGGTTTCGGATGTCTTGAACAAAGCAGAAAACAACCAAAATTTTATGCTTATAATAGTAACATGAACAGTAACCCCCCACCAAATGTCATATAGTGTTTATAGTAAAATCAAAATTCATTGTATTATAGTAATAAAATCAATTCAAAAATTGAAATTTTTTTTCAAAAAAAAAACTATTAGCAACACACTATCAATGGTTGAATTAGGACACTCAACACAAAACAAGAACATCAAAATACCAATATTATTACAAACATTTTTTAAGGTACTCTCATAGTAACATGAGATATTCCACACAAAATAGCAACAATAATTTTCGTATGTTCTACAAATCCAAAAAATAAAAACAAACCCAAAATACAGATCAATGAATCACAATTTATTAGTAACAAGGAATCAAAATTTTATTTTGGGAAAAAAAATTTTGTTTGACAGGTTGAACCATATACATTATAAATGTTACTGTCAACCACTATAATATACATCAAATAACATGTAAAATCACATACCTTTCAGATTTTTAAGCCTCTCATGTTATTGATTTTCAGAGAAAGGAACACAAATAGATTTGAAAGAGTAAAACCCTTTTTCAACAGTTTACCCTTTGTATTTTCAATAGAGTTAGTTTCGGTAATCATAGTTTTGATTATCGGAGAAAGGAACACAAATAGATTTGGAGGATCTTTTGCCGGATTTGTAGGACTGAATGAAGATGTAAAGTTTTCGATTTTATAAGTGCCAACCATTGAGGGTTTCACCATTACTTTTGAAACAGCTTTGGAGACGTCGTTTGAGGTTTGGGAAAGAATAAGGGTAGAAAAATAAACTTAATAAAAAGTGGACTTATAACCAAATTAGTTTCCTTGTAGGACTTATCACCAAACAAGTCCATCTAGGAGGACCGGCCTCAAAATTTCCCTAAAATTAATACCCAAAAGTCAAAAATTTCAATAATCAAAATGGGGTTTAGGGGCATCATGTTTCTTTTAGTAATTCCCCCCNAGTAAACTTAATAAAAAGTGGACTTATAACCAAATTAGTTTCCTTGCAGGACTTATCACCAAACAAGTCCATCTAGGAGGACCGGCCTCAAAATTTCCCTAAAATTAATACCCAAAAGTCAAAAATTTCAATAATCAAAATGGGGTTTAGGGGCATCATGTTTCTTTTAGTAATTCCCCCCAATCGTTGGCAACTATTAGATGATAAACAAAAAGAACGGGAGTCTTGGAACAATGTGGGCTAATAAAAATTTTCACCGCAGAATTTTTGCAGCGATTTTCCTAAAAGAAAATTGGCTTCCACACACTTCAAAATGGCAAAAATTTATTACACTTAAACATTTCGTGGTTTGGTACACATTTCCTAATGATCTAATCCTTACAGTACTTAAATAGATAGGGATCCTCCCAAAAGAAGTTGTGTATCTCTCTGAAAAATTTCACCCTATGCAAAGAGGTCAAAGAATAGGGTGGCATACCAATGGCTAATGATTTAGCATTAGCAGCATATCATGGTAACTCTGAGACCGTGAAGAGATGCTTGTCTGACAAATTTNTCTCCTAATGATCTAATCCTTACAGTACCTAAATAGATAGGGATCCTCCCAAAAGAAGTTGTGTATCTCTCTGAAAAATTTCACCCTATGCAAAGAGGTCAAAGAATAGGTTGCATACCAATGGCTAATGATTTAGCAATAGCAGCATATCATGGTAACTCTGAGACCGTGAAGAGATGCTTGTCTGACAAATTTTCATTGATTGGTACCTTATCCTCATGAAACTCATATGTTAGTCTTGAAAGATGATCTACCACCCCCTTTTTCACTCATTTCTTATCCTTGATTGTTAGGTCAAATTTCTATAATAGGAATATCCTTCTCAACCATCATGGCTTGGTGTCTTTCTTTGTAAGCAAAACCTTCAAAGATGCAAGATCAGTAAAAATAGTCACCGAAGAACCAACCAAATAAGATCTACATCAAAAACAACAAGAAGTAATTCCTTCTCAATGGTGGAATATTTCATTTGANCGTTTTTTACTCATTTCTTATCCTTGATTGTTAGGTAAAATTTCTATAATAGGAATATCCTTCTCAACCATCGTGGCTTGGTGTCTTTCTTTGTAAGCAAAAACTTCAAAGATGCAAGATCAGTAAAAATAGTCACCGAAGAACCAACCAAATAAGATCTACATCAAAAACAACAAGAAGTAATTCCTTCTCAATGGTGGAATATTTCATTTGAGCACAATTGAAAGTATTCTACTTGATGGTTTCCATTGTATACCCTATTCTCCAGACATCACCCTCAATGTGTGTATGACTTATGCGGATAGGACAGTTTCACTCTCCCTCGGGATGATGCAAGAAACGGGGTAAACGGAATAGTGGAATGAAATGTACAAAATGTGTGTGTGAACAAAAGTGCTCCCCAAGTGCAGAGAGACTTTCAAGTGTCATGTTTTACTTGGAAAAGTATTCCAAGGTCATCTCATCAGGGAAGGAAAGTTCAAGTGTGTGAAGGTGATGTTGTGAAAATGTAAAAATGTAAAATCTTTTGAGTTGTGTTTGGATGATTTGTGTTCTTGATGAAAATGAAGTAACACAAGTGTTGTTTAATTCAAAGAGGTCATTCCAATGGGAATGTCAAATCAACTCAAGACCTTCCTCCAATGGTGTCTAGATTGTTGATTGATTCGTAGGAAGCACGGGACCAAAATGGAGGTGAGGATTCAAGCATACCCCATGACAATGCCTATGGTGTATCAAGAACTGAAAATCATGTCTACACTCAACCTAGTCAAACTGAATCAATGTACACTACGAGGAGGAATAAAAATGAGTTGAAGTAGCACACCCAAGAGAAAATCTTCCTTGGATTAGCCAACTAAAAATCTAGCTAATCATACTAAATGCAATAACAACATTATGTAAAGAACATGGAGGAGAAACAGAACAATGAACTTGTAGAAACTGCAAGAAAAAAGCAAAAGTGAAAGAGAAATGGCATTCATGAACAAAATACACATATTGAAACAAATACAAAAATGTAAAACTTGAAATGCTAGAGAATCTAAACTAAGCTTGCTTACAATTTGAAATAAACAAGATTAAAGTGCAAGAAATATAAATTATAGGAAGATTAAAGCTTACAAGAATGAAAATGGTGAAGAAATTGCAAAACCCAACTTGCTCTCTCTAAAATCTACTCCCAAGCTTAGGTAGCCTCCCTTCTTGAAATGCTGAAGAAATGGTGTATATATGTCTTCATTTTCATCCATGGAGCTCCCTTGGGTCAGTGTTGTAGAGATTCCTTATTTGGGGANACAGGAAGATTAAAGCTTACAAGAATGAAAATGGTGAAGAAATTGCAAAACCCAACTTGGTCTCTCTAAAATCTACTCCCAAGCTTAGGTAGCCTCCCTTCTTGAAATGCTAAAGAAATGGTGTATATATGTCTTCATTTTCATCCATGGAGCTCCCTTGGGTCAGTGTTGTAGAGATTCCTTATTTGGGGAGGTTTGGATATCTGCACAAGCAAGCAGGCATGCCTACACCCCCCGTGCCCCCTTCCAACATCTCTCTTTCTCTCTCCTCTTCTCCCATGCCTTCTCTTCCAAATGCAGACTTTTGTGTAAGGATGGCATGGTTATGTGTAGAACATGTCAGGGTAGATGTGGGAGAAGTGCAAGTGAGCCCCCCAAGTATTTGGAGATGAGTTGTAGGCATTCTGGGCGAAACCTTCTCGAAGGTCGAAGTAAACCTTCCGGAAGGTNTATGTGTAGAACATGTCAGGGTAGGTGTGGGAGAAGTGCAAGTGAGCCCCCCAAGTATTTGGAGATGAGTTGTAGGCATTCTGGGCGAAACCTTCTCGAAGGTCGAAGTAAACCTTCCGGAAGGTTAATTCTAGTAGGCTAAACCTTCTGGAAGGTCTTCGGAAAGCTGCTAGCTCAGGACCAATTTTCGTAAAATTTCCATAACTTTTGATTCAACCGTTGGATTGAGCTAAAATTTTGACACGAGGACATCCAGATCTACAAATTTCATGTTTTGCACTTTTTCAGATTCGAAGTAGATCATTATCAAAAATGGGGAAGACAGAGGTACTATGTCAAAACCTTTCAATTCTAGTGACCAAAACCTTCTGGAAGGTTTATGCAAACCTTCCGGAAGATTTTCTTCCAAATACATTTTTTCTTGGTTTCTTCACCTTCCAAGCCTCCCAATCCTCATGTAATGTGTCTATCTTTTCACCACTCATTCACACTTAGTTGTAGGGTTCCAAAATCTATCATTTACGCTATAATTACCTACAACATCAAATTTTTGACATTATTCACAACTTCGACTAACTCTAACTAATTAAATGCAAAGTTGAGTTAAAATACATATAATGAGGCCGTTAAATATGCAATATTATGAGCTTATCACACCCCCAACTTTAGCTTTGCTGGTCCCTAGCAAACTAAATATAAAAAATAAGCAAAAAAAATAAAACTATACTAATTCCGTGATTGCATTTAGCATATGCAATAAGCCTTTAAACCCCTAGATGATTCCTAGTGGACGAGTTTTGTCTCATGAAGGTTTTTAGTGAAGGTATCAAAAAACTTCTTTTCCTCATATCCAACATTTGAAACATATGCCCATATCCTAACTAGCACTGGGATGTCAAAAATAGTTTGTCCAATGCACCCGAACTAATCACACATAAATCACATTATAGCCTTAAATGATATTCTAGAGTATCCACATACACATTCATTTTCAAACTCGTGTGTGTGTGAAATGGACATGTAATTTAAAAATTTGCTCAACGAAATCCACATTCACTTACCTATCTAAATTTAGCTTTGATGCAAAACTCACCAATGGTTTCTCTCAACAATGAATCACACATAGATTACCCTGACATGTTCTCCATGTGTATATGTGAGATAAAATATTATGCACAAAATGAAGTATGCTCACATGTAATCCAAAAATGAATTACATGCATAACAATGAAACAACCTTTGNCTCAACGAAATCCACATTCACTTACCTATCTAAATTTAGCTTTGATGCAAAACTCACCTATGGTTTCTCTCAACAATGAATCACACATAGATTACCCTGACATGCTCTCCATGTGTATATGTGAGATAAAATATTATGCACAAAATGAAATATGCTCACATGTAATCCAAAAATGAATTACATGCATAACAATGAAACAACCTTTGCATAATCTCATGAAATGAATGCTAGGGCATTAGATAACAAAATCAACTTCTCTTTTTCTTTAAAAGTATGTTTTCCCCATGCTTTCTCTAGATCATTTAGGACTTCAAAGGTTATAATGGAGGCTTGAGGTGATATTGGGGCACATGAAATAAATGATAGAGGATAACAAAGAGGGTTGTTCCGCGTGAATGACCTTTATTTCAAAAAGATCTCTCTTTTTATGGGATTTCAAGTCTACCACCATCACTTCACTCTTTATCTCTTTTTCTTCTTTTCCTTAACATTTTCCTTCTTTCTTTGATCATTTTTTTCTTTCACCCTTTCCTCTCTCCTTTTTCTTGGATTCATCATTCTTTTTCATTCAACATATGAATTCCACATTCATCACCCCTTTTGTTAGGTTTCCACATCATCATTCCTCCTTTTTCATGTTCAATCATGGTCAANTATCTCTTTTTCTTCTTTTCCTTAACATTTTCCTTCTTTCTTTGATCATTTTTTCCTTTCACCCTTTCCTCTCTCCTTTTTCTTGGATTCATCATTCTTTTTCATTCAACATATGAATTCCACATTCATCACCCCTTTTGTTAGGTTTCCACATCATCATTCCTCCTTTTTCATGTTCAATCATGGTCAACTCTCGGAACAACCAAGTTGTGGTAAATTTTTATCTTTTTGCACTAGCTTGGTCACTTTTGTGGCGTGAAAACAAATTTTCAACAAGGCTCAAACATGACACTAGGAATAAAATTTCACAAGAAAAAGGCCAGGGCTCAAAATATTCAAAAATGGCCTAAGATCACCTCTAGATAAGCATGGGGGAGCATTANCAGAACAACCAAGTTGTGGTAAATTTTTATCTTTTTGCACTAGCTTGGTCACTTTTGTGGCATGAAAAAAATTTTTCAACAAGGCTCAAACATGACACTAGGAATAAAATTTCACAAGAAAAAGGCCAGGGCTCAAAATATTCAAAAATGGCCTAAGATCACCTCTAGATAAGCATGGGGGAGCATTATGCATTTCAAGAAAAGTCAATCAACTACACAAATGCACCTAACCAAAACAAGCATAATAAGACTATTGAACAAATTTGAAATTTGAAAAAATGTTTCTTGAGTAAATGTAAGTCCCCTCCAACAAGGATTGATACTAAAGCTCTCATGGGTTTTTACTCATCTCTACTATCCATGTCAAGCATTAAAATGTAAACTCAATCCGTAAATTGTCGAAATTACATATTTAAGGTGCACTTATGGTTGAGTTCAAAAACAAACAAGTATGTGATACTCTTAGTAATATGATAAACTTCTACAATGTGCTCATGTATTCAAAGTTCAAAATGAAAATCAAATTATCACTAAACCCATACACTTTGATAGGGGAATATGGTTCCATATTAGATATTTTCCACAAAAAAGTGTCCAAAATTTTAAAAATTTTCACATTTTCCATTATTCTATACAAAAAGTGGTGGAAAATATAAATGGTGCACCTCACCACCTAACTTGAACCATGCATTGTCCTCAATGCACAAGGAATCATGTAATGAGAAAAATAAAAGTAACTTGGAAAATGAGATACCCCCTTCTTTTTCTTTGTTTCTTTTTTGTTTTAGTATACACATTAAAGGAAAAACAAAAAAGTTTGTTTACACCCCCAACTTAAACTCGCACATGATATTGAATGAGATTTTCTACGATGATGCTCAAAATGAAATGAGTCCAAATTAGGGAGAGGTAAACAACTTCTACACTACAACATCAAGAAAAAGAAAATATAACAATAAAATAAGTCTAACTACTATGTACATAAAAGCAAAATAAAAAGGGCTCATGTCAATCTGGCTTCAATTCGGATATGAGCTTGTGCTCATTGATTTTAAATTTTTGTTGTTGTATAAATGTCATTTCTAACCAATCTATCCAACAATACAAAGGATAATGATTCAAAAATCTCAACTAAACAGAGGTGTAGGCAAGTTCATGCAATTCCAACAATGGAGTATACAATTTCTCTCTAAAATTTCTACACTTCACACCATTTCAATGCCCTCCCTAAGTTGAGAAATGTGAATCTCAACACCACTCTTTGATGACAAAGTGATCTTGGGATTATTAGCCTCATGTGAGATAATAACTCCATTAAATGTTTCACAATCAAGAGTGGTGGGAGATTCAACATCAATATGCATTCCATTGAGATGATCATCCTCAATACATTGACAATGCTCAAGATGTTGTTCTTCATGCATAGCAATTACAACATTAGTCAATGCATCGAGGTCTTGGATTATTTGGGCATTGAATTCCATTTGGTATTGCATAAACTCACACAAAATATTTTCCAATTCTTGTTTGCTTGAGTCATCTTATGTTGGATAGTGGCAAAATTCATTTGGTGGTATGAGATCGGATGAAAAATTATAAGGTTCATTCTCCCAACCATAACTCGAATAACTCAGTGTAACATAGTGGTCGGGATAAAAGTTTAAGTAGGACAAAACTGAATTTGAACCTTCACATACAAAGTCTTGAACCAGATAATATATTGGGCACTCAGTAGTGATGTGCCCATATTCATCACAAATCTCACACACATTTTCAAAATTTTTGGAAATTTGATACATTTTCATAAAAATTAGGGAACATAACACAAAACACAAACTAAAACAAATATTTACAAATGAGATGACATACCTTGGCCCATTATGAAAATCATGAGACTTACCTATACTGTCACAAATCACCNTTAAAATTTTTGGACATTTGATACATTTTCATAAAAATTAGGGAACATAACACAAAACACAAACTAAAACAAAATATTTACAAATGAGATGACATACCTTGGCCCATTATGAAAATCATGAGACTTACCTATACTGTCACAAATCACCTTTGAACTCGATGCTTAACCTTCCTTGGCAATGGCACCAAAAATGCTTGATGGTTTTTGTTGTATACTCTATTCTCCGGACATCAACCTCAATGTGTGTATTGCTTATGCAAATAGGGGAGTTTCACTCTCCCTCGGGATGATGCAAGAAATGGGGTAAACGAAATAGTGGAATGATATGTACAAAATATATGTGAGAACAAAAGTGCTCCCCAAGCATAGAGAGACTTTTGAGTGCCGTGTTTTACTTGGAAAAGTATTCCAAGGTCGTATCTTCAGGGAAGGAAAGTTCAAGTGTGTGAAGGTGATGCTGTGAAAATGTAAAAATGTAAAATCTTTTGAGTTGTGTTTTAATGATTTGTGTTCTTGATGAAAATGAAGTAAAATAAGTGTTGGCTAATTCAAATTGGTCATTCCAATGGGAATGCCAAATCAACTCAAGACCTTCCTCCAATGGTGTATAGATGTTCGATTGATTCGTACGAAGCGTGAGACCAAAATGGAGGTGAGGATTTAAGCATACCCTGTGATAATGTCTATGGTGTATCAAGAATTTACAACCATGTCTACACTCAACCTAGTCAAATCGAAACAATGTACACTACGAGGAGGAATAAAAATGAGTTGAATTAGAACACCCAGGAGGAAATCTCCCTTGGATTAGCCAACTAAAAATCTAGCTAATCATACTAAATGCAATAACAACATTATGTAAAGAACATGGAAGAGAAACATAATAATGAACTTGTAGAAATTGCAAGAAAAGAGCTAAAGTGAAAGAGAAATGGCATTCATGAACAAAGTACACATATTGAAACAAATACCCAAATGTAAAACTTGAAATGCTGGAGAATCTAAACTAAGGTTGCATACAATTTGAAATAAACAAGATTAAAGTGCAAGAAATATAAATTACAAGAAGATTAAAGCTTACAAGAATTAAAATGATAAACAAATTGCAAAACCCAACTTTCTATCTCTAAAATCTACTCCTAAGCTTAGGTAGCCTCCCTTCTTGAAATGCTGAAGAAATGGTGTATATATGTCTTCATTTTCGTCCATAGAGCTCCCTTGGGTCAGTGTTGTAAAGATTCCATGATTTGGGGAGGTTTGGATACCTGCACAAGCAAGGTGCAAGCATGTACCACGCCCCCTTCCAGCATCTTTCTTTCTCTCTGCTCTTCTCCCATGCCTTCTCTTCCAAATGCAGACTTTTGTGTAAGGATGGCATGGTTGTGTGTAGAACATGTCAAGGTAGGTGTGGTAGAAATGTAGGTGGGCCCCCAAAGTAGTTGGAGATGAGTTGCAGGCATTCTGGACATTCTAGGTGAAACCTTCTAGAAGGTCGAAGTAAACCTTCCAGAAGGTTTATTCCAGTAGGCTAAACCTTCCGGAAGGTCTTTTGAAAGGTGATAGCTAAGGACCAATTTTTGTAAAATTTCCATAACTTTTGATCCAAACATTGGATTGAGCTGAAATTTTGACATCAGTACAGAGGACATCCATATCTACAACTTTCATGTTTTTCACTTTTTCAAATTCGAAGTGGATAATGGTAAACAATGGGGAAGATAGAGGTACTGTGTCAAAACCTTTCAATTCCAGTGGGCAAAACCTTCCCGAAGGTTTTCTTCCAAAAACATTTTTTCTTGGTTTCTTCACCTTCCAAGCCTCCCAATCCTCATGTAATGTATCTATCTCTTCACCACTCATTCACACTTAGTTGCAGGGTTCTGAAATCCATCAATTACACTATATTTACCTGTAACATCAAAATTTTCACATTATTCACAACTTCGACTGACTCTAACTAATTAAATGCGAAGTTGAGTTAAAATGCATGTAATGGGCCCGTTAAATATGCAATATTATGTGCTCATCATCTTCCTAACATAATAGATCACATAAAGCTTTTTATCTTTTCTCTGTCCCAATACTACTCCTACAATGGAAGCACTTGCATCACACATTAATTGGAAGGGTAGGGACTAATCAGAAGTTGCATTATTGGAGCAAAGATTAGTATGCCTTTAAGCTTATCAAAAGCTTTCTGGCATGCATCATCTCATACAAAGATACATCTTGACTAAGAAAATGACACATGGGTTTAGATATGACACTGAAATCTTTAATGAATCTCCTATAGAATCTTGCATGCCCTAAGAATGATCAAACATCTTTAACAGTTTTAGGAGCAGGTAAATTGCTTTTCATATCTACCTTTGCTTTGCAAATTTTTATTCGCTCTGCTAAAACAATGTGACCTGACACTATGCCTTGTGTCACCATCAAATGACATTTCTCCCAATTGACAACAAGATTGGTCTCCTCACGTCTTCTCAACACATTTTCCAAATTATTCAAACACAAATCAAAAGAATCTCCATAAACATAAAAATTATCCGTGAACACTTCCAAAAACGTCTCAACCATGTCACTAAACAAACTAAGCATGCATCTTTGAAATATGGTAGGAGTGTTACATAAACCAATAGACATTATCCTTTTTGAAAATGTACCAAATAGGCATGTGAATGTCATTTTTTTTTTGGTCATCAAGTGTTATCTCTATCTAGTTGTACCCTGAGTAGCCATCTAGGAAATAGTAAACTACATGACTCGCAATCCTGTCTTTGACTATCCAAAAATAAGAGATGGAAGTGGTCTTACCTAGTTACAGAATTGAGTTTTTTGGTAGTCTATGTACATGCACCATCCCGTAACAATTTGGGTGGGTACCAACTCATTAGCATCATTTTTTACTACTATGAACCCATAATTTTTAGGCACAACTAGGGTTGGACTGACCCATTTACTATTAAAGATGGAAAAAATGATTCTTGCATCTAACAATTTAAGCACCTTAACCTGTCCTCTTTCATGTGTGGCTTCAACCTCCGCTACATTTGACAAGAAGGTTTTGCATCTTCCTCAAGATATATGGCAAGATTANTTCCTAGTTACAGAATTGAGTTTTTTGGTAGTCTATGTACATGCACCATCCCGTAACAATTTGGGTGGGTACCAACTCATTGGCATCATTTTTTACTACTATGAACCCATAATTTTTAGGCACAACTAGGGTTGGACTGACCCATTTACTATTAAAGATGGAAAAAATGATTCTTGCATCTAACAATTTAAGCACCTTAACCTGTCCTCTTTCATGTGTGGCTTCAACCTCCGCTACATTTGACAAGAAGGTTTTGCATCTTCCTCAAGATATATGGCAAGATTACAAATTAATGGACTTATTCCTTTCAAATCAACAATGGTCCACCCAATGACACTCTTGTGAACTTGCAAGCTTCGATGAAATGACCATTGGAAAGGAATCATCCTCCTCAAAAAATGCAAACTTTAAGTCAGATGGGAGTTATTTTAATTTAGGTTTTGGTAGTTTGACAGTGGATGAGAGTGACTTGCTACCACTTGGGGCCAACTCTTCAAACTTGGGTACCCATGACCTGATAGTATGGACTACGTAGACCTTTAGCTCTTTATCTAGGCTCAAACAATCACCCTCCAACTCTGATTCTAACTCAGATGTGATAGACTCCAACAAATAAGACTTTAGTGAATCCTTAAGAAATGCTTTGTTCAAATGCTCAAGAGTCAATGAAATTCACTCCACTCACTTTTTCTTCCTCACCCGATTGCTTAGCAATATTAAAAATGTTAAGCTCAAGAGTCATATTCCAAAAATTCAACTTCATGATCCCATTCCTACAATTGATTAAAGCATTTAAAGTTGCGAAGAAGGGTCAACCAAGGATGACAAGAATTTGGCTGCTTGAGTATATAACTGGTTGAGTATCTAAGACAATGAAGTCCACTGGAAAAAAATATTTTGTCCACTTGGACAAGGACAACCTCAACAATACCCCTTGTAACTTTGATAAACCTATTTGCCAATTGAAGGGTGATGTATGTCGGCTTAATCTTGCCTAGACCTAGTTGTTGGTGGACTGAAAAATGGATTAGTTTGACATTAGCTCCAAAATCAAGTAATGTTTGCTCAATCCTAAAGTTTCCAATGATACATGAAACTGTGGGACACCCCGAGTCCTTATACTTTAGAGGGGCTTTGTGCTGAATTATGACATTGGCTTGTTTAGTTAATAATGCCCTTTTTGAACATTTTGGCTTCTTTTGACTGTGCACAAGTCTTTTAGAAATTTGACATAAGAAAGAACTTGCTTATGGCATCAAGAAGTGGTATATTGATTTTTACTTACTTAAAAAGCCAGTAAATATCAGCATGGTTGTTCAACTTCTATGTTTTCTTGAGTCTTTAGTGAAAGGAAGCAAGACNACAAGAAAGAACTTGCTTATGGCATCAAGAAGTGGTATATTGATTTTTACTTACTTAAAAAGCCAGTAAATATTAGCATGGTTGTTCAACTTCTATGTTTTCTTGAGTCTTTAGTGAAAGGAAGCAAGACAAGGGCATGGTGGCAGTGGCTCCTCATCTTCCCTAGACTCGGTCTCATTTGGGGAGACTTGTGAAATTTATACCATTGGTATGGTCCAGTATGTGTTGGTGGTTTGATGGGCTTGTCAATGACTTTGTCACTTCTAAGTGTGGTGATGGCTTGAACATGCTCTTGTGGAGGTTCCATGGTAGAAGGGTTACTTGCCTAGTATTGACCTTGTGGTTGTTTAGGTTGGGCAAGAAACTTGCCCTTTTCATGTGTGATCATTGACTAGATCAACTTTTGGATATGACTTTTAAGATCCTCGAAAGACTAGGTCATCTAAGCTCTAAACTCATTGAAAGCCTGAGTGAATTGATTGTTATAGTTCATTTAGCCTTGCACAAATTGGTTTAGAGTGTCCTCAAGGCTCTTTTTGTGTGGCGGTTGATGTGATTGATAAGTAGGAGGTCCTTGAGGTAGTGGTGGTGGTCCATGTTATGGATTAACGTGATGTTGCTATGTATTCCTCCAATTGAAATTCGGGTGGTTCCATTACCCTAGATTATAGGTCTCAGAAGAAGGGTTGGAATAGGGCTTGTTAAAACTGGAGATGGTATTTGATTGCTCCAATAACACCTCTTGGAATACGGGTATGGTAGGACACTCCCCAGTAGGGTGTCCTGACAAAGCACAAATTCCCACACTTGTTCTTTGGTCCAATAACAACTTGGTTTACCTTCTTCATCTCTTGAGCTTCAAGCTTTCAATATAGGGTGGCCATCTTAGCCCTAAGGTCATCATCCTCTTTCAAAATATATATGTCCCCTTGCAAAGTGGATGGTTTGACTTTCAATAGTGGTAAAAGAGGTCGTTTCCCACATTTGGGAACTCTCAAATATGGTATCAAAAAACTCAAAAGCCTATAGAATTTTTCCCATGAACTCCCCTTGAGCCATCATCTCTATAAATTGACACAGTTGAGTAGGGAAAGCATAATAGAAAAACCCTACCAAATTCCAACACTCAAATGCATGGTATGAGCAAGCTTGAAGAAGATCCTTAAATCTCTCCCAACATTGGTAGAATGTTTCTCCCTCTTTAACCGAAAAGTTCATGATTAGCCTATTAAGTGCATTGGTACGATGTAAAAGGAAAAAATTCTTGAGAAAACTCGATTTGTAACGCTTGCCCATTTGGTATGGAGTGGGCTTTTAAAGAATTTAGCCATTGTTTAGCATTATCCTTTAAAAATAAAGGAAAAAGTTTCAACTTGGCCAGTTCAGAATTATCTTGGAACGTCCCACATACCTCCTCGAATTCTTTAATATGTAAATATGATTTTTTTTTATTTGAGTCCATGAAATTGAGGTAATAACTACACCAGACCAGGCTTCACATTGAAGTTCTGTGCATTTGCTGGAAACACAAAACAAGAGGTATGATGTAAATACTCCCTTAAATTTCATACATTAGGAATTTCATCTTTTCTCTGATTATTGGCCAGACTATAATCAAAGGAGTTTGTGACTGATTGAGGTGAAGAAGGTTCAGATTGATTCACATACCCGACTGATTCTTCTAGCAAATCTTGAAAGAGAGGGTCTTCCTCACACATAAAAAGGTAGAAAAATAAAAGTACATACAAAGAATATAATGTCTCTTCACTTTTTACTTCAAAATACCATTGGTTCCCTGGCAACGGAGCCAGAAATTTGGCTTGATCTAAAATGTTTATACCCAAATGCAAGCGGTCAAGTTGTCGATATAATCCAGTTGATTTCGGAGTCAAATCCATAGGGAACTTATGTTGTTGTTTGAAGTTATGATCAATAGAGACAACGATAAATGAAATCATTGAAGTTTGAAAGTTGTGGTGATGATGATATTTTTTAGACAAAATATAATATTCTCTCAAATGGAAATAAGAGTCATTCTTTAGTTCGAGGATCCGGACATGTCCATATGTGTTTAGGTGCTATATTTGTGCAATGATTATTACTCAATTAACTCCTGCGTCAATAATTTACATGTTCATATCCTTAAATTTACAATTTGAGGGTATAGATTGAATTTGTAAATTAAGAGTATAGCTCCGATATCTTTGTAGTGGATCATAAGAATAATTTACTTATTCATCATCTCTTGCTGAAGTGAATGAGAAACTACTCATTCTTCATGACTTTGAGGAAGTTAGAAAAGTGAGTGAATCTCACCCCTCTAAGTAGAGGAACTTAGAATTACGAGAAGCAAAATACTTTTCTTCAACAAAGAATGAGTGAAACACTACCCACCCTTCAAAGTCATAGGAGAGCTAGAAAGGTGAGAGAGGTTCACTCCTCTAAGTGAAGGAAAGGGTAGTATTTATAGGCCAAGGGGAAAGGACAATGATTAGCCTTGAGTGTTGAAAGTCCAAGCATGGAGCTCAACAGTCTAGCTGAAAGTATAGGCATGGAGACTTTTTGATTTGTGTTTGCATTTGAATGTGAACCTGGCTTTCAAACGTGGAAATAATTGTAGCCTTGATACTCCTATGTTCCAACATTTATGCTCCTACAGCTTAGCAGCCATTTTTGGGGATTTTGTCTGATTTTGTAGTTGTGTTTAAATGTGAATTGGTGTTCAAACATGGACCCAAAGTCCACTCTTTCCTCTATCAATGCTTGGTCCCACTGTCTCTAAGTCTTCGTTTTAATTCCTGGATACATGACATCATGCTTGTATAACCCCTACACATTATTTACCATTAGATTATGCTATTTAAACACAATTATGGTGTAATTATCCCCACAAATGCATGATGAAAGGTACTTTTTTAATAGGGAATCACTTAGGTCCACACTAAGCTTGCAGATGATCACCTTGAGGTCGATCCCTTGCACACATGGTTTAAGGTNAAGAGAGCTAGAAAGGTGAGAGAGGTTCACTCCTCTAAGTGAAGGAGAGGGTAGTATTTATAGGCCAAGGGGAAAGGACAATGATTAGCCTTGAAAGTCCAAGCATGGAGCTCAACAGTCTAGCTGAAAGTATAGGCATGGAGACNGGAAAGGGTAGTATTTATAGGCCAAGGGGAAAGGACAATGATTAGCCTTGAGTGTTGAAAGTCCAAGCATGGAGCTCAACAGTCTAGCTGAAAGTATAGGCATGGAGACTTTTTGATTTGTGTTTGCATTTGAATGTGAACCTGGCTTTCAAACGTGGAAATAATTGTAGCCTTGATACTCCTATGTTCCAACATTTATGCTCCTACAGCTTAGCAGCCATTTTTGGGGATTTTGTCTGATTTTGTAGTTGTGTTTAAATGTGAATTGGTGTTCAAACATGGACCCAAAGTCCACTCTTTCCTCTATCAATGCTTGGTCCCACTGTCTCTAAGTCTTCGTTTTAATTCCTGGATACATGACATCATGCTTGTATAACCCCTACACATTATTTACCATTAGATTATGCTATTTAAACACAATTATGGTGTAATTATCCCCACAAATGCATGATGAAAGGTACTTTTTTAATAGGGAATCACTTAGGTCCACACTAAGCTTGCAGATGATCACCTTGAGGTCGATCCCTTGCACACATGGTTTAAGGTTGCGGTATCAGCCATCAGCTCTGAGACACATCGATCGCGGCGTGGAATCGGACAATACAACCTAAAATAAAATGTTGATAATGACAAGAAATTTAGGTCATATAGCGACATCGTGGAACTGTATTTCTCAATTCAATAACGTTATTTCGGCGAATCGGGATTCACTCAGATACGACTCTAACGACTCGGCTTCTTAAAAATGCTATGAGCTTTTGTTTGACTTCATCCAATAGTTTGGATCCCACAAAGATTAGGTTTTATGTGTCCTCGTGCACTTGTATGGGTTCTAGTGCTTCTGAGGGAGTTGGTATTGTATCCATCTTGTCTTTTTTTGTCCAGATCGTCTACATGTATAAATTCAATCTCCTTCTACTTTATAGATGACATGTAGCACTCCATAGCCATCCACTGATCCCCTCTTACAACTTCTATCTCATTTTTAGTTGGAAACTTCATCACAAGATGGTAGGTGGAGGGAATGGCCTTTATTGAGATTAGGGATGGTCTCCCTAGGATAACGTTGTAGGTAGAAGGTGCATCCATGATGAGGAATTTCACGATTGCAGTGGTTTGACATGGAGGGTTCCCCCATAGTGAGTACAAGTTGAATTGAGCCCAAGGGAAAGACCTTTTCGTTGAAAAACTTGAGCAGGTATGTTTTTATTGGCTCAAGCTTCTCCTTGACAATACCTAACTTCTCAAAGGCCTCCACTACAACAAAAATCATTTTTTGGGACNGGGTGTTGATAGTGAGAAAGTTCAAAATTTTGAAAAATTACTGAAGGATGCTTAACGTGTTTTGTATCCTCACTACAACAAAAATTGTTTTCAATATCCTCGTCGCAGAAAGTATTTTATTACAAAAATTTTTTTTCGTCGCAAAAAAAAATTATTCGTGACCAAAAAAAACGTCGCGAAAAGTAAAAAAAACGTAGTTAAAATCCATTCCCAGAGCACAAGAAAGTAAAAAATAATAATTTAATTAGCGTTTTGCGACGTAAAAAAATTGTTGCAAATAATTTTTTACATAAATAAAAAATGTAAAAAATAATAATTTAATTAACTTTTCACGACGTAAACAATACCGTCGTGAATAATTTTTTACATAAATAAAAAATGTTAACAATAATAATTTAATTCATTTTTTGCGACGTAAACAAATCATCGCGAATAATTTTTTTCATAAATCAAAAAAATAATAATTTAATTAACTTTTAGCGACGTAAAAAAATTGTCGTGAATAATTTTTTCATAAATAAAAAATGTTAAAAATAATAATTTAATTAGCTTTTCGCGACGTAAAATTATCTTCGCAAAAAAGCTTGTTCTTGCAATTTTTTGTGACAATTTTTATTTCGTCAAAAAAAAATTCATTTTTTTTTATTTTACATCAAAAATGATATTCCAATAAAAATTTTCACCTGTACACCAATAATACCTGTGTTCAATTAAAAATCAACACAATTAATACATTGCACATCTTTTTTTTAAAAAAACAAAATTTTATTTCAAAAATGAATGAATTACAATAATCAAATTACAAGAAATTCTAAAAATAGAAAAAATGGTTTTTGTCTACAACACAGCTCATCTATAGAAACAAGTAACAAACACAATTTGCAGCTTAATTCTGCACAATCTAACCCCTACCATTAGCTCAGCAACTCTGATCACTGCATCATCAGACAGCCTGTAAAGGACCTAAAGCAGGAGGAACAGATCCACTTGTAGCATAGCTCCTATTATGGCTGTCCATTGCAGCTCTCAACTCAACAGCTCAGCAACACAGCAAAAACCAGCTGTTCAACAACCAAAACAACCCCTAACCTGGAATCCAGGAATTGCAACAGCACAGCTCAGCTCACAAATTATCTCAGCAAATCTGATCCTACATCCATCCACTTCTTTCTGCTCAACCAGAATATAGCCTGCAAACCAGTGCAGGCAGAATACACTAATGCATTCAAATACACCATCTCAGAAGTATTATCCACCCAGCAAAGCTGGCTTTAATCCTCCAAATAGGCAAAGCCAAATAAACCTACTCAAATAACTCCTGCTCAAGCACTAGTATTAATCATGAATGATAAAAATCAGAACATAAAGTTTACTCACATACCAGTGTAAATATTGTGTGACTACGGCTCCTCAATAGATTACAGTTATTCAAATTCAACATTACGGTGCTCTGCCATCATCACCATGGATGCTTGTACTAGCTTTCTTTTTTCTGACAAGTTATGTACTTGTGCTAAATAAGTTGCTTATTTGTTTGAATGAATCAATTACATTTAGTAATGGAATTAAAATATACATGACCTTTGTTCGACAGTAATAGCTATCATTCAAGGCCCTAAAATAATAAGTTATGTCTCTATTTTAAAACCTAATGTTTCATGGATTGCACCAAAAAATACTTGCTTGCCTAACTACACTGAAAAAGATGAAAGCAGCAGGTAGGAAGTTCCAATGGTGAGCTGAACCGGACTGTTGCAGCAGCTGAACAGTCACGTGAACAGTGACTGTTCCAGTTGCTACAACCAATTAAAAGGCTGAGGGAGTTACACCTAAAAAAAGCCTATCTGATACAATAGCTAATCCTAACAAAGTTAAGCAGTTAACACAACCAGTTTGTCCTTGTTTATTCATGTTATGTGTATTTATCAAATAATTTTTTACCTGTTAGGGAGACCTTCCATAGATCTCCAGTGGATTTTCTGATTTGGGATAGGCTGCAAAATGATAAAATAAACAAATGGAAACTCAGCACAAAAACATTTAACAAAATATCACCATATCTCATCTCACTGGATGATTTAAAGAAGCTCTCTATAATTAGTAACAAATGTACTGAAACCTAGAAACACACTGACACTTAGCAAAAGTACTCAATCCCACATACCATAGCTCATAAACTCAGCCAATTAAGAAGCTTACTTCAAATCAATTTACAGAAATAAAGATCAAAGATTCTTTTGTACATTCGGGGTGTGTGTGTGTGTGTTTTTTTTGGGGGGGGGGGAGTGAGACAGAGAGAGAGAGAGAAAGAGAGAGGAATAATACTGATCAACATACTCATCGCTAGTTATGCACGCACTTATTTAGGGGGCTACTGAAGCAATCTCAATGTGTAATTTTAGATTATAAACTAAAAAACATGTAATTGTAAATGTTAAGGTGCACAGGAAGGTTATTAACAACTAACTCTGCCACAAAAAAAAAATGACAAACGCCTCAATCTCCATTTTGATGCAGAACTTTCAATTTCCATTCACCAACCAAACTGCTAACATAAGCAAAAGTTGAAAAACAGAAGGTATTGGTTATGAGTGTGTGTCTTGTTTACATGCTAGCAACAACCATGACTCTAGCTTTATAAATTACACATGATAATAGAGGTTTAGATTCACCCAATCAGAAGGCATCACAAAAGACAACATCCAGAAAAAGCAAATAGAGTACACACTCAAACAAAGAAGCATAAGCAACCAAAAATTAAAGTTGCTACAACTTGCCTCAGTTTTTATGCTGCATCCTCCCACTTTTTTGCACCAGCATATGGATCAATTGTAATGTTTATGACAACAGTCTTCCGTGTAGAAAAAGCTTCAGAAAATGCCGATTTGAGTTCATCAGGTGTCTCAACAAGATAACCCATTCCCCCAAAAGCTTCAATTAGAAGATGATATCCAGCACTAGGGACAAAAGAAGTCGGTGCAGGATCATCCTTGTAAGGTCCTATAATTTCTTCAGGGTTCCTCCAGTCACCACCATATACACCACTATTGTTAAACACTATAACCACCATTGGCAACTGATATCGAACCAAGTTCAAAGAAACACGCAACATATAAGTTTTTTCTGCTCAGAAGGAAATCAAATATGTCAAGATAATGGTGGTAAAAAGAATATAATATAAGAATGAATATACAAAAATATGGGCCAAGAAAGAGTTGGGGTGAAAAAAGTGCAGCTTCCATTTAGTTTAACAGAAAGGCTTCCTGTTTGTGCAACAATTGGGATAAATGAATTTTACAGAACACAAGCAACATGGTAAGAGTGTCACACGAAATATTTAATTCATTAAGAAGAGAAAGGAAAAAAATGTATCACTGCCTAGCAATCAAATACTCTAGAAATCACTTATTTCTAAATTGCTCCATGGATTTCCAGCATTGGGTTAATTAATTCACAATAGCTTACCCAAAAAAAAGTTGTTTCCCAGGTCAAGAGAAACAAGTGTTTTAAGTCCATATGCATCAATATATGCAAATACTGCCTAGCAATGTATCACTGCCTAGCAATCAAATATTCTAGTAGGACACATGTAAAACTTGCACACGAGACTGTTTAGCCAACAGGGGAAAATGAACTGAAGTCTACCAAAGAAAGATATTTTAAGTCCATATGCAAACAATATATGCAAATACTCTAATTGAGGCGAAACCTTAGCATGTTTATAGCTCAAAGGTGATTCAGCATAATGAGTGGATATGCAAAAAATATCTCCAAAACCACGTTGCAGTAAGTGAGGCTCCTATAGTAAAAGGAAAATTAAGTCAAACAACTATGAGTAGTGCTCTATTACCTCACCATGAAGCTGGTTTTTACCAAATTGATTTGTAAATATAAAGTACAGCTGAAACAAAAGTCCAACTAAAGTAAGAGTCTAGTTGTAGAAAGAGTCTAGTTGAAATAGGAAGCTCCAGTTGAGAAAATCCAACTAAGAGCTGCTGAATTTGAAAAACAAATGAAAAATCATAACTGCCGAAGGGGTCCAGCTGATGAAGGAATCAAATTGCAACAGCAGCTGAAAATACACATGAACAGTCACATGAACAGTGCACTTCAGACCAAAAATTGCTGCATTCTGTTTACGGGCCAAATAAAGAGAAAGCTTCTTGATAGTCCAGCTGGAAGAGTCCAGCTGATGATGCAACTGCAATTCCCAAAGACTGCCGAAGACAACTGAGGAAACTGCAACAATAAATCAGTTGGAAGAGAATCCTGCAGCATAGTTTTCTAAGGGTCAAGACCCAATTAATTGGCCACGATAGTTTTCTCCTCCATAGCAACAACAAAGAAACCAACCTGCATCTCCCCTGCAATCAACTCTACAAATAATAACAATAGAGCTTCCAGGACCTTGCATGACAGTGTACTGTATTATAATAAAACCTTTAGCACTCCACAAGGACAATACGAATGTCATAGTTATGTGTTTTGGATTAAAGAATGCACATCAAGTATTCCAAAGAAGGATCGATGAAATTCAAGATAGAAAAATATATCCAAAGAATTATAAAGATAAAAGAGACAACTATAAAGCTAACAAAGCTTAGCTTACACTTGAAGTTGATTATATCATCATAGAGAGAGATGCTTTGGACACAACTTAGAGCGGACTGTTAAAAGGAAGGGCACCAAAGAATAGTACAAAAAGACTCCATAAATGCTTATGGAGCAATTAAAAGCTTTGAACTTAACAGTTACACGATAGAAAAAGAAATTATCTTCCATTAAAAATTAGTCTTGAAATTTGAATATTAATTAGACCCCAAAAGTTCCTGATAAGAGAAGTCTAAATGCCAAAGAAGTTTGTCGTTCTTGGTTAAGTTGCTTCATTTGAAGGTATTGAACAAGTGGAGCAATAAGTCATTAACATTGATGTTAGAGCTATTGACAGACCTTTTACCTGAAGGTCATATTCTTCCAACATCTCTCTATGATGTTAAGAAATTCTTACGTGCTTTGGGATTGGGATACGAGTCCATTTATGCATATAGGTACGATTTTATGCTATTTTGGAAGGAGAATAAAAAATTGGATAAGTGTACAGTATGTGGGGAGTCAAGATATCAGCTCAATGATGGTAAGGGTAAGAAGTTACCTCATAAGATTTTGCGATACTTTCCCTTGAAACCGAGGTTACAGAGATTGTTTATGTCGAGAAAACGGCTATATATATGGGGTAGCACCAAGAGAAGCGAGTGGACGACGAGAATTTTTCACGGCATCCTGGTGATTCTGAAGAATGGAAAGACTTTGATAAGCAATATCCTGATTTCGCTTGGGACACTCATAATGTTAGGCTTGGATTGGCCACCGATTGTTTTAACCTTTTTGGCAACATGAGCAACTCTTACAGTATGTGGCCTGTGATCTTGATGCCTTACAATTTGCCTTCCTGGAAATGTATGAGCGATCCATTCTTCATGATGTCATTGCTTATTCCAGGACCACAGGCACCCGGGAAGGAGATTAACGTATACTTGCGCCTGTTAATTGATGAGTTGAAAGAATTGTGGGAAGATGTTGTAACTTTTGATGCATGTAGCAAACATACATTTCAAATGCATGCAGCTATTATGTGGACGATAAATGATTTTCCTGCTTATGGTAACCTATCTGGATGGACTACAAAAGGTTACAAGGCATGCCCCATTTGTAATTTTGATGCATTATCACAGCCATTAAGAAGCAAAATTGGCTACACAGGCCATCGGCGTTACTTGCCGCAAGATCACAACTGGCGACGAAATAAGTTATTTAATGGTAAGATTGACACGTCGCAAAAAATAATTTGCAATGATTTTTTTGAATTTTGCAATGAAAAAAATCGTCTCAAAAACGATTTTTGTTGTAGTGACAGTAGTGCATATCAATTTCTTCACAAATCTAAAATTCCTGATGTGCATATTAATATAATTATAGAGTTAAGTAATGTGTCATTCTTTGAAAATAATTTTCCATTTTGTCACATCAATCAAGCTCATTAAAGAGACCAATTGATTCTACCACTAATAATGGTCAAAATGAGAAGTTCATTGAAAATGAACCTAAACGTAGCAAGAGGACAAAGAATTTGAAGTCATTTAGTCCTGATTTTGTAACTTATCTATTATAAAATGATCCTTAAAATTTCAAGAAGCTATGTCCTCCCTCGAAGCTCCTTATTGGAAGGAAGCTGTCGATTCTAAAATCGAATCCATTATGATAAATCATACATGGGAGTGGGTAAATCTTCCACCAGGTAACAAACCTTTAGGCTGTAAATGGATCTTTAAAAAGAAGATGAAAACCATGGATCCATTGACAAGTATAAAGCTAGACTTGTAGCCAAATGATATAAAGCAAGGGAAGAATTGGATTGTTTTGACACTTATTCACTAGTTACTAGAATTACTTCCATATGGATGTTAATTGCTATAGCTAAATTGAATGGTCTTGAAATACATAAAATGGATGTAAAGACATCATTCTTAAATGATGAATTAGATTAAAAAATATACATGGAACAACCTGAGAGGTTCATTGCTAATCGGAAAGAAAAGAAAGTATTCAAGTTTGTTAAATCTCTGTATGGTTTAAAACAAGCACCGAAGTAGTGGCATGAAAAATTTGACAAAACAATGTTGTCAAATGGGTTCAAAATAAATGACTGTGACAAATGTGTATATGTCAAGAACACTCACAGTGGATACGTTATTGTATATCTTTATGCTATAGGCAACAATAACGATGTCATTAGAGCTACCAAACGGATGTTGACAAATAAGTTTGAAATGAAAGGCTTAGGTGTTGTTGACATTATACTAGGAATTAAAATTTCTAGAACATCAGATGGACTTGTGTTATCTCAATCTCATTATATTGATAAAGTACTTGATAAGTTCAAAAAGTATGAGATAAAACCTATAAGAACACATGTCGATGTTAATATCCATCTTTCAAAGAATAAGGGTAATAGCATATCACAGTTAGAATATGCACGTATAATTGATAGTTTAATGTACATAATGAATTGTACCCGTCTAGATATAGCATATTCAGTGAGTAAGCTAAGTCGATATACAAGTAATCCCGAAAAAGACCACTGAAAACCAATTATTAGAGTTTTGGGATATTTAAGACATACTCAAAACTATAGTTTGCACCACACGAAGTACCCAACAGTACTCAAGGGATATACTAATGCTAATTGGATATCCGATACTAAAGATTCAAAATTCACAAGTGGATATGCCTTTACCTTGGGTAGTGCTGCCGTGTCTTGGAAATCCTTAATACAAACTTGTATTGCAAGATCTACAATGGAATCTGAGTTCATTGCCTTAGATAACGTTGGAGAAGAAGCAGAATGGCTTCGAAATTTCTTAGAGGATATTTCAAATTGGCCAAAGTATGTGCCTACAATATGCATTCACTGTGATAGCCAATCTATGATTGCAAGGACACAAAATTGTATGTATAACGGTAAGTCTAGACACATATGTCATAGACAAAATACCGTTAAACAATTGCTCTCTAATGATATTATATCCATTGACTATGTGAAGTTAAAGGATAATATTGCAGATCTGCTTACAAAAGGTTTGACTAGAGTGCAAGTGGAAAGTTCATTGAGGGGAATGGGCTTAAAGCCTATTTGCTTAATCAAGAGTCACCATAATGGCAATGCAACTCAGCTGACTAAAGATCCCAAGGTCGATGTTCAAAGGGACAACTGAATTATGTGTAACTCAGTACGCACTGAGAAGATTTTCTAAACTCCTCCTCATTCCTATGATGAGACAGTGCACATCTACAGCGAGAACCAGATTAGGTTACATTTTTAATGAAATTTTGTGACTTGAAAATAGTCAAGTAGAGTATAGCAGGATACTCTTAATCAGATATCACTTCTATGAGTAAAGAAGGGGCTATTTCTATGAGAATCGTAGGTTAATTACAATAATATTACTCATGAAAACAAGTGGTGTTCAAGGCCAAAATGAACACAAACATGAGAAGCAACTGTGTCCGAAGGAAAACTGTGTGAATTCTATTGTCTTGTTTGACACAAATGATTGACAATGCAAAGACATCATGTCCATTGGATAGCCAAGTAAATCCGATAGTTTGTCACTACAGAAAGTTCAAGGCCACTGGCTACTTATCCAGATGCAGTAACCTTTCACTTATACTTGAATCAGTGTCTGCATTATCATACATTGAATTTTTATTCATGTAGGGGATTGTTGGAAAAATGGATATGAAAACTAAATTAAAATAGGACTCTCCCATTGAAATTAGTGGGAACATGATTTTCAATTATTTGTTCTGAATCATTAATATTTGTGAGAAATTATGTCTTAAAAATTATCAATTTTAATTAGACTGAATTTTTGGATTTGGAGTTGGGTCAAAAATGGTTCAGATCGGAGTAGTTGACGAAACAGTATTAGAGGCGAAGCCCAATGCTTAGGCGACGCCCAAGGCTTTTGGTAACCTTGCTTGGTGCCCTGCTTTGTGCCTTGCTTGGTGCCTTGGCAAGTGGGGCCCAAGGTCTTGACACCTTGGCTTGGGGCACCACCTCTCTTGGTCGCCTCACTTTGTCTCGCCTTGCCTTGCCTCGCAGTCTGTTGCCTTCACCTTCGAGTACCTGACACAACCGTCTTTTAAATTAATTTTTAAAATACGCGCCATACATAATTGTCGTCGTCCAGAGTGTGTCTTTGAACAGGTGTGACAAACAATGGCGTCCTTTGCCTTCCTTTGCCTGTTCAATTTAATTGAACAGGCACCTAGAGTCTATAAAAGGGCGACCCCTACTGCCATTTGAAAATACGAAAAATACGGAAACACTAAAATTCAAGAACAATTCTTCTAACCTTCATACTTCTCTCCCTCTGTATACATATTGTTGCATCGTTGTTCTTCTTCGTCGGTTTAAGTACAAGCCACAAAGTTGTGTTCGCTAGAATCTTGGAGATTGAAGTGTTGCTTCTCCAAGAACGTAAATCCATTCTATCTTGGGAGACAATTGCTCATAAACCTTGAGCACCAAGAGGGAGCAAATTTATCTTAAGGAGATTGTGGATACATGGCTCGGATTTATTCTAGTTTTGTGGTTCTGATTGTTGCTGCTATTCTGTATCCATGTGAGTGCATTAATTTGTTTAAACAGTAGGCTTTCTGTTTTAGATTTGCAACAGTTTTTTAAGCTTCTTAAATCTAAATATATACACAATATTTTCGTATAACACAAGCAAAGCTAAGAGTTGACATACTTCCTCCACTTGATGTGATTGAATATTTCTCAACACCCAGTTAGTCCAGCAAATTATTCATTGATTTAGCTTGCACCAATTAAGAACAATGGAAATTATGTTTTGTGGTTTCCATTATTGATTGCTAAATTTTTGTAGGACACAAAACAAAGATGTCATTAGCATAAAAGGGAAAATAGTGAGATTTTTGCCTTTTCCCAGTCATCTTCTTAGTAACTAAGAAGACAACTTTTTTGATTTGCAGCACTTGGGGGCTTCAACTATAACAGTTTTCCAAACATATTACCACCTTTAAGCATTGGTTTTGGCTTTGGTGGATTAGTGTTCATTGCCTGGGACTTTGCCGTACTGGAGAGCTTTTTACACAAATTCACAAGAGATCTCCTTCACTTTGCTTGCTAAATGCTTTTCATCTGGAGCTTCAAATGAAGACCTTTTGCACCAACTCAAGTCTACTATCTTTACATGGAAATAAAAAATATTACAATCATCTATATATGAAGTTTATAACAAAACAATTTACTACAATTTTTTTGCTAACAATATAACATTAATGTTTAATTCAATGCAATTTTCATACCGAACTACTAGTACTTGAAACTATAGGCTTTAAAAAAAGATCTCATCTTTTGTGAATTTCTGTTAAAAATAAATAAGTTTGTAGAACAATACCTAAAAAACAGAGAATTTCCTTCTTGAGAATTTGGTCTTGCTCTCTCCTGGTAGTTTGCTCTCTCATAAATAGCCAAAAAGAAAACTAAGGGAAAAGAGGGGGGCATGTTTCCTCCCTTAATACTAATCTTCACTGAGAGAGAAAGAGGGAGAGAAGGGAAAATCTTCATTAATTTTCTCCTTAATTTTCAATTTGAAGGTGAGGGGAAAGAAGAGTTTATGAAGAATGGAGAGGTGCGTGTCCAGATTTGTTTTCTCTGCAATCTTTAGATAGATGAGATTTTTGAGAAAGAGAAACGCACGTCTCTACAGGTTTGAGTGTTCCTTAAAGTATTGTTGGGCTGAAGCCATCCTTTTCTGTGTTCATTTAGAGAGAGAAAAATGTGGTAAAAAATGTGAGACCCGATCATGCATTACGTGCATATTAGTATAATTTTGTGGGCTAAATTATAATTATGTAAAATTATTAAAGGGTTAATTAAATTAAATATTTCTTAGGCATGATGTGAGTGAGCATAGATTGGGTATGTGGACCTCGTCAGTGATGTATTAGTGAGACCCATTCATAGAAATTTCATGTGTGAAAATACTTAGTGGATCGATTTTAAAATCACTTAAAAAATTGGGGGAGACAAGTGTAATTAACCCATTAATATGGGTCACCTTTACATGTGTTTGGCATATAAAAATGGGGATTATATTAAGTGTTAGGTGTGTGTGTGTTTAATTCATGGAACAACGTGTGTGTGTCTGGTTTCTTTGTTGAAACCGTGAGGGTGAGCAAGAGAGAAAGAAAGAAAGAAAAATTTTTTTGTTCCTTTGAGCCGAAGGCAAGGAAGGTATGTGAGACTCAATTTAAGCATGCGTTGTGATTAATTTTAGTACATATGTATTTGTATATGTGTGGATCGTTTTAACATGTTTTTAAATTAGTGGCTATTTTAATTTAATTCATGGACTGTTTTGGTTAATTTTAATGGGCTGTGTTAGTTTAATTTCAAAACATATTTTGTGAGTTTAAATTAAGTATATTAAACATAAATTAGTGGGTTGTTTTGTATTAAATTAATGGGCTGTTTTATTCTAAGTTTAAAACAGATTTTATTAAGAGTGTTAAACAAAATTTAAGGGTTGTTAAGAATAGGTTTAAAATAGGTATACAATGGGTGTGAGAAAAGTATGAAAAACGAACACTCGGGATGCTTTTCGTGGGCTAGGTTGGAACCAAAATTATGGGAGTGAAATAGGGAGTTAACGGGTTCAAGGAAGGTCCTGTTTTGTATGATTAAATTGTTTAAGGGTGGCTGTGTTAAAAGAAAAATGCGATAGGGGTAGCAAATGGGTGCCGAAAACGCCGAAACCTTGATATATAAATGTTATTATCACATGTGTTAATTTTAATACAAATGACCTGAAATTTTGCAGGCAGCATTTTTAAATGATGCTTGATGTGATGATGTGAATTTCAAATCAAATGAATATAATATCCGGTGCGAAATGTATGAAATGTCGGAAGTATAATTTTTAGGATTCGGGGTCGAAATGTGTGCAAATGGGCTGCCCATCAATGTGTTTGACCTACTTAATCCTAATTGTGATTAATGTGAGTGATTTTAGAAATTTGGGGAGGAAATGTGATCCTTAGAACAAAAGTGTTGTGTGAGTGGATAGTGCAGTAACCGGAGTTATCGGGGCACTTTGGGGTGCATCATTTTGCATGCATTTGTGTATGATTAACTATTAAATGTGATAAACATATTAATATTGTAATTAAAAATTTGTTAGGTGGAACGGGTGAGACAGTCAATGTTGGAACAGATACGATAAGACCGAAAGGATCCATCGATAAGACCGAAGGGCTGTAGATCTATGCATTTGAGGTGGGTGTATATCTTTATATATTTTAAAAATGCTATTATGATAGTAAATGATAGAATTTAATATTAATTCTCCAGGATTATGTGCTACTTGCTTATGTGATTGAATGATGCTTTGTACTATGTATTATGTATTGTGGAATGTGACGCACTGTTTGAGACAGGGGCGTCGATACCTGATCACTGGGAGTGTAGTGGTGTGCTAACACTGTGGTGTTCTCGGGAGGTTCGGGAGATACGGATCCATGTGGGATCGATTGCCCTATGAGCGGTAATATGGATGTGATGTGGCTTGTAAATTCGTTGAAATTGGATTGATGCTATTGTTTGATACGTGTATCTACATAGTATCTACCTACTTCAGTGTATTATTATCACTTCTATTTCATATACAACATGTATACTCACTGAGCGTGTGGTTTAACTCACACCCCTATAGCTTCTCTTTTCAGGTACTATAGAGGAAGATGCAGACTAGTCCATTGTCTAGTCGATTGCATCTTATACAACGTTAGTGTGATATCACTCAGATTGAGTGTCGGTATGACCAATTGTTAGGTTGTATATTATATTTGTGAGAGATTATTATGGCAAGTTATTAGTATATATTTGTAAACGGACTCAACAAGCATACTTTGTGATATATGCTATGTGGGTGTGAGATTTTGTATATGTCTATAACTTGGGAAACAAATAATTTATACATGTGTTTTATAAATGGTACAGGTTATGAGAGAGGTTTTACCATCATGCTTAATGACTAAGCCGATGGGTGGTGTTGTTGCACCTGTAGGATTATTTAATGTTTGATTAGTCCAGATTATAATAATTGTAAACATGTGTATCAAAAACCTAATCACGTCTCATCCTTGGTAGACTGGGGTGGGGCATGACAAATTAGTTGGTATCAAAGCTAAAGTGTATAATTTTGTAGTCGAGTTGAGTCTAGCATGACAGTGGAGTTAGGGATTGGTCTGTTTAGGTGGGGTGTTAGAGGTCTGTGTGAGTGTGTAGAATATGTATTGCATGTTATCATTACCCAAATGCAATATTCACATGTTTTACAGTGATACATGGAGGGATAAGGGTCATCTACTCAGGCTAGAGATAGCGGAAAAAGACCCTAGGGGAAGGAGGAACTAGGAGATTTGGAGACTAGACAACTATGAGAGGCAACAGTTAAGTACATTGAGCAACATACAACGAAAGCCCAGGGGTACATTGTATGAGCAGTTTAAAAAGCTTGATTCACCAATATTTACGGGAACTGCAGGTCCATTGGATGCGGAGAACTGGTTACGACGCATCGAGAAGATATTTAGAGTAATGAGAATTGGCGAGGAAGATAAATTGTTGTTGGTCACTTTTATGTTAGCGGATGAGGCCTAGTATTGGTGGGAGGCTATGGAAAAAGCATTGTTCCCAGTGTGCACTAAGGGGAAGGCCAACTCAGTTCCTAGAGTTTCCACATGACGGCAGTTTACAGATGCTTTTGATAAGAAGTATTTTCCCTTGAGTTATTGATACCAGAAACATAATGAATTTTTACATCTGCAATAGGGGAATCAGTCAATGCTAGAATACGAGGGCAAATTTAGTCATTTGTCTAGATTATGCCTTCTGTTGTAGTAGATGAGGGGGAAAGATGCAGAAGATTCTAGATGGGGCTACATTATAATATTAGATCTCGTGTTTCGATGCTAGAGTTAACAATATTTTCAGAATTATACAACAAAGCCCTGATTGTGGAAACTGATCTGAAAGAAATGGAAAGTGTAAGTGAGGAGGCAAAAATGGGAAGATATGAGCCAAATGGATAGGGTTTCATGGGAAGTTTCTTTAGTAGAGTCTAGAGAGGAGTGTTTCCGAAGGGTGCAAGTAAGAAGAAATCAGAAGTCTCATTCCAGNTGGGAAGTTTCTTTAGTAGAGTCTAGAGAGGAGTGTTTCCGAAGGGTGCAAGTAAGAAGAAATCAGAAGTCTCATTCCAGAGTCGAGGACAGGGAGTGAATGGATGATCTTCATTTGCACCAAATCGAGAGATGGGACAGTTTCGACGGAGTACAGTTACTTGTTACCATTGTGGACAGGTTGGGCACATTGTATGGAACTGTCCTATGGGAGGATCAGGACCTGCTATGCCATGACGTTGCTTTTTATGTGGTTAGGAGGGACACATGCAGGGAAATTGTTCGCAATATTCTATCCAGATTTTATTGGTGGGCAGTGCATCTATGGCGTCTCGAGGAGTAACGAGTGGCAGCGGTCAAGGACGAGGAGGCAATATTGGAGGTAATGGTGCTGGTGGTAGTGGACCGAGCGGACTTGAGGCTGGAGCTCACGTCTTTGTACTTACCCAGCAGGATACTCAGGCGACCCCGGATGTGGTCACATATATGATATCTATTTTTGGTCAATAGGCACGAGTACTTATAGATTCCGGTGCCAAACGTTCATTTATATCACTGTCATTCTCCATACATGCCAATAGACCACCTACTCCGTTAGACTGTGGATTAACTATAGCTACTTCCACAGGTGATTGTGTGACGACCAGGGTAGTACATAGGGAGTGCCTAGTTTAGGTAGAGAATTACCTATAGATCTGTTACCTTTTGACTTCCAAGATTTTGATTTGATTTTAGGAATGAATTGGTTGTCTGCATATCATGCTACTATTGACTATTTTCGTAAAGAAGTAGTATT
>CAUOFW020008757.1:0-15941 GCA_963454935.2 Ilex paraguariensis | reverse complement strand
TTTTGATCTACTTCGGAGAATAAACTGATTTAACTCATGTATTTGTAGCATGTGTGAACTATATGGTTTGAAAAGATATAGTGTTAGCTTCTAACAAAAAAAAATGGTCCACAATTTGGAATTTTCAATAAGAGTTATGGGACATTTAATGAAAGGTACTCTGTTGGTTGATGGTTTATTATAGTTGTCCAATTCGAGTTTGTGTGTTTTTTTTTCGCAAATCTTATCTCATACCCTTCTCCAATATAAATAATATCACTTGCAAAAAGATTCATGCCTAGCATCATTACTAATCAAAAGCCTAAATTACCATCCGTCTCCTAGAATAGTCCATAACGACATGATATATAACTAGATATCCATCCCAAATTTTTTTTCGTCAATTCCTCTAAGCTAGCTAATCCATGAATTCGAATGAATAATCAATCCATAACCTAACTAAACAACACACCCACTTATACATAATATATGTCAATAACACACTTTTTCACCAAGCAAAATGTACAACACATAGCTTGCCACTTACTCCCCAAATTTCATGGGATTACACAAACACTTTCACATTTCAAATTCAAGCAGAAGTTCATTTAGGCCCATTTCTAGACCTATCCCTTTGTTTCCATGACTATAGGTAAGTCCTAATTCATTACACACATATTATCATTCCATAAGAACATCCAATGGTAGAAGTGACCGGAGTAGGAGGGAATCCTACCTCTTGGAGCGTAACAGGAGTGTGGAGAACCTCAAGAACACCTCCAAAAGTCCGAAAATCTTGATTTTTCCAAAATCTTTCCTTTGGATTTCGATGAAATTTCTTCGTTCTTGGTACGTACGCATAGCCCTCACCGCATAGATAAACTTTAACTCTTGTCTTGACGGATTCCGACCGACGGAACTCTGAGAATCGACGAAAGAAAAATTGGTTTCTCTCCCTCTTTCTCCCACACGTTTAAGGTCTGAAATGCAGAGATATTTCTGCTGAAATATCTGATTTTTAAACCCTATTTATAATTTTAAAGACTTGACTCATATCGAGCCACACGCCCCTCACTTGTCTTGGTCCGTTTTCGCCTCGAAACGATTTATTTCATCCCGATTTATGTTCAAATTATTTATTTGAACTTTTGTTAAATTATAAGGAAATTTATAATTTCTAGTTTTTGGGACATTTGAAAGTTCATTTGTCACCCTTTATCTCGTTAAATGTGTAAAATTCGACTATCTCAGAATTCGATGAAAATTGACAAGGCAGCTCGATTTCGTGACACGAATCCACGATGAGGTCCGTTGCATCATCCAAGCGCTAGAAAATATACTGATTTTAAATCCGTATTATAATGGTAAATTACCATTATACTTTTTTCAAAAAAGTTTTGAAATTTCTCAGGTTTTACATTATTCGCCCCTTAAAAGAATTTTGTTCCTGAAATTCACACACACATGCACGTTCAACCACATGCATATTGAATAGTCATATAATATAAATGACTATACGAATGTACCCCCATCCTCAAACAAGAAAGGATAATTGATACGAATAGTGTCCTCGCGCTCCCATGTCGCCTTCTGCATTCCTCGGTGCAACCACTGCACCTTCACTAACCTTACGGTATTGCCGCATAAACCTGATCCCGACTATCCATGATGCGCACCAGTCCCTTCTGAAGGTACCATCAACATCAACAACTAACTCTCTCCAATCCACCACATGTGGCAGATCTGAAGTGTATTTCTTTAGCATGGAGACATAGAATACCGTGCATAAACACCGATAAACTTGGTGGTAACGCCAACGGTAAGCCACCTTGCCCACTAAAGGGCCCAATAAACACCTCGGCGATAGTTTTCCCGCTTGTCGAACCTGATCATTCCTCTCTTAGGCATCACCTTCAGAAAACATGATCACCTACCTCAAACTCTAGAGGTTGCCTCCGTCCATCGGCATAGCCCTTCTGCCTGCTCTGAGCTGTGAGAAACGATTCTGTATCAAGTCCACCTTGTCAGAGGTGGCTCTAATCAACTCCGAACCCGTAGAGGGTCTCTCTCCTACCTCCGTCAACAAACCACGAGAACGACAAGGCCTCCCATACAAGCCTCGTAAGGTGTCATCTGTATGCTCGCCTGATAACTGTTGTTATAGGCGAACTCCCACCAAGGGCAAGTGATCTTCCCGCTACCCTTAAGATCTAGGATGCATGCCGTAGCATGTCCTCTAATATCTAGATGGTCTTCTCAAACTAACCGTCTGTCTGGGAATGAATGTTGTGCTCATCATCAACTGTGTTCCCCATGGCTTATTACAAACACTCCCAAAAATGAGCTGTAAACCTAGGATCCCGATCTGTATTATAGATACGAGTACCCCCATGCAACCAAACAATCTTTGTATATATAGCCTACCGAATTCCCCCAGTGTAAAGGTCACCCATCACAGCCACAAAAAAATGTGCCGACTTAGTAAAGCGATCTACTATCACCCACACCGCGTCATGTCCTCGCAATGTCTTGTGGCAAGTGAGTCACAAAATCCATCGTGCCATGTTCCCACTTCCACTCAGCTACCTCCAGCGGCTAGAGTAATCCTGTTGGTCTCCGGTGCTCAGCCTTGACCTGTTGACATGTGAGACATCGGCTAAAAAATCTCCACATCCTTCTTCATTCCCGCTCCAATAATATTGGCGACGAAGATCATGGTACATCTTCGTGCCACCTACGATGCACAGCAAATCGGGGAGCAATGGAACTCCCTGAGGATCTCCTCCCTTAGCTCCGCAGACTGGGGAATTGTAACCCGTCCCCTATACCAAAGACTACCATCCGAGTGAATGGTCCAGCCCTTATCATCTATCCCTGATCGTACTCGGTCTTTAATGGACAATATCTCCGTGTTCTGCCCCTAAGACTCAATCACTCTACTTAGTAGGGAAGCTGCAGCCACCAAACGCCCTAAAGTACCTTGAGTCTGCCCCATGTAATGTAGCCCAAACTGTCCCACAGTCTCTAGCATCTGCTACTCTCGGGAAGCTACACTAGCCAAGACTCCCCATGACTTCTGGCGGAGTGCATCAACCACCATATTTGCCTTACCGGGATGGTAATGTAAAGTGAAGTCATAGTCTTCTAGAAACTCCATCCACCTGCGTTGCCTCATGTTAAGGTCCCGCTGTGTAAAGATATACTTCAGACTCTTGTGGTTTAAAAATACCTCAAATTGCTCACCGTACAGATAGTGTCGTCAAGCCTTCAAGCCAAAAACAATGGCCCCCAACTCCATGTCATACGTGGGGTAATTCTGCTTGTGGTTCTTTAACTGCCAAGAACCATAAGCTACCACCTTCCCGGACTGCTTCAAAATGCAACCCAGCCCATCCTTGGAGGCATCACAAAACACAGTGTACCCCTGTCCCCTCTCCGGAACAATCAAAATAGGAGCTGAAGTGAGCCTCCTTTTTAACTCCTGGAATGCCTTCTCGCTAGAATCATTCGACTCAAACTTGACCTCCTTCCGGGTTAACTTGGTCATGGGTGCAGCTAGTCTGGAGAAGTCCTCAATGAACCTTCTGTAGCACCCTACAAATCCCAAGAAACTACGTATCTCGAAGACTGACTTTGGTCTCTCTCAATCCATGACTGCTTCCACCTTTTTTGGGTCCACGAATACACCCGAAGTTAACACCACGTATCCCAAAAATTTCACATCCGTAAGCCAAAATTCACACTTGCTGAACTTGGTGTACAACTGATGGTCTCTCAAAGTCTGGAGAACAACGCTCAAATGACCCTCATGCTCCTCCTCAGACTTGGAGTAGATCAAGATGTCGTCAAGAAAGACCACGACGAACTGATCTAGATAGGGTTGGAACGCCCTATACATGAGATCCATGAATGCCACCGGGGTATTCGTCAATCTGAATGGCATAACTGTGAACTCAAAATGCCTATACCATGTCCTAAACACTATCTTAGGGATATCTGTCTCCCTAAATCTCAACTGATAGTAACCCTATTCAGCTACCGATAATCTATACATAATCGAAGGGTTTTGTCCTTCTTCTTGGCAAACAACACCGGAACGCCCCAAGGTGAAGTGCTCAATCTACTAAAGCCCTTGTCCAACAATTCTTGCAACACTGTAAGTGTCATCCTATGTGGAGTCATAAAAATGGGTATGTACCCGGACGTAACTCAATGGTAAAGTCTACATCCCTATTTGAAGGTAATTCTGGTAGTTCATCCAAAAAAATATCCTCATACTCACGAACCACCCGAGGTAGACCCAACTCCTGTCTTGCCTCATCCTCTAGGGTAAGATTTGCTAGCCAATCCATTAACTGTTTGTGCCAATGAAAGTCATACACATCTTGGGGTAAAACATCATGCTTTGCCCCTTGGAACTTGAAACAAAAACCTTCTGGCTTAAAAGCAGTGACCCTCTTCTGCTCACAATCAATGATGACTCGGTGCGTCGTCAACCAATCCATCCCTAGGATTTCATCGAACTCCGACATGTCCATGACCCTAAGGTCCATGGTGAGTAGAATCCCTGAGATCTCTAACTCACATTTTCGACATATCTGATCAATGCAACCTTAACCTTAGCTCCTAAGGTCGACTTTTCCCCTAAAAACTCCTGTAGGGTTTTGATTTCTAAATCTATTTTATCAAAGAAATGTGAAATAATGGTATATGGCATGCTATAATCCAATGACACATGTGCTCATAATCCAAGAAGTAAGAAATGTACCGTAGGCCATCGACTGATCTGTCGGCTCAGTCTGAGGTGCGATGGCGTAGACACGCCCCTGGGTCCTTGAAGTTCTGACTTGTGGGCCCTATCCTGGACCTCAACCCATGCCCTGGGATCCTTGCCTGTAAGGATAATCCCGCCTCCCATGACCCACTTGGTGACAATGGTAACATGGCCTCTGCCCTACTTGGTTAGGAACCCTAAAGTGTCCACTACTTTGGGAGGTTTTCCCTTGGCCTTGACCTATATCCTGGCTTATCCAGCCTGATTGCGGCGTATCAACACATAAAGTACTAAGGGCTTGGACAACACCCTGTAGTTGGAATAGATCTCCATGGCCCAAAATGGGACAGAGAGGAATAACGTGTGCTTTTGTGAGTCCCACTGACGACTAGGACTGAGACATCTCGAAACTCCGTGAGGTTTGCCTCAGGGGGCAATTCCTCCTCACATGGACTGGTTGTTGATAATAGAAACATGTCTTCTGGCCTCCTTGAAACGTTCCCTTGAACTTCTTCCCTCCTTGGGACAACACTACTCTGGGCTTGGCCCTGCCCCTGTGATCCTTGTGGGCTAGATGTCTTCTGCTTTTTCCATGAACGTAGGTGGCTCATGGAACTTAAGCTCCCTTGGATGGCTTGAGTGCCTTGGCTCATATTGGCGCTTGCCTATGCTAGGTTAGCAGCCATTATCCCTATAGCTTCTATAAAGGCTTGTTGGTCGAAGGGCACTGGTGGTTGATTATTGTTCCGCCCACCGCCTCGACGTCCTCTTCCTCTACTAGCCATCTAAACACAAGTCAGATAGCAATAGAGTACTAATTTAGTATCCCAAAGTAGGGATCAAGTTCAAATTTTGAGATTTCTCTCCTTGTCTCATTAGTAGTGCATGTGCCACCTACTAGTAGACATCTAGACATTGAACTATCCCGTTCATCCCTTTTTCCAAACTCCTAAGGTTATGTTCTCTAACCCTAGTGTTTCTTCTTCCATATACATTTCACCATGCATATAATTCACATAACACATAACTTGTAGCATATATAAAGCACATAACATGAGATGCACAACGCATGTAATGGTCTAAACCCATGCCCCATCAAGCCCTAGGTAAATCGTATACCTAAGCTCTGATACCAAGCTGTGACGCCCCAATATTTGGGGTGCCCTTTTATTAACCGTTGATAACCCATCAACCCGTAAAAATACCCGTGATTGTCGTATGATCCAACACCACGTCAATAGTCTCCCAATTGCCGGGATTATAACTCACACGTGAAACCCGTGTACTTTTTATCATTTAATCTAACTGTGGACCAATGTACCCCATTTCATTCTCCATTATAGTCCATTTGCATTATAGGGACTAAAGGATACCTAGCCCAAAGGCAGGGGAAAGGATTTTAAAAAAAAATTCAATGTTTGGGAAAGCGTACTGGTATTATGTACCGATACAGTTTGCCTTCTGGAAAATACATACCGGTACGGTTTTCTTTCTGGACCAGACTGTACCCGTACACTTTGTCCAGTTTTGCCTTTTTTACCTGTTTTCCATATCCAATCCATTTCAAACCATCTTATTTTCATCCAAAACATGCATGATGGAGTTTTTCACATAAACTCTCATTTTTTACAAGTCATTACAATTAATTTACATGTATGTACAATGCCAAAACGAGGTTTTAACAAAAGTTTACAAAAAACTAAGGTTAAAGGTCACTAGTCGGCCCCTCTTCACCCTTGAGGCTCCTAATGAGGACCATCCGTCGGAGTGTATCCCGCACCTGAAATGTTTTTCCCGTATTGGGTGAGCCACGCTCAGTAGATTATTTCCTACAGATGCTACTTCCCACCTAAGTGCATATGTAATGTTTATATGAAACAATCCACAAACAACATTCTTTTCAATCAAGACAATGCAATCCTATGTTAGGGATTTTTCCATGAAATGAGATGAGACTTACTCATGCGTTTTAACCCGAGTCCTCATCGACTTCCATAACACAATGCAATGCACTTGTATAATGAATTTGTCAATTGACGAAAATACATCCAATGACTGTTTGACATAAAGTTGTGTTTTTATAAAATCAAATTAGTGATGGATGTTACCCATTGAATGGGTATTTTTATAAAATAAAATCTTGTGTCTTTGTTGGGCAACGGATTTTGGAATCTCACAGCCGGCTCCATAAGTCTTTCTACACTTTTTGGACTTGCACCATCGGAGTGTATGAACCAAATAACCAGGCTTTGCACACGAGGGAGAATGTAGCCCTGCTTGCTATACTCGACACAAGTTTTTCTTTTCTATGCAACCGTGGAACTCTGTTGAACCTTGGTCCAACGGTACCGAGCCCATTTGTCATCCACCGAGGATGGTGTTTGACCCAAACCATGCACACACCCATACCCACACCCATGTCTCATGCGCATGGATGCGATGTTTCCGTGCAAATGCAATGTAATGCACCATTGCTATCTCAATGCCATGTTTCATATGTAATGGGTGCCATGTGAACAAGTTATGCCGCATAATAACATATTCCATGGCAATCTATATCTCATGCATATATTTACGAATTTCATCACCATGTTAATACATCAATAAACACATATCAACATTTTATTCTCCAACGACCAATCACAAGCATGTTATTACATAATATATGTCAATAACACACTTTATTCACCAAGCAATAATATAAACACATAGTATGCCACTTACTCCCAAAATTTCATAGGGTTACCCAAACATTTTCACATTTCAAATTCAAGCAAGAAGTTCATTTAGGCCATTTCTAGACCTATCCCCTTGTTTCCATGACTATAGGTAAGTCATAATTCATTCCACACATATAACCACTCCACAAGAACATCCTAGGGTAGAAGTGAACCGGAAGTAGGAGGGAATCCTACCTCTTGGAGCGTGATAGGAGTGTGGAGAACCTCAAGAACACCTCCAAAGTCTGAAATCTTGATTTTTTCAAAATCTTCCCTTTGGATCTTTAGTGAAATTCTTCATTCTTGGTACGTACGCGTAGTCCTCGCCACGTAGATGAACTTTAACTCTTGGCTCAACGGATTCCGATCGACGGAACTCCAAGAATCGACGAAAGAAAAATAGGCTTTCTCTCTTTCCTCTCCCTCTTTCTCCCACATGTTTAAGGGCTGAAAATGCAGAGATATTTCTGCTGAAATATCTGATTTTTATCCCTATTTATAATTTTAAAGACTTGGCTCTTATCGAGCCACACGCCACTCACTTTTCCGGGCCTATTTTTGCACCGAAATAATTTATTTTATCTCAATTTAAGTTCAAATTAATTTTATTTGAAATTTTATTCAATTATAAAGAAATTTTATAATTTCTTTTTTTGGGGACCTTTGAAAGTTCATCCGTCACCCATTTGTCTCGTAAAATGTGTAAAATCTGACTATCTCGAAATCTGACAAAAATTGACTGGGCAGCTCGATTTTGTGACACGAATCCAACGGTGAGGTCCGTTGCATCATTCGAGCTCTAGAAAAATATTAATTTTAAATCCGTATTATAATAACAAATGACCATTTTGCCATTTTTTAGAAAAACTTCAAAATTTCACGGGTTTTACAAGGTTGATTAACCTTAATCAATATATAAATTAAAAAAATAATAAAGTGGAATTAGTGTGATAGAATAACTAAAAACTAGCAATTAATGTGACACCCTAAATTCATGGGGTCCGTTAATTTCCCATCAACTCATGGAATGCCCGTGGATACCGTATAACTCGATATCGCACCGTTGTGTCCCATTTACCAGGATCCATAATTTAACGAAATCCGGGCAGAGTCTCCTTTGTACGGGAAGCTCTACCCCAAAACACAATCTGTGCAATCAACATTTACATGACCCATCCGAGGTCCAATATAATACCATAACCACACAGGGTCCATTTTATACATAAAACTTGACCACACCGGGTCCAATCATCATATTTATATCAAAATATGCAAGGTTATATTAAAACAGTCCATATATACTCTATTACAATTCCTTTACACATTACATGCCAAAATTTAATTACAAATCTACTTTTACAAAAAAAAATGGATTGGAAGCCACAAGTCGACTTTTCTTCAACCTGTGACCTGGATTGTGAGCCGTCCATTGGTGCATGACCCACACCTGAAATGTTTCCCGTATAGGGTGAGCCAATGCCCAGTAGAATAATCCCTACAGAGGCTACTCATCACCTAAAATGCATATGCAATGTATAAATGCAACATTTCACAACAAGTATTCCCTCCAACAATAACATATAATACAATGTTGGAAAATCATGATGCCATGCCAAGTAATGAGATGAAACTCACCCATGCATGCTATCCCGAGCCCACACCGACTCCCACAACACAATGCGACACTTACGTGTAAAACAAACGTCTTTGATGAAACACATCCAAAGATCATTTTGAAATCAACCATATGTCATAAAACTAATTCATTCTTGGATGTTTCCCATCAAATGAATAATTTATATATCAAAATCATGTGCCTTTATGGGGTATCGGATTCAGGAATCGCACCTCCGGCTCCGTACGCCGTTACACTTTTCTGGAATTTCACCGACGGTAAGTGTATGAACCAAGTGGTCGGGTTTTTCACCCGAGGGAGTGTCTAGCCCTACTTGCTATACCCGACACAAGTTTTCTTATGCATGTCACCGTGCGACTCCGTAGGACATTCCATCCCACTTTCCCGAGCCTACCATCAAGAACCAATGTTGGTGTTGATCACCCCATGCAACCCTACACCCACACTCATGCATGTAGCCCATGAATGTGATGTTAATTCCATGTCCATATTGCAATGCATGCCAAATGACAATTTTTAAATATCATTGTATACCATGACAATTAATATCATTTGCATATAATCACATAACCATTTCAAGTTCAATATATCCAAGAGCATATATCAACACTCCATCAACATGATAACACATAATACATGCTAATATTACATTTCATTCACAAGGCATAATATAAAACACAAAGCATGCCCACATGATCCCAATTTTCAAGGAATTACATAAATACTTCCATATACCAAAATCAAGCCAAGATTTTATATGGATCATTCAAACAAAATAAAAATCAGAATATATGATTTTTATATAATCAATTATCTAAACATTCAAGAAATCACAAACTAGCACTTTCTAACTACCAATTCACACTAAAATTGATCCTACCCATTTTCATAGCACCAATCATAATGGAAAAATCTTAGAAATACCCAAAACAGCCCACATGAACCCTATGGACACCTTAGGTTAGAAATAGGTCCGAGTAGGAGGAACCCTACCTCTTGAAGCGTAAAGAATTTGTAGGAAGCCTCAAGAACAAGATTGAAGTCCAAAGCTTAGATTTCTCCAAAATCCTCCCTTTGAATCTTCGGTGAAAATCTTTGTTTTTGGTACCCACGCGTAGCTCTCGTCGCGTAGATCGACTTTAATTCTTGGCCCGACGAATTCCGACCGACGGAACTCCGAGAATCGGCGAAAGAAAGCTTGAAGAATTTTATTTTTTCTCCTTAGCTCTTTGGTTTGATCCAGCCGGCAGCAAATGAAGAAATGAAGAGCAAATATCTGATTTGCTCACTTTTATACCTTCTAAACACTTGGCCCTCGTCGCGCCAAGTGTCATCCTTTGTCCGGGTCCGTTTTCATCCCGAAACGATTAAATTTCGTACCGATTTAAACTCAAAATATTTTATATGAACTTTATTTAAAATATTTTTTAAATTTTCAAATTTTTATAAAAATTTCGTTTTTAGGGGTCATCGAACACCCGTCACCTCGAAAAACGTAAAAAATCTGACTATCTCAGAATTCGACGAAATTTGTCTGGGTAACTAGATTTCGTGAGACGAATCCAACGGTGAGGTCCGTTTCATCATCCGAGGTCTATAAAAATACCAGTTTTTTTTTTTTTTTAACTCACACTATAATGGCAAATTACCATTTTTTGTTTTTTTTTCAGAAAAAGTTAAAATTTTTCCCGGGTTTCACATTCTTCCTCCCTTAAAAGAATTTCGTCCCCGAAATTCACATACACATGCACATACAATCACATGCATATGCAAAAGTCAATTAATGGTAAATGACCAGAAGAATATACCTCCATCCTCGAACAAGAAAGGATAACTAATACGGACAGTGTCCTCGCGCTCCCATGTTGCCTCCTCTACTCCTCGATGCTGCCACAGCACCTTCACTAGCCGCACGGTTTTGCCTCGCAAAACCTGTTCCCGGCTATCCATGATGCGCACCGGTCCCTCCTCGAAAGTCCCATCAGCATCAACAACAAGCTCTCCCCAATCCACCACATGAGTCGGATGTGGGGTGTACTTCCGAAGCATAGAGACATGGAATACTGCATGAACACTCGATAGATTTGGCGGTAAAGCCAACCGGTAAGCAACTGTACCCACTCTCTCAAGTACCTCGAAGGGCCCGATGTATCTCGGTGACAGCTTCCCCCGCTTACCAAACCGGACCACTCCTCTCTTAGGCATAACCTTCAAGAAGACATGATCTCCCACCTCAAACTCTAGAGGTCGCCGCCGTCTATCAGCATAACTCTTTTGCCGGCTTTGAGCCGTGAGAAGACGCTTCCGAATCAAGTCCACCTTCTCCGAGGTGTCTCTGATCAATTCCGGACCTGTAGAAGACTTCTCTCCTACCTCCGTCCAACAAACCGGAGAACGACATGGCCTCCCATATAGTGCCTCATAGGGTGCCATCTCTATGCTCGCCTGGTAACTGTTATTGTATGCAAACTCCACCAAGGATAAGTGATCTTCCCAGCTACCCTTAAGATCTAGGACGCATGCCCGTAGCATGTCCTCTAAAGTTTGGATAGTCCTCTCAGACTGACCGTCTGTCTGGGGATGAAAAGCAGTGCTCATCATTAATTGTGTCCCCATGGCTCGCTGGAAACTCTCCCAAAAATGAGCCATAAACCTGGGATCCCGGTCCGATACAATAGATACAGGTATTCCATGCAGCCGGACAATCTCCCGTATATACAACCTGCAGAATTCCTCCAATGTGAAGGTCATCCGCACAGCCAAAAAGTGTGCCGACTTAGTAAGCCGGTCCACTATCACCCACACCGCGTCATGACCCCGCGATGTCCGTGGCAAATGGGTCACAAAATCCATCGTGATATGCTCCCACTTCCACTCAGCTACCTCCAAAGGCTGGAGTAATCCCGCTGGTCTCTGGTGTTCAGCCTTAACCTGCTGACACGTGAGACATCGACTGACAAAATCGCCAACCTGCCTCTTCATTCCACTCCAGTAATACTGGCGACGAAGATCATGATACATCTTTGTGCCCCCTGGATGAACTGCAAAACGGGAGCAATGAAACTCCCTAAGGATCTCCTCCCTCAGATCTGCCAATTGAGGAACCACAACCCTTCCTCGATATCGAAGACTACCATCTGAGTGAGTAGCCCAGCCCTCGTCACCCATACCTGCCTGTACACGGTCCCGGATGGAACAATAGCTCCGTGTCCTGACTCTGGGACTCAATCACCCTGCTCAGTAGAGACGGTATAGTCACCAAACTCCCCAAAGTACCCTGAGCCTGACCCATATAACATAGCCCGAACTGTCCCACAGTCTCGAGCATCTGCCACTCCCGGGAAGCTACACTAGCTAAAACTCTCTGTGACCTTCGGCTAAGTGCATCAGCCACCACGTTTGCCTTACCAGGATGGTAATGCAAAGTGAAGTCATAGTCCTCTAAATACTCCATCCACCGGCGTTGCCTCATGTTAAGGTCCCGCTGTGTAAAAATATACTTCAAACTCTTGTGGTCCGAAAATACTTCAAACTGCTCACCATACAGGTAGTGACGCCAAGCCTTCAAGGCAAAGACAATGGCTGCTAACTCCATGTCATGTGTGGGGTAATTCTGCTCGTGATTCTTTAGCTGTCGAGAACCATAAGCTACTACCCTCCCAGACTGCATCAAAACACATCCCAGCCCGTCCTTCGAGGCATCACAATAGACCGTGTACCTCTGTCCTCGTTCTGGAACTATCAGAATAGGAGCTGAAGTAAGCCTCTTCTTCAACTCTTGGAATGCATTCTCACAAGAATCATTCCACACAAACTTGACATCTTTCCGGGTCAACTTCGTCATAGGTGCAGCCAATCGAGAGAAATCCTCAATAAACCGCCGGTAATACCCCGCCAATCCCAAGAAACTACGTATCTCGAAGACTGACTTCGGTCTCTCCCAATTCATAACTGCCTCAACCTTCTCCGGGTCCACGGATACACCCGAAGCCGACACCACGTGTCCCAGAAATTTCACCTCAGTAAGCCAGAATTCACACTTGCTGAACTTGGCATATAACTGATAATCTCTCAATGTCTGGAGAACAATTCTCAAGTGACTCTCATGCTCCTCCTCAGACTTGGAGTAGATCAAGATGTCATCAACAAAAACCACAACAAATTGATCTAAATAGGGTTGGAACACCCTGTGCATGAGGTCCATGAATGCCGCTGGAGCATTGGTCAATCCAAATGGCATCACTGTGAACTCGAAATGCCCATACCGCGTTCTAAACGCCGTCTTAGGAATATCTTCCTCCCTAACCCTCAATTGATGGTAACCGGTTCTAAGATCTATCTTGGAATAGACTCGTGCCCCCCTCAGCTGATCAAACAAGTCATCAATCCTCGGCAAAGGGTACCTATTCTTGATAGTGACCCTATTCAACTTTCGGTAATCAATACACAACCGAAGAGTCTTATCTTTCTTCTTAGCAAACAGAACCGGAGCGCCCCAAGGTGAAGTGCTCGGTCTAATAAACCCCTTGTCCAACAATTCTTGCAATTGTACCTTGAGTTCTTGCAACTCAGTAGGCGCCATCCTGTGTGGTGTCATAGAGATGGGAGATGTATCGAGATGCAACTCTATAGTGAAGTCCACATCCCTATGTGGAGGTAATCCCGGTAGTTCATCCGGAAAAATATCCTCATAATCACACACAACCCGAGGTAGACTTAACTCCTGCCTCGCCTCGTCTTCAAGGGTCAGGCTTGCTAGCCAACCCATCAGCTGCCCATGCCATCTGGAGTCGTATACTGCTTGGGGTAAAGCATCGTGCTTATCCCCTTGAAACATGAAACAAACCCCATCCGGTGTGTAAGCAGTGATTCGCTTTCGATCACAATCAATGACGACTCGGTGTGCCGCCAACCAATCCATCCCAAGGATCACATCGAACTCCGACATGTCCATGACTCGAAGGTCCATAGTGAGTAGAATCCCTGAGATCTCCAACTCACACCCCCGACATATCTGATCAACCCTCACCCTAGCACCTAGGGGAGAACTCACATGCAATGGCTCTTTCAAGGTCTCAACCTCTAAGCCCAAGTCATCCACACAAGATGCAGCAATAAATGAATGAGATGCACCAGAATCAAATAACACTCTAGCCCATAAGCGGGAAAGTAGAAATGTACCCTGTATCACCGACGGATCTGCCAGCCCAGTCTGTGGCATCATGGCGTAGACACGCCCCGGAGTCCCTGAAGTCCCGGCTTGTGAGCCCTGGCCTCTTCCTCGACCCATTCCTTGGCCCATCTGGCCAGCTTGCGGTGTCCCTGCACGAGAAATAGTAGGGCCTTGTGCTGCACCCTGAAACTGGTACTGGCTGCCCTGACCCGTAGTAGGGTAGTGAGGAGCATACTGCGTCTGTGGTTGCCCCACTGAAGTCTGAGATTGCGACGACCCATGACCCTGGGATCCCTGCCTCTGAGGACAATCCCTCTTCATGTGACCCGGTTGGTGGCAATGATAGCAAGTCCTCTGGCCAACCTGGTAGGAAGGTCTCTGATTTCTCCCACCTTGGGAGGATTGACTTTGGCCTTGGCCTTGATAACTGCGGTCCTGTACCTGAAATCCTTGTGGAGTAGAAGTCCTTTGCTTCTTCCTTGAGCTAGAAGAAGAGGATTGGCCTTCCTTCTTCTTGTCTTTTGCACCAGACTCCCGGATGCTCCTTGCGTCATCCACCTCTCTCTCAATGGCCAAAGCTGTGGTGACCATCAAGTCGAAGTCTTGTAGTAGAAGACCGACATTTTACCCCGGATGGATAACTTCAGCCCATCCTCAAATTTTCTAACCTTGGCCATATCTGTGGCCACATATTGGTCAGCGAAACGTGCTAACTCAGTGAATTTAGCCACATATTCCATCACTGACATCGTTCCTTGCCTCAGATCTAGGAACTCCCGGGCCTTTGCATGCCTCGCAGTCGCCGGGAAGTATTTCCCCATGAAAAGTTCCTGGAACTCTACCCATGTCATGGCCTCCAAGTTCTTGGAGTCTTTCACCCAATCCCACCATACTTGGGATTCCCCCTCCAACTGGAATGTAGCTAGAGTTATCCTGGTGGCGTCAGAGGTGATCTCCATTGCCCTCAAGATCTTGTCAACCTGCCGGAACCAATGATCAGCTACCATCGGGTCCGCCCCTCCCATAAAGATCGGCGGTTGATGTGCCTTGAACTTCTGGAGATGACTGGAGCCTCCTTGGCCCCCACTTGTACCCGTCTGTGCAATAGTAGCGGCCGTAGCACTAGCTTGTGCAATGGTAGCCGCCGCTGCACCAATAGCCTCCATGAAGGCTTGTTGGTCAAAGGCCGGTGGTGGTTGGTTGTTATTCTGCCTACCACCTCTGCCTCGGCCGCGTCCTCTTCCCCTTCCTCTATTTTCCATCTACACACATGTCAAATAGAAACAGAGCATTTACTTAGTATCCCAAGATAGAAGTCAAGTATTTAAACTTGAAGATTTTCCTCCTTGTTTCACTAGTAGTGCGTGTGCCACCTACTAGTAGACATTTACACATAAAACTATACCATTCATTCCTTTTTTTTTTTTTTTTTTGAACCCAAGGTTATGTTTTCTAACCCAGTGTTTGTTTTTTTTTTTTGTTTTTTTTTTTTTTTCATGTGCCTTTACCATGCATATCATTCACATAATCACATAGCAAGTAATCATGTTTCACATAACACGTTGCACAAAACATGTAACAATTTAAGCACATAAGATGAGATGGCACAATGCATGCAATGGTCTAGTCCCAATGCCCAACAAGCCTTAGTAAATCGTA
>CAUOFW020008756.1:0-15941 GCA_963454935.2 Ilex paraguariensis | reverse complement strand
AATCGCGTTAACTTCCATTCCCGCCAATCTCATTTCACGAAACATAGCAAACCCATCTGAAAACAATGAATTTTGAACATATCCAGCTATCAAAGCATTATAACAGACGGTAAGTCTTCTTGACTCGGGATTTTCATCGAACAGCGTCCGTGCATCGTTAGTTCTACAACATTTGCAATACATTGAGGTGAGAGCAGTTTGGACAAAGGGTTCGGATTCGCACCCGGTTTTTACCACATGGCAGTGGAGTTGTGCGCCGGGGACGGGGAGAGAGAGGTTGGCGCAGGATTTGAGGACGAATGGGAAGGTGAAGGCGTTCGGGGAAATGCCTGAACGGAACATTTGACGATAGAGAGAGAGGCCTTGTTGGAATAGGCCCTTTCTGACTAGTTCTCGCAGCTGAGTGTTCCATAGGGTGGCTGCGTAAGTTCTGGTGGCTTGGAGGTGGGACAAGAGTCTGGTTGTGGTGTGCAGAGGCAAGGGTGGTCTGGTCATAGCACGAGTAAGTTCGAATGTGGGCAAGGGTGGAATTCGGGCGGGTTGAATAATCTTTAATTTTAATTTTAACTCTAATTTTAACCCTAATTTTAATCCGGGTTGAATTCGGGTTTCTTGATTTCGGGTTATTGTCGGGTTGAGTTTGGGTTTCAGTCCAATCTTGATAAGCATATCAATCCATTTCCCTCTAAATCAGCGACAAGATTACTCAGCAACAAACAACAAAAATCAGCAAGCATCAACGGCAACCAACCAGCACAGCAGAAACACGAAAAAATTGCAGAAAAAAAAAACAGAGAATAGGGGAGTTCTCCACCAGGCCAACACCTCACCAAGACAGCACACAGCCACTTCAAACGAGTTCTAGTGTTTGTGCACAATGGAAAGCCAATCTCAGATCTTGAGTATATCGAAGAAACCACCACAGCCACTGCCCATCGCCGCCACCTCTACTGCCACCACAACCATTGCTCATCGCCACCACACCCACCAGATCTGAGATGCCATAGCCACAAAGGTTTTGCGCAGATCAAGGCTGGTCTTCGTTGTGGTCTTCGGCACAGATCAAGACTGATAGTGAGTGAGAGGGAAGCCGAGAGAGTGAGAGAGGCTGAGAGATGGAGACAGAGAACAAGGGAGAGAACGAAAGAGGCAAAGAGGCGCATGGAGAGGTTGAAACCGAAAACCCGCGGGTTGAAATTTTTTTGTCCAAGTATTAAAAATTTTAATTTTTTTGGGTCGGATTCAGATTGACCCACCCAAATTGCGACCCTAATTGTGTGGACATTTTGTACTGAAGTTTGTTTACACTTTGTGACACCCATCTAAAGCCACTTATTTTAGAGGATAAATCATTTTGTACTCATTTGTTTGAGCTCGTTTACTTGTTGTATTATGGGAATAAATTATTATATTAGATTAAAATTGGTCTAATTGTGTTTTGTACCTCGTTTGTTAGTTAATTCAAAATTAATTATATATAATATGTAGTACTATTTTAAATACGTATATCAAGTGCATATTTTTAATACACTATATCCGTACCAATAAGTCTATTTCAATAGCGGTGGTATTATAATCTAGATGGGGTATATTATATTTCAAATTACTTTTTTATCTCTAAAATCAGATAAATCACCTATTTATCTCCTCGTATGCGCATGTCTTTCACTTCCATTACAGTTATTCTGTCCAACTCGTTTTCGTAATCGTATTGTAAAATAATGAATTATTGAATTGTATTAAGTAATACAAACTAATTCAGAATAAGTGAATAAAATACAAAATTAAATATGAGATAAAAATATTACGCATTGTAATTCAGTGTTTGATAAGACATTCGATTAAGGGTGAGATAAAAAGGTATTAATTATATATTGACCAAAAAATTATCAATCTTATCCAGTTATTAATGTTTTTTTTTGTGGGTAAAATAATAAATTTAAAACTTAATACGCTTGAACAAGACTATAATATCACCTCTCCAAGTGGTATTATAATCAACTCAATAGTAAAGATAGAGTGTATTATTTGGATAAGTATTTAAAATAAGACAATACGTTTTGCAACCAAATGTAATATAAGGTTAAATTAGAGAATTTTAATTTATTATAACGCTATAATCCACACTTTAATATTGCAACTAAACGACCCATTATATTTTCTAAAAGAAAAATTGTAAATCTAAACGTTATAAGTTAAAGTCTTGACATTCCATTGAGGTTCGGTCATCCGAGATTTATCCCTCATAAATATCTTAATTTTGGCATGAAGGACCTACATTTGACTGAACTGAAGAAGAGATTACTCGAAATGTGCATAAACTGCTTGAATGCCCCTAACAATTTAACAATTTTTTTTTTTGATGACATACCAGAAGAGCAAGCACATTTGTCCTCAATTTGAATACCTAATTCAATCCAATTATTGAATTAATTATGAGTTATAATGTTAAATGAAGTTTTGCTCTAATTTAATGGTTGCATTGAATTAGGTTATAAAAATTAAGTCATTAAATGAGGTCAAAATAAATTTTTTTTTATCCAAAGTAATTTGAGCAATGTTATGTAACACAAATCTGTAATCTAAATTTGTATCCAAAATGAAGGAGGACTATTAGATCAGTGGATCCCATTTAAAAAATTTACGAGACTTACTCATCCAATGATCCTCCTTCATTTGATATAAAAATTTGGGTTACAAATTTAGATTAAATAGTATTTTCCAAATAATTTTTAAACGTAAATCTCGATTTGAGTTATTTGTATGAGTAAATCTCATAAATGTCTCTCGAACTATGATACTCAAAACAATCCTCAACTGTAGATCTAGTATATCATGATTTGAAAGAATGAACCACAACCTCTGTCTCAGTTAGTTATACTATTAAAAAAAGGGGAAGGTGGGGGTGTGGTGTACTAATCTTCCTATAGTAATAGTTTATGCATAGTGTTATTTATCTCAAATTTATAATTTAAATTTGTATTTCAAATTAAGGAGAACCATTAGATCAGTGAGTTCCATTTAAAAAAGTTGATTGGACTCACTGATCCAATGGTCCTCCTTGATCTAAAATACAAATTTAAATTATAAATTTGAGATACATATTATTACTTATAGTTTATTACTATGGGTTAATTGTTAATTAACTTTCCAATGTTATAATAATAATAATAATAATAATTAACTTCCTAAATCCCAATTAGCGGCTCACACTCTACCATGACTATATGATCATCTCTCTTAATCGTCTCTCTTGCATCATGTTTGTTTCACCTCTTTCCTTGCTCACACACTTATAACCAGTATCGTATCAAACGTCCAAATTCATTGCATGTGTCATGAAAATGAATAATCAGTCAAATAATCTTAAGAATAACTCAAATAGTAACAGAAATGATGTATCTATATCTATATTTATATATATATATATACTACTAATAAAAGTACCTTAACATGAAAAGCTTTTGATTCACTATTTTACCCTCACAAATAATTAAAAAAGTCATTCTATCATTCTACACTTAATATCTAAATTATTATCATATCTTTATGTATTTAAATCTCTAAATTATGTCTAAGATCACTTTTAGTCATATATTCCATATATATAAATGTCAATTTTTATGAAATTTTTTGATTGATTATATTACTCTTAAAAAATATATGCATCATTATAAGTTTTAACAAATATTCAAAAAAGGCTTCAAAAATTTCTTCATATAATATTACTCACCTTATGACTACATATTTATATTTTATTTTTCATCAAAATGTTTAACCCTTTCATTTTTTAAGATAAAAAATAATGTATATATAGTTTTACGTGATTTTTTAGTCGCAGTAAACTTTTCAGACTTTGTTAAAATTTTATGTGAATTTTTTTTTTTAAAATTTAATATGTTTTATAGTATATATTATAGCATTGTATATTAAATTTGATTCCAATTAATCTAGATAATCCTAAATACAGTAAGATTCTAATATGATTAGTATGTTGATAATTATTTTTTTTATTCAATGATTTATAAGTACAATTTTAATCAAATTAATTTTCTAATTATCTATTCTCTATTTATAAATGTCAATTTTTATGAAACTTTTTGATTAATTATATTATTCTTAAAAAATATGTGCATTATTTTACATTTTAACAAAATTTTATAAAAACTCCATCAATATAATAATACGCATCTCATTTATAAAGATAATATTATGATTACATATGTATATTTTATTTTTATCAAAATGTTTAACTATTTTTTTAAAATAAAAAATAATATATATATAGTTTTACATGATTTTTTAGTCGCAGTGAATTTTTTACACTGTGTTAACATTTTATGTGAAAACCTGAATTTTTTAAAAATTTTAATATGCTTCATAATATATATTATGGCCCAGTATATTAAATTTTATCTCAATTGACCTAATTAATCCTAAATACAATAAGTTCCAATACAAGGTATATTGATAATTATTTTTATTTTATTTAATGATTTATAAGTGGAATCTTAATCAAATTAATTTTAAAAAATTTAATTTTCAAACATCACTAAAAAATCACTTTCAATTACAAAATTGTAGAAACAAAATAGAACTTTAATTATTTTTTTTCTTTTTTTTATTATTTTTCTTAAAGTTAGAACAATAACACTTGAAAATATACAAAATTTTCAAAAGTTTTATAGTAGAGTATGAGAGATGAAAAAATATATTTAGTAAATTTGAGATCAGATTTAATTCAAGTACCCATATACCAAATATTTATTTATTAATTTTTTTAAAAAAAAATTATTCACGTGCAACGCATGTGGTGTATTGCTAGTAAATCTAAATGTCTTGAATTTAAATTTTGACAATTTTTTGAGATCAGATCACATGAAATTTATCCCTCATAAATTTTTTAATCCCAACTTAAATAATCTATTTTTGATAAGATAAGAGAGAAGATTAATCGAAATTCACATACGAACCCTGACACCTCCAAGCGGTACTCAAAAAAAAAAAACTTGTTGAGAGGCAACAGACGAGTGCAATTTGGGCATTGGGAACAAGAATAGGAAGCGGTTGAGATCCCTCTCACAATATATGGTAGCCCTTTATGGAAATTCTGACATATGTTGGGTGAAATTTCCTTTGTTGCTGATTTGAAAAGCCTCTGTCGATCCTTTTTTCCTCTCTCTCTCTCTCTCTCTTTTTGCATAGTTGAAGGGAAAGGAACTGAGGAAGAAATATTAATTTGAAGAGGGAAATTTCTGGTCAAGAGAATGGAAAGCTCGGAGGGAAGTTTTTCGGCAGCAGATGCAGACAGAGAGTTGAATCCTGGGCGGAACAAGAATTTTGAGGTCGATCCCATATCATCAAAGGTGGCTACGTCGTTGGAGATTAAGGTAATTTTTTTTGCGATTTAGGTACTGCCTTTTTTTTTTTTGTGAAACAAATAGAAAAAAACTTCACCAATTTCTTACAAAAAAATCTTTTTAGTGAATGTGATCTACGTAAGCAGTGTACAAGACTCCCGTCATCGCAGCCTGGTCGTCGCCTCCCTGTATGGAATATAGCTGCCTACATGATGAAACCTTCTTGTTATGTACTCATGTAACTTGCCTGAAAATTACCTTGCAACGAAAGGATGTCCAATAATTTATATACACACATTTAATCATATTTTTAATCGATGTGGGATCATGACATTTTATCACGCTTCCATAGCTGATGTATACGACGGGCCCCCACAAATAATAACACTGACTCAACCTCTTTGCTTTCTCTTTGGTGACTCCACTTAGCTATTATGATTCAATGAAATAGCACTATGTCCATAGATAATACCAAGTCATTTTAATCTAGCTTATAGGTCACCATTTCCGTGACTCGACCAGAGAAAGCTCCAAATCACATTGCATTTGATCTCATACTCGATGTGGTGACTAGCTCTGATATCAATTGTTATGTATCCATGAATAGAATTTATCCTGAAAATTGACTTGTAAGGGAATAGTGCCCAAGAATTCATATATATACATCCAATCTTATGTTTGACTGTTTAGTATTTTGTGTGTGATTGTTCTTTTTACATGTTACCCATTATGTGTGAGGAGAAGAAACTGAGGATCCATGAATTGCAAATCATAGCATACTGTTATAAGAGATAAATAGTGAGCCTAAATATACTTGGGAGATTGGTAATCACATTAATTTACAGAAAACAAATGAATATGAAGTTCATAAGCCCTTTAACTTTTCCGATTTATGAAATAATTTGGTGCTAATATTTACTGAAAAAAACCCGACAACCTAATGTATTAGGCCATTGCTGAAACAATCAGGTCTATACAGTCTTATAAATCGCACACGAGGAGATGCTGTCAGAATGACTCAATACGTGACACCCAAATCACTATGAAAAAAACTGATAACGCCACAAATTGTTTGTATTGGCAGGAAAAAGCTGAAGCAACAAAAAAACATAAAGAGATGGAAAGGAAGGATGCATTGCAATCACTCAAGTCTGCCATCATTGTTTCAGGAATCATAGTGGCTGTGGCTGGAGCTGTCTTCGCCATATCCAAGAAACTAAAAGAGAAATGAAGCTTGCAGTTTTTTTTTTTTTGACAACATGGATTGCAGTTGGATGCTGACAACCCCAGCAATTCTTCATCTGTTTTAAATTTTCTTTGCGGGTTTTTGTTTTTGCAGTTTTTATTTTTCTCTCATATATAAATATGGATGTAGGCTACCCTAAGAGAAGGGGCTATTGAGCTGGTGAGACTTGATTTTTTATTATAGTGCATCTTACAAAGTCTACTCACATCAAGATCTTCTGACATCTAAGTGTTGAAAACTCGCCTTCTCACTATATAGGTCGGGGCTTTGCTTGCACTATCACTTATCCAACAATTGCCAAAAAACGTGGAAGCTTTAATGTAATTCAAATATAAGAACAGATTTCTTTCTTCATTGCTCTCAAAGTGAAAGGACTTCGGTTTTCTTTCTACATAAGAATAGCTTTAATGCAAGTCAAAAAACTTCAAGACCTTCCCTTTTCGTCCACTCTCCCACAAGTGAGCGAATTGCATGTAAACATCCATAGATACCCAATGGACAATCGGATTATCCATAAGCCAATTAAATGGAACGGGCAATTCGAATTTAACCCGAATTCAATCCGAAAAAAAGAGTTTGAATTAAAATTTTTAATACTTGAGTTGGGTAAATTTCAATCGAATTAAATTCAGGTAAATTTTGGATTGAAAACTCAAGTTGTCAAGGTCAACCCGAATATATATAAATATATTTAACTAGAGTTAATATTTATCTTCATTCTTTGGAGTTCAAACTTTTATTTTACTTCAAGTTTTTACTTCTGGGCCTTCATCACTTTCAAATCATTCTCTTATTCGTCACTTGTCATTTATCTGGTCTCAGACTCTTAGTCTTCCTCTCTCACTCGTCACTTCTCTTTTTTTTAATAAATCTAAATTAAGTAACTTGAGTCACACCCGAAATTTAATCCAAAAATAGTTGGAATCAAGTAACCAAAATTCAACCCAAGTCTATTTGAATTAAACCCAGTACTTGTTGGGAAAATAGGCTTTCCCACAAGTGTAAATCAATGGAAGCAATATAAATAAAATAACAGAAAATAAATAAGCACACAAGATTTACGTGGTTCCCTCAAATAACTTAAGGTACATCCACGACGACCGGTAGGTCAGTTTCTTCCACTATCACCAAATCAGATTACAAAGTGGCCAAAAGGCATAAGCCTTACAAACACACCAAGGTGTAAATCACAAGAGAAAAATACCTCACAAAATAAGTGAACCAAATCTCCAAGAACAAACCGCAAGAAACCCAAATATCAAGTGAAGAAATGTTACCCACTTGAAGAACAAATTTGCAGATTTTTCTGGCACCAAAAAAGGAGAAGAAGAAGGTTGAATTTTTGTTGAACCAAAGACTGCCGAAAAATATGTCTTCTTGCCAAACCAACAGAGAATAGATGAACCAAAGAAAAGGACAAAACTTATAGTCTTTGATGACTGTCAAATTCCTTTTTAACTAGAAGACTCAAAACCAAGTCTTGGATAAGAGTCCTACACGGGTAAGCCACCAAAAATTAGCAAATTGATGAGTCCCACAAAGGAGGGAAACTCAACAGTACTCAAATTGAGGTAATATTAGAATTAGGATTAAAATAGAAAATTATATACTTAAAATTTGACTAGGGATGACCTCTATGTCCGGCTAACCCATCGGAATTGCACCCTACGACCGACCATGGGGCCCTCGATTAGTGCCGCAAATTAGATGGCGGGAACTTTTACCATTCCCCTTCAAATCACAAAGGCACTATTCACTCGTTCAAAAAGGGCTTTTTAGTTTGCGGTGCTCGGATCGGAGATACTCTAACGATCAACGAAAGAAACTCCGACCTATTCTCCGGTGACTTAATCTGATAATCAGGTAAATTCTCGAGCCACACTAACTTGTTTTAATACGGTGATTTTAGAGTGATGGTTTATGTGCTTTGTATTGAAGACCATGGATACATCAAACCCTAGGGTTTTGGTCAACGCTGAGCTTCTACGGATGTATGTCGGACGGAGGGTTCGAGCAGTGGTTCAGGTTGTACAGTCCGATGGTGGCTTCATAGTTGGAAAATCCACAGATGACCAACAGTTAGTCATAAAAGGTCCTCCGCCTTTCGCTCTTTCGAATTTTGTTGAAGTAATTGTTGGTTTTTTTTATGGAGTCTAGTTTGTATATGTGATCCGGATGATGACCTGACCCGAAATAATGTTGTCTGGTTTTTAATGGAAAATTTTTGAGGCTTAGTCCATGGAGCGAAGGCTTGGGCCGGGCAACGCCCCCGAGGAAAATTTTTCTGGGCCCGTTATACAGCCCAGTGCGTAGGACATATAAACCCTGTTGTTTTGGTGATTAGGGTTAATTGTGGATGTACAACCGCTCTCTGTATTCAACTCTCTCAATAGTGAAATCCCTGCAGCTTCGTGGACGTAGGCAAATTGCCGAACCACGTAAAATCTGTGTCTTGTTCTTTCTTGTTTCTTATTGCTTCATATTCTTGATTTGTTCTTCGATTGTGTGTGTTTGTTAGTGGATTTAAATCGTGAGAAATCCCAACAGTAATTGGTATTGCAGACGGTAACCAATCCATAAGGGCTGAAACCTGGAACAATTTTGGTGATACTTTTGGTATGAATTCGACGCTCAATTATGAAACTTTACTTTTATCAGTTTCTGTTGTTTTGATGGAATAGTTTGAGCAATGTTAATCTGTAGTCCTTTCTTCTGAATCTGCTATTGGATAGCAATAACTTTTTAGCTGGCTGTCATGTTTCGTTGTATTGTTTCAGCCATGTAGAAAATGAAAAAGTTTTGAAAATATTTTGAAAACGGTTCAAAGACAATAGAAATGGATACAAAAAATTCTATATTAAAATATCTTGAAATACCTAAAAGTATTGGCGTAAATATGCCGAAACATTTCAGAACACTTTGAATACATCAAAGCATTGTAATTTTGATTCAATCGCCGATTTGTTTTGGTCTCATTGGAAACAGAAACGGTTTGACCGTTTTCAAACGAATTTTTTATCCTTGCTGATTGTTTATGGAACCTTTTGGAAGTCTTTTTGCTTTTATGTTGTTAATGTACACCTGCGAGGCTTCTGCATTTCATTCGTGATTATAACCCTTTGTGTACTTCTCAATTCTAATGGAATTTTGGAAACCATCATGTGCTTGTATCAATCAAAAATAAAAACTCAGGAACTGTGTGGTCTTAAAAATGATTGTCCCATTCTCAGTTAATTACCATGGCTAAGTAATTCCATCCAGATGTTAACTCATGTGGATGCTTTATATAATATATGCATCTTTCAAATTCAAGATTTGCTGTGAGTTCTAATTGATTCCTGTAATTGGTATATCTGAGTCAGAATATTTGCAATATCAATATTTACTAGGTAAGCTCTAGCTCCATTTGTCGATTTTTTTCTCCCTCTTTTTCTTATATGAATGAAAAAGATGGTGTGAATGAAAATATTCACTAGGTATCTCTAGCCCCATTTGTTGATTTCTTTTCTCCATCTGTAGATTTCTCATCGAATATGTTTACCATATATGATTAATTAAAAAAGGATGTTCTTTAGAACGATTCTCGGATTGGCCATTTTAAAATTTAAAAAAAAACAAGGTGCATGAACTTATATCAATCAAATACTCCTGAATTCTGTCGGATGATCTATCATTTTGCTTCTAAAGGACACTTTTTCCCTTTCATTTGCAGATACACATACTTATAACCAGGTTTGCCAGCTTGCAAATGGTGAGTATAAGGAGTTGTTTATTTAAGGAGGTACAATAAGTACAACTTATAAGATGTTGGAATGTCTTTTGGTGCTCAATGATTGGGAAGATGTGTATGGGTAATGGATGAGGGTGGACTTTAACTTTTACAATCTCAATATTGTGTTAGGAGATATCTTGAATTTGGGACTTTATTTTGGTGAATTAGGGGTAAAGTTTTCTGATGTCTGGAATTTGTTTTTACAATTTGAATATTTGGTCCTCTAGTACATGTTTCAATGGAGGGTATTTCTCTGGTTGATATGGTTCATGCCTCATTCCTTTTATATGATTTAGTAGGCAGTCTGTGTCGGCAATGTTGTTCCTTTTGGACATTCGCTTTTATGAAATTACCCCCCTGTTATGTGTAGCATTTAAAATGTGTACTCATGGTTTATTATCTATTATTATTGTTTATTTTTGCTGTATTGCATCCAATATTGCATTTTGTTTTCCTGTTTTTCATGCCACTTGAAGGAGAATGCTAACATATGACACACTGAAGCCCATAGAAAGGCAAAACTTCCGTTGCTGCTATTCTTTTTGCTTATGTTATCACGTTGGTTTACACTATAAATCATTATAAGCCAATTTAAATTGCAGTGGTATGATGTATGATCGCTACATATCAGTGTTTATTTAGACTTGTAGAAAACTGTTTTGGTTACTCTGTGCGAGATATATGTTGCACCAGAATTAGTTTGGTGGTGTTGTAAGCTTAACAAATCCGATATATTTTTCTTAAGACTTTAAACTGTTCATTGTTGAGTAATCCAACTGATCCTCATCATCAAATGTGGATTGCTTTCTTGTAGGCATATAAAATTAGATGTGTTTGGCCTGGTTCCATTCTGAGAAGAAGCACCTCCATGTTTGTTTGTTTTTGCGTGTATATTTCATTAGCAAAGCAATGCCCAAATACTCCCATGTCTTTCTTGGACAGACCAACTCAACTGGCGATTTCTGGCAAATCTTTCTTGATTTTTAGAGGGGCTGATATAGCATGCATTGAAGAAATCCAGTTTTCCAACTAGAAAGACTAAAAAATTTAGAGTTATTTGATTTTCACTAAAATTTTCAACTACAACCCTTCTTCCTTCATCAATTTATTTGTTGTGGAAGATACTTCCTCATCTTTGTGCACTTAAAATTCATCAATTGTTAATCTGAACGGATTTTGGAAGAATTGTAAATTCAAAATTAAGAATTTTATTCTCATTGGTGTCTTTTGGAATTAATTAATATATGTGATTTGCAGTTGATTGTAGGTATTTGTGATTTATTCTTGTAGAGATGTGTCCAAAGTGACGCGGTCTCGGAGAGTTTTTTAGCTATAAAAAAAAAAAATCAAATTTTGGAGGTTTTTGATTGGGTAATGCCCTGTAGACTATGCCATTTCTATTCCTGTGCAGCTCCCCCACCCCCGGCCCACCAATTAGCAACCTAATCACAACTCGATCCTTCCCATATTGTCCATGATTCTAGGAATAATTACGTTAAATAAGACTTGAGTTGAACTAAATGGAGTGAAAGAGGTAATAACCCCAGGGATATAGTTAGAATTTCCATTGCCTGGAGTTGACATTTGTGTGCGGCCCATGAAATGTTTGACAAATTGAACAACTAATTGGGAATGGGTTTTATTTTTAGTTTATGGGAATGAATCAAATTTGTGTCTGTACTCTGTACCATACAGCAATGCACTAGTCAATTAACATTGAAATTTGTTTATCGATATGTATGGGTATCATGGACGAAAAATATATATTAATTACAAGTTTCTTAAACGGTTTGACCAAAATCTAAACCTTTCAAACCAGCTCACCCCTGGAAGAGTAAGATAAAACATACTTATTATTGTTGATAATTTGAATAAAAATATTTTAAAGAATACCTAACAAAAAAAAAAAAAAAAAGGTCTTAAAAATTATTATTTTGAGTTATCAAGTTTAAATAAAACTCTAAATCAGTAGATACAATTTGCATATGATTATTAGCCCAAAGGCTTCAAATGAAACAAATCTAAGGTTGTAATATTTAGTGCTGATGTATGTTTAGAATTCAAGAGAGTAGTCGACGCAAGTCTGAACATTCTATAACAAAAAAAAACATGTTTATTTATTCAACTAATATACATCACCAATTTAATAGAATTCAAGAGATTATCTTCTTCAAACTAAAGAAAATTCTCTATCCTTGTCCAAAAAAAGAAAAAAGGGTTCTCCATCCCTCCTTAGGTTGTCAAAAACTTAAGGGTGCATTAGGTTGTAATTTGTTGATTCTTGTTTTTCTGTTTTTGTTTTTAATTTTTGTAAAAACGGACAACAAATGCGTGTTTGACTGTTTTTTTTTTTTTTTGGGGTGTGTGAACATATTTTGAAAACACAAAGACTGTTTGTGAAAACAAGAAGAACGTCTCTGAAAAGAACCAAAAGGCCCTTCTAGTTACAGGCCACTCGATTAGGAAACCGCAAATAAGTAGGGGCTGGTTAGTAATATTAGCATGGATGAGCAGACACCCCACTTTTAGGAGTAAATATTAGGTGTAATAATAACCTTCTAATAAAAAAATAACAAAAAAGATAAAATAGACCCACTTTCTCCTGGGTTATGTATTACACAGGTAATTATGAGTTTTAGGAGGATTCATTTGTTGTCTTATTTATTTATAGTTACTGTCCGTACATAAAAACATAAAATAATAAAAAATAATAAACAATAAACATATTATATTTATATTTAAAATTAAATCACAAACACATAGAAAAGATAAAATAATTTAAGTATCGGTTTATAGTGGGGGTGAGAGATGGTGAGCGACAATAATGGTAGTAGGAGGCGGTGACGGTGGCGGTAGTGACGGTGGCGGCAGCGATAGCAACAGTGGCGGTGGTGGCAGTGGGGGAGGGGACGGGCAGCGGCGGCGGCAGTGGTGGTGGTGGTGGAACGATTTTAAACACAATTTTTTTTTAAAGTATTTATGAGAAATAATTTCTAAAAGTACTTAAAAAAGTTATTCCAAACACACCCTTAAGAGTCTATTTTTCCTATTAAATTTAGGGTGTTAATATTAGTCGTTAGACTAACTTTAAAATAAAATTTAAAGTGATTTCAACCGCAAATAGTAAAATTTATTTTATTTATCTTTTCAGATTTGAATTATAAGCTATTTTATTATATAGATTATGAGTAATCCGTGCAATATGAATAGTTTTGAGAGAGATGTTGATGGCTGTTAGATGAGTCTATTTGAAGTTGTTGGATAAGCTTGTTGAAGCCTACTTTATTTTATATTATAAACTAGTAGTAACCGAGACTGAAAACATAATACAATATGAATGGTTTTGAGAGAGATGTTGGTGATCATTGAATGAATATATTTGAGATCGTCGAATGAACTTATTAAAGTTCGTCTTATTTTATATTATAGATTAAAAGATGGTTACATCATGTGATGATGTTAATAAATTAATGGATGGTTACGTCATAAGATAATAGATAATATTATCATGGTGTATTGGTTAAGCCAAATATTTATTCTAACTTTACTTTTTCCCATAAATGAAAAATTACACTTTGACTCTTAACTATATAGACTCAATTTTAGTTATTAATTTTTTTTATACTATTCTATCAACTATTTAAATTATTTATTCTGTCCCAAACATAAATATTTATAATTTTTTTGGATGGAAATTAGCAACGTGTAATAGCAAAGTAAAAAACATAACATAACTAGGGGGTAAAATAAAATAATTTTTGTTGAATTTGTAATAGGCGCTAGCAATTGGGACAATGTGAAAAATATAACAGTTGAACGGGCAATATTAGAAATACGTCATAATTGAGGGGCTAAAGTGTAATGTTTCCTTCAATAAATCACTTCGGATATGCTCGAAACCCTAACCAGTAACTGGTCAGTCTGTCTGTCTAGGGTTTCTTCGACCAGAAGGCGTGTGAAGTCCTTTCGTGCGCCGGAGAGGAAACTTTGACTGGTAAGTTCTGCAGATACACACGTATGGATATATACAGAAACGTATATGTGTATATATATATATATCTCGCTATTGCTGATGAGATTCAGGACATGTGTATGTGTGTGTATATATGTCTTGTAATAGATTCAATGTGTTCTCTAGCTGGATTCTAATATTTTCAGCCTAAATTTGATAATTTTGTCTGGAAAGTGGGTTCATATGAACCAATTTCCACATCTATATGCAATTTGATTGGGAAATTTCAAAGCGGTCGGCAAAAGATTTCCTCTAAATTTAGGGTTTGTTTATCTGTGATGATTCAACACATGTGTATACATATCTTCATACTGCATGTGTTGTATGTATATCTAGAGCATCTCGGGAGCTGACGTAAATTGGGCTGACAATTGGTGATTAAGGATCAAGTAACATGTAGTGACTAACAATCCCGCTGGCACTTTGGCACACAATGGTGTTTCACTTATAAGAGTGTGGGAAAACTGTCAATCATCCTTTAGTCCATTTAAAGTTGGCTAGCAGAACCCTTTGGTCATGCCCATGTGTTAAAGACTTGGGTTGGGAGTGTGGTGTGCCAAAAAGGTGGATCAATGAGGTGACCAGTGTCAAATGTGTTTGGAAAGAATCAAGTTGTGTGTCTATGTCTGCTAGTGAAGGACTAACTTTTGTTTTTCAGTAGATTCTTTGAGCAAATAAGGTCTTTGTGGGAGTTTTGTCTTGCCTTCATATACAGAATGGGACATGCATCCTGGAACTGGAATTATCTTTGTTGGATTGGATATGACTATTTCTTGATGACCAAAACCATTTAACTTTCCGTTGCTGCTGTCTAGAGATATTTTCTAGTCTTTTTATTTTCTGTTGCTTGGATTACTGTACAAATGTTATGTCTTTGCCTTTTATTTTCTTCAGTTTCTCATCCTCATTATTTGCTCATTTTTTGTTTTTCTATTTTCTTTGTTGTGAATGCATTGCTCCTGATTGATAGTTTACAATAAAACTTTGCCTTAATTTTTCGGGCATCAGTTGGTATAAAAATATCGTAAAATTCATTTCTTCATTGTTTTTGCACCTGTTGACCATCATCATCCTCTTGATTATCATTCAGAATTCTTTCTAGACTATCTCGCTTTGTATTCGTGCTATATTTTGTCGCCCCTTTATTGAAAATTTTCACATCTTAACTCCTTGGAGCCATATCTCATGGCACAAATTCAATTGAGATTCTTACTCTGGAACTCCTTTTGGCCTTTCAATTTGTTTCCACCTGTCCATATTTGTGGTCTTCCTTCTGCAAATGCTTCTGGCTTCTTTGCTTCCAACACAGTTGCTGTGCAAGCTTACTTTCTAAGGTATAAAAGATGCCGAGGACAAGGGCAAGGTCAGCAGCTTCTAAGTCAGATGTGCCTGAGAGGCGTACTGAGCCGGAAAAACCTGTTGAGTCTGAAGAGCAGGTGGACCTTGATGAAGACAATGTCCTTGAGGAGACAATAGAGGAAGAGGTTGAATATGAAGAAGTAGAAGAAAGAAGAGGAAGTGGAAGAGGTGGAGGAAGAGGAAGAGGAAGAG
>CAUOFW020008755.1:0-15948 GCA_963454935.2 Ilex paraguariensis | reverse complement strand
TTTATGTCTTTATATTTCAGTTGTGTACCTTTTTTTAAAATATTATATTATGTGTACTTTTTTATAATTATGTCTAATTTAATGTACTAGTTTCCAAATGACCCTAAATTCAATCCCCTATCTATTTAGGGGACATTTGGTAAATTTTATTGATTTGGATATGGTGGGCTTAAATAGATCCTCACCCATCATATTGGATTTTTTAGGTAAATTTAAATAAGAATATGATTTATCTTTGTCCTATCTCATATTTAGGTAGAAAGATATATAAATCATATAGTTGTGGACACCACGAGATAACATCAAATTAGATGTCATCTTTTGTGATAATGGAATCATTTTTGACAATAATGTCCTTCGTTCAATGAAAGAGCACATCGGGGTGCAATGTACTATTCAAATTGGGTCCTAAAGCCCATCGTTTAATAACATGCTTTGAAATGAGCTAAATATGGGTTATATGTTCAATTTAATAACAGTGTCTTAAATTCTTCGAATTGAGATAAAATACAGAAAAAAGCTAGTTTCGAGTGATTGAACTGAAGAAATAAGTAGAGAAAAAGCCAGTTTAATATCTTGAAACTGGTTTTTGGAATGACAAAATTAGTTTTTATTGCAAGTTTTTTTTTTTCCGGACTCGCATATCCTCCAATTTTTATCCCAATCCAAAGGAGTTTGAGAGTTATCCCACCTATATGAGTTTATTTCCACTTTTCATTCGGATCCCGGATAAGGTTAGGGCAAAATTGTCTAACACACTGTTAGGCATTTGAACGCAACAGATTGCCAAACATTCTAAGTTACATGTCATGGATATAGGCAAACTTTGTTGGGTTTTATATACACATCTATCGAAAGCATCCTCATTTTTGTATGTTTCTTTTGATTTCTTTTAGTTAAAAGAGATACCCATTTCCTTTCATTATGGGCTAGAAAATATCCCAATCCTTTTCATGTTACAACCACGCATGTGGGACTGCAATTAAGAGTCTAGACAACTATTTGTTGAAAGAGACACCATAAGTATCTGATTCGTAATTTGTATTGTATTAGACCATCCTCATTATGTTTTCGATCTTATATATTTTTTGACAAATTATGTGTGATATGAGTAATATTTGTCGAGTCAATTCAAAAGAAATTTCACTAAGTTAAATATAATACGAGCTCGACAACTCGACCAACGACGCAGTTGATGGCCATTTAACAAAAACTCGTCTCATGCATAATTGCCACATGATTTATAGTTTATTTGTGGCAACTATTAAGGAATTCAGCATTAGTTTCCTCACACCTAAAAAGTCATGCTTTCAGAAGCCTAGAAGGAGAATGAAGGGCAGACATGGATTTCAATGTCGCATTCGATTGATAGAGCTACCATATCGATGGTGGTATTCCATTTATATTAAGAGTAATGTTATGGAGATTTAATTTAGAGATCTAATTCAATATAGTTATTGGATTAGTTATGAGTTTTAATATTAAATGAAATTCACAGGTATAATTGATTAGGTTTTTCAATTAGGTCCAAGTAATATTTTTCTTATTTTACCCTTTGGACTAAAAAGCAGAGTTAATATCAATTAAAATTTTTTATAGTAAATTAGGCTAAGGTCGCGCATTTGGGGTGTAAATTGGGTTTAGTGCTAGCAGATTTCTAGTATATAAAAAGGTCCTCTTTATTTTTAAAAATTTTGGATGCGGTCCCTATGTTAGTGGGGTTGGATAATTATTGTATATTTATTACTTATTTTGTCCTCATCACATGATTTCAGCTTAAATTTGAGAGATGCGAGTGATATATAAAGTGATAGATGGGTCTAGGGGAAGCTATGGTTGTTGTGAGGACTATGATGGAGAAGTGAGAGTTGTAGTAGAGGATCAATTTTCCTAGTTCTACCCTTTTGAAATCTAGTTTGCAGAGTTTCACAGTGATCGAACATGTTAGGATGATCCTGCTATTGTCACTGGTCTTGGAACAATAAATAGCAGAAGCCACATATTCATGGGTCATCAGAAGGGTAGAAATACAAATCAAAACATTCAACGCAACTTTGGGATGCCTACACCTCGTGGGTATGTTTTTGGGTGGATGAAATCCTTAATTTTGAATTGTGTTTGATTTTATATATTCGTGTACCTGTAATGACGTATATGTAGTTTCTTTTCAATTAAATATTGATGTACCTATCTCGTGCATGTATATATAAATATAATGGACTTAAATGATCGTGTATATTGTTTATCATATATGATACGTTGTGTACCTATATAAACACGTATATTTTTATTGCGTAACAATTGTTTAACTATTTGACGATTTGTAATTTTGGAGAAGACTGGTGTATTTGTCTGGCGATTATTATGTACATGTTGTGTACCTATTTGACAATTAGTATACATGTCTGATGATTTATGTTTATAGAAAAAAATATATATTATGATGACGTAACTTTCTGGAATGGGTATTTAAAATATGTGATGACATTGTTATTATTTTTTGTAATTTTGAAGGGCATTAGTTATGTCTATTTTTTGACTTTTCAATAAGGACATAATCTAAAAAAAAAAATTGGCCAATAGATTTTTTTTAGAATTGTATTAGACCCAGAGACCGCCTTCCAAAAAACGCAAATTTTTATTAGGTTTGAGAGTGTTGGGCTTGTTTTATTGGGTTTTAAAACATTTAATAGGTTGGACCCCTATTTTTATATTGTTTTAAATTTTGGGGCCTTTTGCCTTTATTATTCTTTGCCCATTTCCTATTTTCTTATCGTTGAAATCAACTTCCAAAAGTAAGTTAAGTTTTATAATTATTTTATAATTAATTACGTTAGGTCCCTCTTTTGATATTTAATTTTTAATTTTAGACCTACCAAAATTTTTAGTACAAAAAAAGGTCCTCCAATTAAAAAAAAAATAAATTAAATGCGGTCCATGTATTAGCGGAAATGTTAAGGGATTAGTTAATTATTAATTTTCATCGCTAATTTTGCCCTCATCACATAATTTCTGCCTAAAATATAGTTAGTTTTTTTTAAATTATTTTTTATTGAGGTTTTTGCTATGTTGTCTATCAATTTTGAATAACGATCTGTATTTATGGAGAAAAATGTACATTAACAATTAGTGTTTGAGTGTACATTTTGATGATCTGTGTTTTTAGTGTACATGTTTAAGGATATGTGTTTATGAAGAAAAAAATATATTAACGATCTATGTTTTAATGTACCTGTCTAACGATTTGTATTTTAGTATACATGTTTGACGATTTGTGTTTTATTGTACATATTTGACGATATGTGTTTATGGAGAAGAAGATACATTAACGTTCTTTAGTTTAGTGTATTTGTCTGACGATCTATGTTTTAGTATATCTGTTTGACGATTATTACGTATTTTTTATATTTTTTATTGCGTACTTGTTATTTTTTTTTATTGAGTACCTATTATTTTTTAGCTCAAATATATATATATATTAGTTATTGCCCATGCCTGAAGGCACTATGTAACACAAAAAAATTTGTAACTAGTTGCCTAGATTTAAAAAGAATGGCTAAAAAAATTTTATACTAATTTTTCTTTTAAAATGATTTAAAATATATTATCGACCATATCCTCTATATTAATGGAATTATCATAAAAATATATAAAAAAATTACCAAAATAACACCACATATACAAATACCTCAAAACAACATCATATGTAATTTATCACCACTATCACCATTGAACTCAATAATGCAACTTAAATATAAACTCAATTACTAAAATTTCAACTCGCTAAAAAAAATAACACATTACTCAATAAAAAACATATGAGTTGAAAGAAAAATGAATAAAAACACACGACTTCCATCTTTCTCTCTTTCAAAGAGAAAAATGGAGCCTAATAACAAACATTTAAGAATCCAAAGGCCGACAATCTCTCAAAATTTGTCAGCTTTGTCACAAATAAACAAATAAAAATAATACTATGAAGCATGAATTTGTACCAAAAAATGAGTAAAAATAAAAAGCGCATATCATGCTCAAGAGAAAATTCTTGCTATGAAGCAACAGATAAAAGGAAACTCCTGTAAAGTAGTTTTTGCAAGAAAACAAAAGAGGTCAAAAATTATTGTTCATACAATTCATCTCAAGCCTTGGTACCAATTGATTTACAATTATTCTAGCGGGCATATCACCATCATAAAACACCACGAAGGCAGTAACCACCAAAATATACACCCTTATATTAAATTTAAACTAATTTTTGAAATTTAAATTAGTTAATTAGTTTTTAGTGAATGACAATTTTAACTATCTTGCTCCTGACATTTTGTAGCCTTATAAGCAAATATTTAACTATGTCATCAACATGTTGAACCTGCATCAAGTGAACAGTATAAAGGGTAAAAAAGACTGTACAATTCATACAGCATCAAATATTGAACCAAATTCGTGAAGCCATTGTAACACATTCCCTGGAAAGCAACATTTTTTCCAAGAAATGTAGGCAATGAACCACATTATTCACAATGTAAGCACAATAGCAAAATGGTTTAAGCACTGAAGTTGATGAGATCAATTGAAAAGGATTAAAAGCAAGGATAACTATCTAAAATTAACCAACACACATTGTGCAATTTAGGATAGCAAGAGTGTAAAACACTTCAATAAAGAAATAGCAAATCTAAGCCAATTAATCCCTTAGATTTTCCATCAGTTTTACTTTTCTGGACACTTGTGACTTTCCCATCTCCACCCATATATTCTTTATGGCATGCTGGCAACCTATTTTGTAAATTGAGGGAGGCAACTTTTTCTACAATTAGAAAGATTGAATTCGTTAGCATGTCATCCAATGTATCCAAATAACACTTACTCGTAGACAAATATTCTACAAACAAAGATCATCTTTCAAAATGGAAAAGTAGTATAAATTTTACCATAGAACCCAGTATCTTGAATTGTCTTTAGTTGTTTTCCATTGATATAGATAGTTAGAGAGAGAGTAAGAAAATCGAACCTGTTGAGATGGTGGTGGATGGCAGCGATGCAGAGAGGGAGAAACGTCTTCTTCAAAGAGTCCTTAAATGAGACGTAGAGAGTGAGAGATAGACATCTTTAGAGTTCTAGAATGAGAGGTCTTTAGAAATTTAGGAATTAATTAAGATCGTTGAATTAATAATTATCAAAATATCAGAGCCGCAAAAAACTAAAGATAAAGAAATATAATTACTTTATTATATAGATATAGAGAGAGAGAGAGAAAGAAGAAATAAGATAATGTGTTTAAAACGTCTAAGAGTTAAGAGAGATAGGAGTGTTAGAGTTAAATTCAATTATAATCGTTGGATCAGTATTTATGAGATGATCTGAACCGCCTTTTATATTGGAATTATGTTGTCCGTTGGAAGTGTTTATGTTTTGTCTCAAAACGATCTGTACTTCTCTTTGTCTCTAAAATTCAAACTCAACTCTACTTTATTATATATATACTTTTAATTGCATACCTTTTTTTAGCATACCTATTAAGTGCACAATTACACCTTGAAGGGGGGGGGGGGGGGGGGGGGCATGCATTTGTCCCCTTAAATGATTTAATTATAGTATATTCAAAATTTTAAAGAATTTTAAAAAGATGCTAGATTGAATTTTTGAATTCGTTGGAAACTTTTGATTTCAAAAAGGAAACCTGTTAACTGCCTTGGATAGTCTCATTCTTGCTTAAAATTGTTAGTTGGCGTTGATCACGAAGAAGTCTTGCTTTAGTAGGAAAGAAATTTGTGTATGTTATTCATTGCACCAATACACAAAATTAAATTATCACAGGTACGCAAATTAAAAATTAAAAATTATATTTCATTCACACAGGGGATATTACATATGTGGTTCATTTGTTTTATATTTAAAAAAATAGAAAAAGATCATTTTTTAAGGTCTTTCAACTCTACCTCGTGGCTCTTCGCTTTCTTCTTCTCTTTTTGCAGTTTTTTGTTGGACTTCATCATTTTCTGTCACTCATTTTCTTCTTTGTTGGACATGTAGAGTTCGAATTTGAGAAAACTTAAAAACATTTGTATGTTAGTTTTTGTTATTTGCTGTCTTTGATTGTTCCATTTTTTTTGTGTTTTTGTTCTAAATTTTGGATATACTGTTTATAGAAGTATTTTCAATAGAGTAGATAAATAAGTTTAAATGTATGTTTATTATGGTGTTAATTTCGTAATTAATCAAAGAGATGTCTGTCCAATCGTTTGGTCTCAATGTATCCGTTGTAGAGATAAATTGAGTACATCCATTATTAATAAATGTAACTTAATATACCTTTAAACTTCCAGTTAATGGGTACGTTGGTCAAAAACATGTCATTTTTTTAGTATACCTCAGTGTTATTAGAATCAGATCGGGCTAGCTGGTCAGACCAGTTCAACTTCGAACCAAGACCTTGACTGGTCCGGTTCCCTAATTGGACCGCTTAAGGCAGAGAACTGGCTATAAACCAGAAAATCGGCCGATTTTTATAAAAAGTCGTGAACCGGCGAGTTTTATAAAATCGGATAGTTTAATACCTATTTAAAAATTAAATTACATAAATAAATTAAATTAAAATTTTTACAGGATTTGAAACTTTTTTTTTGTCCTAAATCGCAGAACAGAAGGCAGTGGCACCACAACCACTAGGCTCTAGCGACATCAGGGCCTTAGGCGACTTCAACTACGATTAGCGGCATTAGCCATAATGACCAGCGACCAGGGTCAGGGATCTTCGACTGCGATCAGCGACCAGGGTCTAGGGATCTTCGACCAGTGACCAACGAACTCAAGTGAATCCAACAAATCAGCGAACTCAGGCAAACCAACGAACTCCCCCCTTTAAGGTAAAAAGTTTTGCTCATTTGCTGTGATTCGATGGGTAAAAACTCAGGCGAAACTTTGATGTGATTCGATTGGTAAAAAGTTTTGCTTATACAATAAAACTCTGGTTTGTTTTTTTGGGCATAGTATGATCTACCCAGGTTGGTGTTTGTGTTTTTGACCGAGTCTGTGACTATATCTTTTATTTTTTACTTAGATTGGATTAGAACTTTAAAGTTCAACTTTGATATTTGGCAAGGAGTTTTTTTTAGTTAATTTGTATACATTTTAGACATATTTTATATTTTTTAGCTAAATTATTATGTTTTACAATTATTATATATATATTTTTATTATTTATTATATGGTCGGTCCGACCAGTGACCCACCGGTTAAACTAGTGAACTATTAACCCAGTTCTCTAACCGATTCAATGACCAGTCCAATTTTGACAACATTGGTATACCTAGTTGACAATTTTAGTCTTTTGAAAAAACAATACATTATGATGCATAAATTTTTTAAAATAAAAATTTTAATTACATAATAACATTTTTAATATATTTTACACTTTTATGACTTAGATCACACAATTCGTCAACAGAGCTTATCAAATTTACAAGAACTTAGAGCAGATTCAATCCAAATTCATGCATTCAAAATATTAAATCAACAAATTTACTTTTACAATCCACAATTTTTATAAGTTAATAGATTCATTCCACAAGTTCAGAAAACTTTAAACTAACTCTTAAATTGGATCATGACCAAAACAATTTTTTTTTAATTTCACTCTCTAATTAGGTCTCAAAGTAAGGCCCATATGCTTGCCGTCGAATACAATAGGCGTGTGAGTTTTATAGGCTGTCCCCACTTTAGCTTTCCACTACACAGCCGATGTGGGACAAGAGACGTGAATCAATTTTCAAAGACAAAACTTTGGCTTAATCTATAGTTTGATGACATCATTCTTTTACTTATATTTTGTAAATTAATTTTTAGGACAAATCATTTTTAGGTTAAGATTCTTGAATTTTGTTTAAAGAAATTAATTATAGGCAAGAGTTGTTTTATATTATTTCATTACATCATTAAATAATTTATACAACAGAGAGTGATTATGAACCCATTTAGGATAAAAAATATTAACATCCACCTGTTGTTGGTTCAGGTGAGTATAGCGGTCAATTTTCAACAACCATCACTAGAGCAAAGAATCAATCAATAATCAAATACCATGGCGTATCATGATTTGGCAAGCCTCTATCAATGGACTTCTAGTAGGCTGTTATCAAGTATAACACTGTTGGGTTCTACCACTAGATAGCTATAGTTACCAAACATGATGACGTTAAACAACATAAGTGCTTCAGATAAAACCATTAGTTTAGAAATATTTTCGATCAATCATATCATTCTCCTAACGGAATAGAGTGTAAGCATATTTATTGAAAAGCACATCGGCAGAATTCTTTTCAATCGTTAGAAAAACGGAGCTTAGTCAACCATGTTCCCTCTTGTTATTTCTATAATTTCCCATTGCACCTATTCTCCAGAATCATCGGTTCAATTTCGTTGTCAAGTCCTCATCATGAAAGTGTTTTGGATAACCAACTATGCTTAACACAGTAAGCCACTGTTTGAACGCATAACTAAAAGATTGGCTTCGTTCGAATCATGTGTGTACATTGTTTTGCAAAACTGAACAATTAGTTCCTAATTTGGATGCATTCAAAAGAACCAAATCAGAATTCAAATGCCCATAAAATTTTAAATTCTAAGCTATTTCGACTAATCCACTTTTACTCTGAGGCATCTAAGTCTCTTACTCTATTAGGAATATCCTTTAACTCGAGAATTTCTGCCCCATTCATATGGAGAGACATAACTGTTTTAGAAGAGAGAGATAGCGGGCGTGTTTGGTTTTGTTTTGCAAAAATGTTTTTTGTTCTCAAAATTTTAAAAACACCAAAAACTTGTTTGCTTAGCATTTTTATTCTCAAATTTTTGGGGAAAAAAAATGAGAATTTGAACAAAAAAATAGAAAACAAGTTACACTTGTTTTCAGAGTTTTCTTTGAAAACATGGAGATAGTTTTGGGTCTTTGATTAGGTCTGCCATTCGAGTCCCTTTAGCAGCAAAAATGCTTCCTTTTTTTCCCCTTCCTCTCTCTCTCTCTCTCTCTCTGACTGCAACGATGTTGTGCAACAAAGATGGAGCATCAAAGATTGTTGTGCAATGAAGATGGAGCCCTTCACTTGGGGCTTGTTTTCTCCATCTCCTCTCTCTCTCTCTGTCTGTAACGACGCTGTGCAACAGAGATCTGCGTCTCTCTCTCTTGCAACAATTAAAGTTTAGATCTAAATAGATTTGAATCTGGGTCTGGATCCGTGTGTGTATGTGCGTGTGTGTGTGGTTTTTGTGAAGACAGAGAGAGGAAAAAGAAAGATAGAGATGACAATTGTGGGTTTTGTGGATTATTGCCCAAAGAGATTTTACAATTTTTGGTCTTTAAAACTATTTTCAAAAATATATAATCAAACAGGTTTTGTAGTCAAAAAATTTTAAAAACACTTTCTTAAAACTCTTCTCAAAAATTATTTTTGAATATTATTTTTTTAAATGCAAACTAAACAGGCCCAACATTTCTTGTAAACTCATTGACAGTTCATATCTAATTTACATTTTGTAAAATCGACTTTTAAGTTATATAGTACTGTTGGCAAGAAATTGTATAAATTATTGCACTTTAAAATCCCTATAATTTTAATATCGTCAAGTTCTTTGTGTTAATATTTGATAATTGAAATTGTGAAAAATTGGTAAGATTTCCACAGAAAGACAAATAGTTAAGCCACTTAAGTCAAAACATGCCTAAGCAAATGTGCACTACTCTAGAGGGAATCTGATGATACTAGGAAAAATCCCAAGTCTGAGCTCGGGAACTGAGGATAGGAAGGGAGCTCAGCTCATGGAGTCTAAGCTCTGAGGTCCATACCTAAATTCTATTTTGCTTGCATCCCTGAAGTAGGTAAATGGAGGATAGCTGGCATACATGAGGCATCCTACCAACGGTACACAAGCTTTAGTCTGGGCGCAAAATCCTCAAACCACCACAACTGCCGCCTAGAATCATGCAAAACACCATGGAAGAAAGGCAAGAATCTCGCCATAGATCCCATAGAATTAGGAATTGGACTATAAATATTGTACAATGCCTCTAGTACAAGGGGAGGGATGGGAGGTATATCAAAAAAATACTATGTAAGCCAGACGGACCTTTAATAAAGATCCAAAGAGCAAGAGAATCCATTGAAGAGTGGATTAGCCGAGCTCCTGAATTGATGAACCACTATACTTCGGTTGTGTGAATCATCCCATTCCCTCAAGAGTCTTAGCATAGTCCCCTTGAGCCAAGAGGCTCAATCCCGAACTTATTCGCATATTCATATATACAGCTCAATTTGGTGCCGTATGTGGAAACGACTGTTCCTGCTACAAGTATGCTGATTTTTATCAGTGATTGATGGCCTCCACACGCAACATGAGCAGAAGCTAGATGGATCCCCCATGAATGCAGAGCCAATAGGAGGCCACTAGTGGGAGGCAACAAGGAAATCTTCAAGACTTCCCTCCCACCGTGGAGACTAATCCCCCCACAACGAATCCTCCTGTGAACAACGAATTGGAGGCTCTTCGGCTGGTTAACCAGTGTTTAATCCAACAAAATGAAGAGCTCTTGAAGCTTTTGCAAAGTCCTCAGCAGGCATGACTAGCGCAAGGAGATCCCCTACGAGGGGAACGTCAACAACTCGACCCCCTTAGGGAAGTTAATGAAGGGGGTGAAAATAACCAAGTCATGGGATAGGCCCATCATCCACATCCTAGGAATGTTGACAACGAAGAGGTACAAAGTCAGAATAACGGGATCGAGAAAAATGATTTTTCCCCTTTTCAACAGAAAAGAAATGAACAGTACTAGGAGCAGCGTTTCAAAGACATCCAACAAGAACTTGTTCACATGAAGGAAACCGTGAGGGGTAAGACCCCAGTAACGATGGATGCCCTGGTGTAGCAGACCGAATCTTCATTCACTGCTAATGTGCTATATTTTTTCCTCCCACCAAAATTTAGAATGCCCCAAATGGCTGCTTTTGATGGAACAAAAGATCTCGTGGATCACCTCAATATCTACAAGAAACAGATGGAGTTGCATAGGTACCAGGATCTTGTACGTTGTCGAGCCTTCGCCATCACACTAAAGGGCTCAACCTTGGCATGGTTCAACAGACTACCATCAGCGACAATCTCTTCCTTTAAGGAGCTCTCCATATTTTTCGTGTCCCATTTTATAGGAGCTCGGACTTACAAAAAGCCGAGTTACCACCTGTTGAATGTAAAGCATAGACCCAATAAGAACTTAAGATCTTACATCCAAAGGTTCAACTCAGAATCCCTGAAGGTAGACATCCCAGAAAAAAAATTCGCTATCATAACTTTCATTGCTGGTTTAGATGCACAATTGAAGAACCCGCAAGCAAGCATGGTCGAGGTGCTGGCTAAGGCAGAAAAGTATATTAACAGTGAGGAAACTCTCCTTTCTAAGGTGGGGAACTCATCCTCACAGAAGGAAGAAGGGAAGGAAGAAAAGAAAAGGGATTGCAGTCCCAGGAAAGAAAGCGGATGAGATAGGTCTACCACAAGAGATAAAGACCGTTCCCCTAAAAGAAGAGGAGATGTCAAAGATTGCCTAGGTCCTCCGCAACCAGAGCTGCAGCCGAGGTATCCACCTCGGAAGTTCACTCCACTAATGCCTATAGTGTCCCAAATCCTTTATGAAGTTGAAAACAAAAAATTCCTGAGGTGCCCACCCTGGATGAAGGCATACCCAGAATAAAGAGATTCGACGAAATATTGCGATTACCATCGGGACCACGACCACCACATGGATAATTGCATCCAACTCAAAAAGGAAATCGAGTTCTTGATTTGGCGAGGGCCGCTGCACCGCTTTGTGGCTCATGAAAACCAAAACTAAGCTCCGCCACACCTAGCACCTCAGCCACAGGTCCCTGTGCAACATCAACAACCTTTGGAGGAGATTAGAGTGATATCCAGAGGATTTGCAGGAGGAAAATAATAAGCAACAAAGAATCTCAAAGCTTGAAGATGATCAAACTGATCCTAGACTCGTATATAGTAGAAAGTTTGAAGTTTGAGGAAAACTTCAAGAAATCCTGAATTTAAAGGGACAAGAAACATGGAAGGTGAATGGACTGGCCCATCCTTTGCGTCCCTATAATCATTACAGCGGTTACAAATTTGAAATTTAGGTGGGCACATGCAACAAGGAGAGAGTTGGTGTTTAGTTCAGCTCTACTAAGAGCCAAGATTATTTCAAGAAGACCTCATAACATAAGCAAAACAGTTCTATGTGAGTGTAAGCTTAAGCTAGAAGATCTTTAGCCTAACACAAGCAGAACTCAACCACGCAGTCTTCCCTTGCTCATAAGCGAGCTTGTTTAGGTCATAACTCTTGTGCTCCTTTGAAGACTTCTCAGATTTCTTTGGGCTGGGAACAACTTATTTGGTTACATGGACTTTTTGGTACATCTCCTTAAGGCCATCTGCATCAAGACCTTTCTTGATGTCCATCAAAGTTCTCATACATGCAGTGACATGGCCTCCATTAATATACTTGTGATGGACCTCAGCATCAAGTCTCTTACTCTCTTTGCTGAATCCAACAAACCTCTTATCATTGTGAGGAATGTCAGTTCCACCTCTAATGGAAAACCTCAGCAACTCTTTGGTTCCTTAAAGATTCTTGACAAGTCTACTTCAAGAAGAACTAAGTCCTTCTTGAAGTATGAGGGCAAGAGCCATAGAAGCATAGCAGAGTACACAACACAGCACAGGAAACGAAAGTAGATATATTCACATAAAGTGCAGCATCCAGGCAAAATGTTTTCACATAAAGTGCAACTATCCAGTTTACATTTTATCAAAAAAAAAAAGAAGAGAAAGAAAAATCCTAGGTCTCTAAAGCAGGAGCAGGAGGAGGAAAGCCTGACAGTTCAGCAATTGAAGTTTTCAAATGGGAAGGGCCTAGTAGCTCAGCAGTTGAAGTTTCAAGGGGATCAGAAGCAGATAAGTATAGAGGAACCCCAGTTTGAGCAAGAGCTGGGGGTAGGACCACAACTCTAGTTGGGGGTAGGGTCAACATAAAATTCAGACCCTGAAGTCTGCAGAAACCTCACCACCAGCGGAGAGCAAGATGAGCTCAGAAATCTGAACCCTTGGGTTGGCAGGAACCTCATTGGAAACAAGAGCACTAACAGGGGTGTTAGAAGCAAAGGAAAGGAGTTTGAAAGCTATGGGAATAGAAGTTAGGTTAGGACCATGGGCAGCAGAAGTAATTGGAGCAGAAGGAGCCTCTTGAGCCAAGACCTCAGCAGGAGGGACAGCTGTTCCAGCACCACTAGAAGCAAGCTCAGAAGTAGAGGGAATTGAAGCCTCAGCCTCTCCTTTAGCGTTAGGCTCCTCTGCCTCATCCTCAGATGGGATTTCGAAGTCAAAATTCAAGCTTGGGTAGGTCTGCTCAACCTTGTCTTGAAAAGTGAGCCATCCGGTGGCCCATCTTATGGTAACCTCGTTTTGCCAACTTCGTAATTCAAGTATCTTTCTACTTGACAGTAGTTCTCTGCACCTTGAGCTCACCCCGAAGAGCATCGTTTGCCTTGGCCAAGACATCGTACTCCCCCTTCATGCCCCTGTAAGAGCCTAAAGCTTCAAAGGCCTCCTGGTTGGCTTTGACCCATTCATCAGTCTTTAGTTGGAGATCCCTCTGGTCTTCTTGAGCTCTTTGCTGGTTTTCTTACCCTCACTCTTGATCCTCTCCTTTTTAGCTTTCAAAACCTTAAAGGTGGAGGTCTTTCTTTCTTCATAAGCCTGCAAATCCTGGACTTGAGTTTTAAGGTCATTGTTAGCAAAGGCTAGCTCGACAGCCTTGAGCTCAAACGCCTTAGAAGCATTGGTGGAGCTTTCCAGAGCTTGGATCTGCCTCAACAAACCACTTACGTGGATAGCCAGCTAGGAGCAAGCACAAAACTAAGGTCAGCACAACAGAATGATGTAAAACAAAGGAGGGGAGTTTAGAACCAGAGGCTAACCAAGGTTGCACCAAACAAAGGCGGTGGAAATAGAAGATCCAAGGGGAATAGTTGAATCCATTTGAATGTCAAATTCTGGGATAATTGAGGCAATGACCTCCTTTGCACATTTCACGTTAGTCATAAGGGAGGTCTCGTCTTCGACCTTGGAATGCTTTTCTTTCCCAATCTTGGAATTTTTGAGAAGCAAATGAGAGGACCCCTCAGCTAGCCTTGGAAAGATAGACCTCGCTGAATGCAGGAGACTGCCTCTAAGGCTTCCTCGATTTCTGTTGAGGAAGGGGAGATTGGGAGCAATGCACCTTGTTCAGAAACACCCCAGACTAAGAGGGCATGGTCCCTCAAGGGATTGAGGTCTTCGCGACCATTATAGAGCTTGGCGGTGGGACAAGAGCCATCTAGGATGAAGGAAGAGAAGCAGGGTATGCGCCTAACCTGGACACCTTGGTTGAGGAAGCACCACCACTACCTGTCCCAACCTTTACCTTACATTTATTCCTACTCCTGCTTTTCTTTAACAGAGCCACCTTTGCTTTGAGGTCTTTTGAAGTGGGCTCCATTGAAGAAGAACCTATGAACTCAAGGCATTCAGCTCAAAGAATGAAAAATGAAAAGGAAAGTAGGGAATAGTAAGGGAAGGGACTACCTGACACCTTTTCAGCTCCAGCCATAGAAATCAGAATAGGAGCCTCAACCTCACCTTTGGAGGACTAAATTCGAGCTCAGAGTATTTCTCAGGATCACTGCCCTGTAAGTTGCAAAACTCGCCTATCAACAGCACTGAGCTCTGGATGAACACACTGAGGAATAAAGAGAGACAAGTGGAACGAGGTCAGCTCAAAAAACCACCAAAATTGATCCAAACCTACTTGGATAGGGGCTTACCTAGGTTATCAGGAGGAGACCAGACGTGTGGTACTGGAAGGGTGTCTGCCACATTCATGGGGTTGTACTCCTATTCTATACCCCACACAAAGAAGAAGAACTTCTTCCAACCTTGTGGGAGCTCGGGAGGTCAGAAATAATGGCTTGGGTCTTTACCCATTTAGAAATATACAAAAAAACTATCGAAAGAGAGATATTTAACATTGAAGTATTTCATAAGCAAGGACACGGTGGGAACTCCTAGGTCATGTTTCTTGAAGTAAATTAGAAGACCCGCCAGAACACCCCAGAAAATTGAGAGAAAGTTGGGCAGGGCAAACGTTATAGTGTTGCAAGACATTTTTAAGGAAGGGGTGTATGGGAAAGCAAAGGCCGTTCTCAAAAGCAGCCACGAAGAAGCAAACCTTCTTATGAATGTGGGTGTCACACCAAACGTCCTGGTCTGAGCATCGGTCTTTTACACCCCCAAGAAAACCAAAACGTGCAGATAGCACCCCCAAATAAGGAGGTGTAACCTTGTTGCAACCTACAAGGTCAGAAGCTTTAGTAGCCACCTCGGCACCTTTAGCGCTACCTGAGATCCCTATATTGCTCACTTTGGTCTTACCTTTATTGGACTTTTTGGGTGTGAGAGAGGGTGACAAGGGAGGATCCCCAACATTTTCCTCAATGTCTACGGAATCGATGTCTGGGAAGTTATCTATCTTCTCACCTACATCACCCAAATCTATGTCTTCGATAGATTTGTTACCTAAAATGGAGATAGATGAGCTTGTCACTTCGAAAGAGGTAGACATAGTGGGGCAAGAGAAAAGGAGCCTGAAAGATCTGTATAAAAGAGGAATTTCTGCAAAACAGTCTCTGAGAGTTGAGGGATCAAGACACCAGTGACCAACAGGGAAAACTCTCTGTCCAAGAAAAGCGGAAGAAAGGACAATGAGTGGTCTCGATTCCTAAATAACAAAAGCGAAAAGCCCAAAAATGCAGCAACCACCTCGGATTTGAGGGATGTAGAATGGAGAAATGAACAAAAGACAGGAAACGTACC
>CAUOFW020008754.1:0-15951 GCA_963454935.2 Ilex paraguariensis | reverse complement strand
TTAAAAAAAAAAAAAGAACTGTTCACATCGAATTGGCCTTTTTTCTATTTCACTGTATTTGTTGCTATTGTTTTTTATTTTAATTTTTAAACAGTATTCTTCCACTCTCCTTGCTTGGACTTTTGTAAATTACCCAAAAAAAGGCTTGGGCCTTCTAATTAAAACCGAAGAAAGAAAGTATTATGACCATGATCTGATTTATATAATGAAAAGGACAGTCCTGCCTGGCTTATATAAAGAATGGAGAAATATCGCTAAAAGAGGAAAAAAGAGAGAGAGAGAGAGAGAGAGAGAGAAGTCTTGCCAATACACTACTAAAATGTGTGAGAAAATGTGACAATTCCCAAAAAGTGCGAATTGCAGCTTTTCACCATGCGTTCAAAACTGTATAGTGCTAATGCCAATAACTCCGAGAGACGGTAGATGCTTGGCACTAATACCAATAACTGATACCAACCGTACATACATAATTTTAACAAAACAGATACATGCATGGAATCATATCCATATATCAATTGAGAAGCGTGAAGTTTTTGCAAAACTGTGCAATTGAAACTCCAAAGTAACTATAAGCAAACAAGTTTCTCCGCTGATCCCAACCAAAAGAAAAAGATAAGTGTAATCGGGTTCAAGAATTGAGCCAAATGTTTTTCCCATCAATCTTTCAGGAAAACCACAAATAGAAAGACAAATACAAAGGCCACACCGTTTTTTTCACATTCGGAATTGCTCTGAATGAAAAATACATATGGACTCCAAAACAAAATGATGCATTAGTTACAATCAGTTCACTTGAAGCAATTTTTCATATGCTATTGGTATTACAGAACCCGAGTGAAACCTGGCCAGATACGAGGGAAAAAAATGGAATGGAAGGGGAAATAAAGAATAATAATAACAGACCCTCACCCTAAAATAAAAAAGAGAACCTCACCCTTGCGCACTGTAATTGTAAGAGAAGAATCTCAAAACCCTGAACCAACTCCCAAAAACTCTAATGCTAAGCCTAACGCATGCAAACTCACCCCTAATCCCGCCAGCCCTGGCATTGTATTTTTCCTTGCCCACCTCTGACTTTCAGGGACGGATTGATGGGCATTGCTGTATAATCAGGTTTACATGTGTTGTAGTGAACAAATCTTGAATAAATCATATCCACTTTCTCAAAGAAGACCGGCAAGCATAGCCCCAGGATCTGATAGTGCAGCTGGTGAGCTGGTTGGCAAAGGTTGTGGAGGCTCAGCTGGTTGAGCTTGCAGAGACACTGGTGAAGGTGCCCGGGAAGCTGTAGGAATGCTAATTAATTGTTCCTTGATGAACTCCTTCAATCTGGACAGAAGTGGTCAGATGATGTTTTGTAGTAGAAATGAAGTAAAAATTATAAAGTTGGACACTGAAGACATACTCAAACGTTAGTGTAGGGTCCCCTGAGGCAACTGTCATACGCAGCTGGGTTCTGTCTGCAGGATCTGTTTCAATTCTTACCTGTATAAGGGCAGAAAAAAAAAAGAACCATCAAATAGAATCTTATACAACTTTTACAGCACCAAAAAACAAATATAACCAATGAATTCATGCTTAGCCCCCACCCCCACCCTCCCACTCAGCAGCAAAAAAAGGAAGAGGACTTTTTTTTTGGGCTCCTGCACATTCTTTACAAGGCCACACAGCTAAGAATAACAGCCACCAAAGGAGCAAAGCAGCATAATTCGACACCTTGAAAAAACAACAGTTACTTTCCTGTCACATCATCTAGCAGGTTAACAAACTAAGTTCCATTACAACGTAAACATCAGGCACCAATGAAGGCATAGAAGTTCCAATCTAAAGTGATGCCTAGAGTGTCCATCATGAGGCGCACCATGAAATACTGATTTTTGTCAGCGAGAAAACATTAACCACAATTCAAATAACTTGCAGTGGAATACAATCCTTACCAAACACAACATGGCTCGTGTACTCTCTGAATAGAATGTAGTGCTTGCAATCAAATTATTTGTGTTTGGATCCTGAAAAAGAAAACGAAACAGTATGCCATTTTATATGCATTAAGGAGGAAGGCACAGATGGAAATTCAGTAAGAATGGACGGAGCCCAAACTGAAAGAGTTGGAAGCTTACAAGTCCCGGACAAACCATCAACCTGAAACTGTTAAATAAGTTTGCCATCTCCACGAGAGACATTGATCTCACACCTCTAACCTGCTCAAGTTCATAGAAAAATATAGTCATGTATATTTTTCAATATTATGCAATTGCATATTTTGCATTGGTGCACTTGTTAAATGACATTTAAGATTGACCACCAACTGACCAGAATATACTGACCCTCTCTCTCTCCCCCTCCCTCCATAATTATTATCTGAGCCAATGGAAGGAATTCAATCCTTAAGCCAAGTCCTTTTAGATGTTATGGCACACTCATACCATTTGCAATACCATCAAATATATATTTGCTTACTCTGTTTACCAATGCTGTTTGATTAATGTCAAGGAAAAGGACAAAATATAATTGTTCCCCTTCCCACCTGTGAATATTTGGTGGTCATATGAAGTCTGTGTCCTATTATAACTACCATCCTGCACAACATTACGCTCCAAATTTTGTCCCGTATTTTGTATAAAGTTTTGAAAGCTTAAGGTTTACTTCCTGCAAACTTTCTTGTAAACCGTACATAGGTGAGAGAAGTGATATTTTTTATACTAATTATACTTTCCTTTAATGGAGCTCTGAATGGAGCCTTAGGTTAAGAATAATTGGAAAAGTTTTCTTAATGATTTTTTTACTTTTTGCTCTGAGCATATTGATAGAAAATTTTGTTCAAAAGCTTGGAAAAATATCATATCTCCTCAAATGTTTATCATGCTTTGATACCTATATTAAATTTTTCTGGAACAATTTTTCCATGCATTATTTACTGGAAAAACATAAAACAACAAAGCTTGGTGGTTGATTGCATTAAGACCATCTCCAACGAAAATCCAAACTCTTATCTAAATTTGAGTTAAAAAAAAGGGTAAATGGCTTGATTTGGTATATAGACTTCTCCGATGGAGAAATTCAAATTTAAAAAAAGAGAAACCTAAATTTAAATGAGGACAAGCCCAAATTTAAAAAAATGGTAAAATATGGCTATTGAATCTTTAAAGGAGGGTGTAATCTCACCATTAAAGATTTGGGTTTAAAAAAGAATTTCCTTTTATATGGTATGGGTATGGGTCTAGCATTGGAGAAACATTTTAAATCATTTTTACCCAAATTTAAATTTGGGTACATAATAGGGTAAAGACTGGAGATGCTCCAAGTGTCAGCTTTGTAGCCCAAAATCTTATACTCTTACAATCACATGGGATGACAATATCTCAAAGATTGATATTTAAAAATAGGATAAAAATCCATTTTTAAACTGCACTTTGCTACTCTCGATAGGAATTGAATTAACATACAAGATGTCAATGAAAATGTCACTCTTACTCATAATCATTATCTTCGATAATATTTAAAGCAACCAACGAAGTCCAAAAAAAGGCCCAGTAGTATTCCACTTACATAAGTTCTTAGGCTAAACATGAGGTAGAATTTATTACCACTTCTTGAAGTTTCAAGGGGGGTCCAGAAAGTGATCTCCATTGGGGGAAAAATTCTTCGGCAGACACTGTTATGGGCTGGAAAAATTTATTTAAAATAGCAGGTAGGCGAAGTTTAACATTAACCTGCAGAATAAGACACATACACATATGAATATTGATCCGTGTAGCTTGGCCATACAAAACAGTGAAACTTCATTTATAGGTGATACCACGTTGGTTCCAAACTTGTAGGAGAAGTCGAGAACAGCAACATCCCTACTTGGGCGGAGGTTGACCACTTCAAGTGGGCATTGCACCTAAACGGCCATAAAAATTAAAAAAAGATGACAAAAAAAGGAAAGAAAAAAAAGATTTCAATGATGAGAGAGGCTAACAGATTAAACCACCAGAAATCACAAATGGGTAACACCAGTATCCTGACCTGTGCCCGTGGAGGAATAGTTTCGGGTACCAATGAGAGCTCCATCTTCAAATGAGATGGCGGCAATATCAATGCTTGAACTGAAACAAGTGGGGCAGTATTCTTGTTACCCAAGAAGAGGACAAGTCGTCCCTGATGCACCCGCCACTCAGCCTTAATGCCAATCTGGAATGTATTATTAAAAAATCAATAAAGGACTGGATGTTAAATCTTCATCAAGTTGTATCACCAAAGCAGGTTCCTTATGGTAAAATAACAAGAATGAACAGCAAGTGCCAATGCAAAACAAGTCATCGGAAGAACTATGAAAGGATAAGTCACCTGAATATAAGGATCCTCATACAACACCCCACTATCCTTCAGGCATAAAGCATGAAATCTTTCTGCAATATTTCCTATTGGCTACAAGAATAGATGATGCAATCAGAGAATCAAGAACAAATCAATGAATCAACGCACATAAAAACCAGGTTATTATTTTTCAAAATGTAAAAGCAGTGCCATCGAACACCTTTCCAAAATGTTGATAAAGGCAGATATATGGCAACCTAGCAATATATTGCTTTATTACATGCTGGAAAAAAATAGGAAACACCCACACACACAACATAAAAGACAATATTGCCGATGGTAAAACAATTCCACATTGACCAAGTAAACAATAGCCTGGGGGCTCACTGTAGTATCCAGCTTGCTTTTCCATTATAATAAATCAAAAAAATCAAGAGATCAACATATCCAACCTGATTAACAGAATGGAAGCTTGGTGTAGGATACCAGACTAGAGTCTAGCCCTATCTAAATAATTGGAAAGCTGTGAAATCCTCTCCCTCTAAGACTTGGTCTGTACGCCATTCTTACTATTTGAATCGCTAGAAACATTTAGTCATGAATAAAATGAGGTGATATTTCTCTTCCAACACATGAAATATTTAGGCCTGACTAATCACATCACTGTCTCGGTTCATCCATAAGTGGCAATGTAAATGCTGTTTAGATTGTAGTTTCAACACTAGGGCATCCTTAGTGTCAAAACCAAGGGTGGCCAGTAGCTGTCAGGTTGATCGGGCCTAAAACTATATGTTAGCCAATGTTATTTGAAAGCTAACACGGAAAAATACAGGTAGAAGGATTACAAAAGAACATGCTGGGTTTGGGTAAATGAAATTGGGTGCCACACCTCAGGCCAAAAAAAAAGTAGGATTCATGAGCTATGACAAGATGTTAACCTAGTCTCTTGGTACCAGTAAAAACTGCTACCACTCATATTTAATATGTATTATCAAATTATAAGCTCAATCTCACTGTGGTCCCCATTCTTCTAATAGTGTCACTTTTGTCCTCCAATTTTCCAATTTTCTATTAAATGGTCTAGTTGAAAATGGTTGTCTAAATTGTGTAACGGAAACAGGCAAGGTTATGGAGGTAATAGAGAAAGTGGCAACAACGTTCCAAATTTCAACTGCTGTATCATGCTGACATCAAGAGTGGATGCACAATAACCAATGCCATTTCGGTGAAAAGGCAGGTCCTAGCTTATTTGCAGCATTGAGACATTTTATCTAGCATTTTCAAGGTTATGGACTTAGCAAATGCTAATGCAGTAAGAATAAACAGTATATTATTAGGTCCCTCTTAAAAAACTTTGGAGTTTTACTTGGAAGCCGAACACCATATGATTTCAACGCAAAATCAGTTCATTGAGATTGCAATTCCCATGTGATTAGAAAAAAGATAAAATATTGAAGTCATAAATTCTACTTTGGCAGCAGAGTCTTGGCAATCCCAATCCACCAAAGGAGTCAACGAAATCATAAACAATCAAGGTAAAACAATAAATTTTAGGACCAATAACTAGACCAGAGTATATAGCACACACTAATGACTAATCCAAAAGAAAGAAGTACCTGGACAGTGTTTATCTGCTCTTCGACAGGTGCAATGGCTAAAGCATCCTCTGCATTTGGAGCACCTCCAAATCCAAAGACGGGACTATGCCCAGATAGCGTAGCAGAACCAGGAGGGCCTTCAATAGCCAGTGGAACTAAAAGATCGCCAATATTATCATCTGAAGGTCTAGATGGTTGAGGATCCACAACACTTAGAGTCCCATTGGCCTGAGACACCCCTTGCTCTGCAGGGTTATGATCCTGTCCAAATACTAAATTGTAGATTGAAAACTAATTGAAACTCTAAACTACAGAATCTGAATTAAGCAGAAATGCATCTCACCACATTGCTCATGCTAGGCATCTTAACAAGACTAAGTTGGGTCACAGGAGGTGTTCCATTAGCCGGACGTTGGTCAGTCACAACCAAAGCATTAGAAGTCTGCTGCTGCGCCCGTAACTTGATAGCACTTTGCTCCGCAGCATCGGCTTCAGTATCTTCAGCTTTTTTGATTAATGCAGACTAGATCCAAAGATGAATTACAATTAGAGTCAACAACTCATACACATATAAACTACTCTTTTAGGATGCGCACCACACTGAACAATAGCTTTGTGGCACTCTCATCAAATGTGTTAGTGAACTGACAAAATAAGTAAGAGAGTAAGCGATTACAAACAAAGATTGCAAATCCCATACACTACCTGCCGTTCAGGGAACTTGGGCATTTCAGCTAATATATCTGATAAAGCTGCGCCTTTCCTACTCAATGCAAAGTATTCAACAGCCCGTTGTTGTATCTCAACATCAATGCAACCCTCATATCTGAAAACATATGAAATTGTTCTCAGCAATTCAATATATATGGAGATAAAGCTTAAACTACAACTCCAAAATATTTACAAGTGAAAAATTAGGTATAGATTTATCCCACTTGCTGAATATTGCCCAAATTTGATTCTGTAGTTCCAAGTCTGGGGGTTGAGTATGCATCAAAATCTTCGCATATGTTGAAAGTAGAATAGCAATCGTCGAAGTCCTGAAGATATATTATGTGCATTAGTCAAGACAAATGATAAAGAGCACATATTGATAAGAGAAGAGAAAGAGGCCCTTACGAAACAGTAGGAAGCTTCTCATGTATGATGCTAAAAATCTCCTTTGGACTGCAACCAGGCCGTCTGGCCAGAAGATGGCTGTATTCTCCAAGAATATAGGCACTGACCTATTCCATCATATTAACTTCAAACTAGATTTAAAGATTACATTTGGATTGGACAGAATAAAAAGTTAAGCAGATGATCATCACTAATACAATGATGACATGAAATGATCAAGAATTCTATAGCAAGAACTGCCAAGCAAATATCCAAGTTTTTATGTCAATTACATGTAATGTGAAAGAAACAGTGCTATCCATTAGAAAAGTGAAAATGAAAAAACTGAAACGAATTTAAGGTGGCTCATCTGTCAACTCAGTAGAGTGCATCAAAAAATTCAGCAGTCAAACACATTTATTGCCATTCACAACTATCAGCATCAAAACAACCAACAACAATAAATGAATCACGGTAGAATATACAAACCTTGACCACTGTCTCATGTATAGCAGGCTTGTCTAGATATTCCCTGGCTTTCACTGCTGCATAAGGCTAATAAAAGGTGCAAGAATTAAGGCAGATCATATTTAATAAACTTCCTGTAAAGATAAGACTACAGTAATATGACAAAGATATAACAAAGGCTTCAGTCACCTGTAGATCCTCGTTGTTTGTGACAAACTGCACAACACGAAACCATATGTCATCACTGACAAAATCTCCTGCCTTGTCAATCAATTGAAGGATCACATCCACATACCTGCATAATGATAGAGGGAAAACAGTCCATATCATCTAATAATATGGAATTTGAAGTTTCTGTTTCTCCAGCTCTAAACAAAAGGACAAGCAAAAATTCTAACAGCATTAATTTTGCACATAATCCAACTCTATTGCCAATACATTGTCATATTTTGGTTTGTCAAACAAAAAAGTTGGCATCTCTTTCTTGCCTCCATGCTCCAACAGATAAAACATCGGAGGTGGTTATAACACCAAACAGGGCTACCGCGAAACACTGAACGAGGATGCTGAACTGCAAAAGTGCATCAAATGGCCCTCTCCACATAATTGCTAACAATCATATCCTCTGGAAAACCTTATACAACCTGACCTCAAACAACCTAAACTCAGATCAATCTAACTGAAATATTTATGAGCATTTTTTAGAACATGTTAGTCATTAAATCAGGTTCCTCGTCCACGAAACTGAAATAAGTTGTGCACATTTCCATTTTTCTGTTAGTTTGCATCGATCAAGACATTTTCTGGAGTGGCAGGTAATTTCTGAATTCAAATTGCATCAGTTGAGGCAAGTGCAAGAATTTGTTTTGAAACATACAGCTAACAATTCTTCTATGGATAGGTGGAGACCAGGGTTTCATATTTTTAATTCATATATGGGCACTGGTACCTAGTCTACCGACCATGTAGTATATTTAACATTAGATGGGATTTCCAATCCACTATGCAATCACAAAATTACCTGAAAAGTTGGGATCTTAATTTTTTGTCACTGATGAAACTAATAAAGTTACAAAATAAAATTCTGGGACATATTACTCATCACTAGAACTGCTTCGTTAACGGCAGAAAAGTAATAGGATCCCAACATAATTATCACATGTCAAGAAGTAGGAGCAATGGGGACAAAAGAAAGAAGAATATGAATACCTAAACAACACAAACTTCTTGTCCTTAGGTCCTCTGTCCTCGGATGTCTATGGAGTGGTATGAAAGCTAAGCAACTAAAAATCAGCAGCTCCCCTTAAGGCAAAACATAATCAAATAATTGCCTTACATTCTTTCAGTTGCTGTACTGTCACTAACTATAGTGACTGATATTGTCGCCATTCATCATGGAGATTTGATCATTATCATATACCAGCTCAGATACATTTTGTTCTATAATGCTTTTTTTTAACTGAACAACTTATATTCAACAGTATCATGTTCTACAATTCATCTAATAGCAAATTACATTCTGCCTCGTATTGAAAACCCATACCATGACAGATCAGGGGCAAATTTCTCTGCAAGAATGGCAGCTTTTAATGCCAATTCTTCACGCATTGCAAAGTCAGCTGTGCTGAGATACTGAAAACAGATGAGTGTCAGTGGCATGCTTACTTTAAATTCATTTAGAGGATTCAAATACGGATAATTTCAAGAAACTGTCTACTGGATATAAACAAACACAACGCTATGTGTCCAGTCCAGTAATTTGCCACCTGCAATAATTCTTCAACAATGTCCTTTGCATTAGAAACATCGCACATGCCATATAGCAGATCAAGGGCACGTCTCCGAATACTGTCGAACATCAAAAAGAGAACGCAACTTGTTATCTTCAGGTTAAAGTACAAAACTTCATAAATTATACATACTTACAACAAACATGCCAGCGTTATTCAATGCAACCACAGGTCCACAACAATGTTATCACAAAAAAAGTAGTTACTATAGCCTACTGATATACTGTGAATGAATGATTAATGTCCCCGGCAGTAATAAATGCCAGTTTAATCCAGCTGTTGCCAAACATGCAGCCAATTATGGTGTCTAGCAATGGAAATGACAGAATGAGAGAACATGTCTGGAAAATCACAGAACAATTGAGCTATACCTGATGTCAGGATCCTTTAATGAGGTGATGATTTGGGCTTGATGTCTTTTGATAATGTCCAGAACATCTGTAACCATCAACATCCTACTCATATTCTCCTGCATTAGACACATACACAGATCATGCGATCAGATAGTAGCAGCCATACTGAAACTTACTAGTCTAACAAAAGATGCTCCAGTTTGGCAGGCTCATAGGCTGCATCAAATAGTTAAGACTTAAGAGTCACAAAGATATGAAGTAAAGAAAACATGAACAGAGAAGCAGCAAAGAGAGGAAAAAAAATTTGAAAGAGAAAAAAAGAATGCATATAAATATCAGATTGAATTTTCGTGCTCCGGCAACTTACCAAACCAAGATACCGAATGTTTGGCTCACGCACAGCAATAAATTTCCCAAGCAAGGCAACACACTGAGACATCATTTCCTTTTCAGCATCTAGATGCATGACCTGTCATAATACAGTTAGAACCCACAACCATAAAAGCCACCCAAAAACCTGAATAGGGGCGAAAAGATATTCTTAAAGCCACGCTTAAACATATGAAGACATTTAATGGCAAAAACACAATGTGGATGTGTGTGTGTGTGTGTGTGTGAGAGAGAGAGAGAGAGAGATCTCAACAAACTATTGCATCGTGCCATTTTTGGAACTGGTATGATTGATGTATGACTGGAAAAGTATTGACGTAAACAGAAGACTAGTTAGGCTGCAGGATTGGCCGAGTAGGAATCCCTTGATGATGAGGTGTCCAACTAATCCCATGTCAATGAGATAGAATCCCTATGATCACACCTAAAACTAAGATGTTTAGCTCAAAGAATCAACTATTCTACCACTTTGGTATACAACTAATCTATATGAAAACATATGACAATATGACACTTGATTACACATTCAGTTAAGATACGAGTTACAAAAATCACCAAATAATTATTTACACTCCAAAGTTTCAATATTTGATAAGTGATAATCAATTGATACATGTTTTAATCATTAACAAACATTGCATCGTACATGTTGGCACAACAAAGTTTATGTAGGCCTTAAGAGTTTTTGAGAGGCAAAAAATTCACAATAGAGTACAAAAGGGTATCTCCCCAGTCCCATAATGATGTACAACCTGCAAAATTAGGCACTTTGCCTTATGAAAATGGATACAAGACTAGGCACATATTGGTTGCCACGATCAAAGAAGATGAAGGCAAGACCAGGCACATATTGGTTGCCATGGGAAACAGATTTCTGAAGTAGTCAAAGATCGTATGTCCGTAATTCTAGCAAAGATTTGGTGAGGCAGATTGGAAGCAAACAAATATCCATTCGAGGATCAGGAGATGGGAAGAAGGGTGCCAACATTTTAGAGACTGTTTCCCTAACGCAATTCCAACTTCAATGCGAGTTACTTCTTTGTTTGCTTGATTGTCCAACTTTTACTATAGTATGCAAAACACACACACCAATCTTATATGCACAACTAAATTACTGGTGTTGATTGCATTTCTGTCATAAAGGATATGAAAGCTTTTCAAATTCATACAAGCTGGCAACCACTTTTAAGCTCAATTCTTTAACATACTAAGCAACTTAACTAGTGTTTAGACTTACAAGAGCAAGGGCTTCAAAGAGAACAGCATGTGATGCATTGTTCTTGTTCACATTTTTCACAACATCAGTTCCCATTAGTATCCGTTGTAAAACCTAGATAAACAAAGCAAGGTTCATTAGAATTATGAAATCTACTGACAAGTATCATAATTTCCTGGAAAAAATAAAGAATCAAACCTCAAACAATGATCTTCTAGTGTTTGGATCTTCAATAGTGGGAAAATACTGAAGAGCCCTCATTGTCTTAACCTGCAGTGACAGTACACTAGTAAGAATTGCATGTAGGTTTAATACATCAATCAACCCCTAAAAGACAGGCACTTTCATCTGGCGACTACTTGCTAATATAAACAAGTGAAATTCATGCATTCTATTTTGCATTATTTATACTGACTCATTATCAACAGACAAAGTAAAATCCCAAAAGATGAGGATACTATAGCAACTGCATTTTTCTAGATATTTATCACAACAATAAAAATAATAATAACAACAACAATCCCCCATCCAGACCCTTTGTAATTATAGCCCAATAAATGAGATCTCTTTTTCAGAGCACAAAAAGTGAGTTCGGTGGTGTGTGAGCAATCTCAGGAAGGGTTTCTGCAACAATGTACAAACCTCGGGAGGTTAAGGTGTGATTACTGAAATGTCATGGAATGTATGTGTCAATAATTGAGGGGTTTTTCTATTACAAAACACCAATTCAGGATGTCACCATATTCAGTATCCAAGTTCAAGACTACAATAAATCCAGGTACTCTAATCCTCACAGAATTATTTACTCCATGTTTCAGAGCTACATTCTGCAAAAGTTCAATTGGCCCATTTTGTGTAAGGGAAAAAATCCAGTATAAGAGCACACAAACCTGAAGCCAGGGAGATGGGATACCATAGTAAGTGTACTCTTGAGGAACATCTTGGTTTCTAGCAAGCCTTTCCAATATTTTGACACACTTTGGAAGACAACTCCAGTATGAATCATGGTCATTGGACACTAAAGCAACAAGAAGGCTCATCGAAGATGTCAAAACACCCAAATCACGTTCATCTAATAGCTGTGCCATCCGATCTGACCTGCAATGAGGCAAAGACGACTTAGTCATAAACGTCAAGTTCAAATTGTCCAGAAAACTGCCACAGAATGTACTTCCCACTTACCAGCCATCTACATTGACGACATCCGGATTTTTCCTAAAGAGGCGGAGGAGACACAATGCGGCCTTCTTTCTCACAAGCGGTCTGCAACTACTGGAAATCTGAAACACAAGGAATCCAACCATCATTCACATGAGACTCATACCAATTGAAATATGCAAAAAAGTGTCCTCTTACAAGCAACTTTTGAACATCGAGTGCTAGTGATTCAGCAAAATCCCTCCCACCAATGTTCCCTACCTGCACAGATATAAGGATTGGGAAGTATGTGAGGTTGGATACAACCAACAACAATAGAATGCATATGTTATAGCAGGACATGTTTTGACAAAAAGATTGTAGTGTAACCGACATATGAATCACAAATATTTGCACAAGAAACAAAATCTGATAATTAAAACATGCATGTAACTATACCAAGGTCAACGCCAGGCACTGAAATGTTTCATTCCGACCAATGATATCATTGCGGACCGCATTAATTGCTAATCTCAAAAAGTCGTGATTCTCATTGAGCAAACACGATGTCACTATGTATCCAACCTGCATTCATTCATAGAATGATAGAGAAGTTAATTAACAAGTTTTTCATTTGAAGGACCTCTCATCCTTTGCATACTGACTTCAAATATTTTTAATAGAATTTCGTTGTTGCTGATTAAAGAAAAAAGGAAGTTATACAACCAAAAATAAAAGAAAAAAGAAAAGAACTTACATAACCAATTGCATTCATATGCTTATTCCCGGACACAGGATAAGAAAATAATTTGAGTACACAAGAACTAGGCACATATCCTTAAAGAACCAAATACAGATAAATGACATTCCAGAGCCATAATGAAAGTATGAGAGTTTTCCAAACACCCGTGATTCTGTTTACCAGCTATTAACACCCGTTTAAAAGAGCAGGCATACACAGCACACATTACTGATGGGAGCTGAGCGATTAAAATAACTAAAAAAAGTTGCTTCTCAAAAGTCTCCAAAAACATTTTAAGGCAAGTATTTGCAAAAACCAAGTTCCCAAAGCAATTCTTTTAAGCTTTAAACAACAAACAATCTTTCATTCTATCTACTTAACTAACCCTCTGTAGTCTTGGCAACCCGTCTTGGATAAAAAGTTCCAATGACACATGAACACAAAATGAGTACTTCCTTTTGACAGACACAAGGTTTAGGAAAGATGCAGCTCCACAATTTGTAAAGGCACTAGACCAGGTTTTGTACTTGAATTTATACTAAACTCACTGTCTCAGTAAGCCATCCATGCAAAAACACAAGTAATTCTACATTTCTTTAAACTTGAACAATCTTAGCATTTGAAGCAAGGATCAAAATTTTGTTTTGGAGCATTGTTTTGGTTGCTAAACAAAAACATTTCAGAAATGTTTCATAAAATGAAATGGAAAAAAAAAAGTTTATTTATTTCCAAAATATTAATATTGGTATATTTCGAGATGTTTAGATTCCATCACTAATTTGTTAAATATTAAATATTAATTTAGATTCTCTTGCTGATTTGTGTCAGTATCCTAGAAAACAGAAACGTTTTAGACGTTTCAAAATAAATTTTGATCCATGATTTGAAGCTAACTTCATAGCAAATTATAAATCTAAGGTTACAATTTATGTTGGTTATAAGAAGCTGATTGCAAAAGCATGAAGCTTTATAAAATATAAGGAAACAGTAGACAAATTGAAAGCGAATCAGTATAATGCATTTGATCGTGTCCAGAAACATTCTTTCTTCCACAGATAGCTCAAATGTTTAAGGTCAAGTAACAGAACTTCAAAATTCTACTTTAGATAGCTTCAGGCCATATTTTGAATTCGTTGTCTTTTGCTTTTGATATATCGATAAGTAATTTGGACAATTCATGTAATTATGTATTAAGAAAGGAAAATGAAATGACATATCAAGGAGATTTAGACGGAAGTCTAGCCTAAGAAAAAATGAAATCACAGTGAGAAAACACGAATGAGAGATTCCAAAATTTTTATAATTCCTCTCCTTCTAACAATTTAAAGAATCTAATATGAATCAATTATCTCAACAGATCTCCACAGTGAGAAAACACCTTCAACGCATAAATTATTTCCTTACAAAATGGACAAGCACAGATGCCCACCGCTCAGACAAGGAAAACACAAATCCAGATTTGCATGAGCACAGAAAATAATAAGATATTAGATTGACACTATGGGAATCGGAAATCACATGGAAACAGGGAAGTGCTTGCAGTAGGTCTGATTTCAAATTCCACGAGTGAGGAATAAAACTTCAAATCAGGCAAATAGTGAAGTCTTTGAAATCTGCAGTTCAAAAAGCTTTCAACTGGCAAATTCCAACTTAATGAAAGAGAATGTCAGTCTAAGTTTTCAGGTCACTGACTTTTATGATTTGATGAACTTCAACTAGTAATTGAGTAATTGAAGTATCTGAACAACTTGGACAAGCTTTTGGCTATTTACAGTGATGTATTCGCATTCTAAATTTCACTCTTAGTTCCCAAAAAATTTCTCAAACATTGACAGCATCACCAGATTTTCGTACAAAGTCTTAAATGATAAGACTTGTGGTAATGCATCATGGGCTGTCAAACAATGAGATCAAAGTGAGTGATGCCATGATAGTGTAGTTAAAAAAATTGCACCATAAATGTGTGCTGCAAATTCTGAAGCAAGCAACTGAAGACTCACACTCATGTATGGAGGGCAAATAAAGCAAGGAGCACAGAAGAAAGTGTCTAAGATGTCAAGTGCAAAAACATAAGTTTAATTTGCATCTCAACTTTTATTTATGATTAGTGACTAGTCCATGGAAGTGAGCAATGCAAGTAGATCCACCCCTCAAAGTATCATCAAAACAATTTTTTTCCTTAAAAAGGGAAAGTATTGATGTCTGCTTGGCATACTGATCCACTTTGAAGGATTAACATATAGATAATCCAAAACAAGACATGGAGTTAGTAGTATCCACACAGTGTAAACTTCACACTCAATGAGCTAACCAGTTCAAGTTCACCCCATGTCAACCACACTGAAGTGAAGAAACTGATTTTTGTGGAATAAAATGCCAAATAGTAACAAATTGCCAGAGAAGTAGTGGAAACAGATATACTACCTGCTTTTCAGGGTATTTTGGTGCAGATATCAAAGAAACAGCTTCCATGTGACCAAAATCCACGTCATAACCAAGCATATAAATGTAAAGCATTTTCCAAACATACTTCTTCTTTTCATAAGGTGTCAAACCCTGTCAAAAGAAGGAAAAAAGTCCATAAACACTGGTCAGGCCACCACCAACTATCCAAATCCCTTTTGTATCCATTTAGTATGACAAAGAGAAAATATCCACAAGAGCACAAAAAACAATACATGGACGACTCTAAGGCAAGGATCAAAATTTTATTGTGGTGCATTGTTTCGGTCACCTAAGAAACGGAAACACATTTCGACCAGTTTCAAAAACAAAATAAAAAAAAAAATTAAGAATTATTTCTTCAAAACATTGATCGAAATATACTAAAATATCTTGAAACATTCCGAAATAATTG
>CAUOFW020008753.1:0-15958 GCA_963454935.2 Ilex paraguariensis | reverse complement strand
TCATTGTTTATATTGGGCCTCAGATGGGTCATGTGAGTTATGTTGCACAGGTTGGGTATTGGGTAGAGTTCCCTGTACAAAGGAGACTCTACCAAAATTTTGTTAAGTTATGGACCTCGGTAAATGGGACATAACGGTGTGATATCGAGTCACTCGGTATTTACGGGTATTCCGCGGGTTGATGGGTAATCAACGGACCCCCGGATTTTGGGGTGTCACAGTTGGTATCAGAGCCTAGGTATGCGAATTACCTAGGGCTTGGTTGGGCATGGGTCTAGACCATTACATTCCATATGCATTTCATGTTAAGTTCTCTACTTACTATATGCTATGTGCTACTTGTTATGTGAATTATATGCATGGTAGAATGTATATGGAAAGGAGAAACACTAGGGTTAGAAAACTCAAGATTATGTTTTAATGTGTAAATGTTTACTAGTAGGTGGCACACGCACTACTAGTAAAACAAGGAGAAAAAAAAATTCGTCAAGTTTAAATACTTGATGCCTAACTTGGGATATTAAGTAACTGATCTATTGCTATCTTATGTGTGTGTAGATGGAAAATAGAGGAAGAGGAAGAGGACGTGGCCGAGGCCGAGGCGGTGGCCGAAACAACAACCAACCACTTCCGGCCTTTGATCACCAAGCCTTTGTAGAGGCTATTGGTGAGGCAGCGGCGACGATTGCACAGGCTAGTGCTACAGCCGCTACCATTGCACAGACTGGTGCAAATATGGGACACGGAGGCTCGAGTAACCTCCAGAGGTTCAAAGCCCATAATCCTCCGGTCTTTTTGGGAGGGGCGGATCCAATGGTAGCCGATCGTTGGATTCGACAAGTGGAGAAGATCTTGAGTGCTATGGAGATCACTTCCGATGCCACCAAGATAACTTTGGCAACTTTTCAGCTGGAGGGAGAGTCCCAGCTATGGTGGGATTGGGTCAAGACCTCAAAGAACTTGGAGATAATGACTTGGGTAGAGTTCAAGGAACTCTTTATGGGAAAGTATTTCCCGGCGACCGCTCGACACGCTAAGGCCAAGGAGTTCCTAGAATTGAAGCAGGGGACTATGAGTGTGCTAGAATACGTGGCCAAATTCACTGAGTTGGCCCGTTTTGCTGATGATTATGTGGCCTCAGACAGGGCCAAAGTACAGAAGTTTGAGGATGGACTGAAGTTGTCTATTCGAGGCAAGATTGTGGGACTTCTCCTGCAAGACCTTGATTTGATGGTCAAGACTGCAATGACTATCGAGAGAGAGGTGGAGGACGCGCGCAACATCCGGGAAGCGGGTGTTAAGGACAAAAGGAAGGAGGGTCAATCATCTTCTTCAGGTGCAGGAAAGAGGCAAAGGACTTCTATTCCACAAGGGTCTCAGGGGCAGAGCCGCGGCTATCAAGGCCAAGGCCAGGGCCGATTCTCTCAAGGTGGGGGAAACTTCAGGACCACCTTCCAGACGGGTCAGAAGACTTGCTATTTTTGTCACCAGCCGGGTCACATCAGAAAGGAGTGTCCTCAACGGCAGGGATCCCAGAGCTATGGGACATCCCAATCCCAGCCTTCTGTGGGCCAGTCGCAGATACAGAGTGTTCCTCCTTACCCCACTATGGGTCAAAGGAGTCAGTACCAATCTCAGGGTGCTGCACAAGTGCCTACTACTTCACGAGCAGGGACTTCACAAACAGGCCAGATAGGCCAGGGCATGGGTCGAGGTCGAGGCTCACAAGCCGGGACATCGGGAACCCAAGGGCGTGTTTATGCCATGGTGCCACAGACTGAGTCGACAGATCCGTCGGTAATACAGGGTACATTTCTACTCTCTCGCTTATGGGCAAGGGTATTATTTGACTCTGGTGCATCTCATTCTTTTATTGCTGCATCTTGTGTGAAAGATTTGGGCTTAGAGGTTGAGACCTTAGAGGAACCGGTACATGTGAGTTCTCCCCTAGGAGCTAGGGTGAGAGTTGATCAGATATGTCGGGACTGTGAATTAGAGATCTCGGGGATTCTACTCACTGTAGACCTTAGGGTCATGGACATGTCGGAGTTTGATGTGATCCTCGGGATGGATTGGTTGGCAGCACATCGGGTTGTCATTGATTGTGATAGGAAGAGGGTCACGGCGTATACGCCTGATGGTAATTGTTTCAAGTTCCAAGGGGAAAAGCACGATGTTTTACCCCAAGCCGTGTATGACTCACGATGGCACGGACAGTTGATGGGATGGCTTGCGAGCCTTACTTTGGAGGATGAGGTGAGACAGGAGTTGGGTCTACCTCGGGTGGTATGTGAGTACGAGGATGTATTTCCGGATGAACTACCGGGATTACCTCCCCATCGGGATATGGACTTCAGTATCGAATTACATTCGGGTACATCGCCTATCTCCATGACTCCGCATAGGATGGCGCCTGCCGAGTTGCAAGAACTCAAGGTCCAATTGCAGGAATTGTTGGACAAGGGGTTCATTAGACCGAGTACCTCACCTTGGGGCGCTCCGGTGTTATTTGCAAAGAAGAAGGACAAGACCCTTCGATTGTGTGTAGATTATCGGCAGTTAAATCGGGTTACTATCAAGAATAGGTACCCTTTGCCGAGAATTGATGACTTGTTTGATCAGCTGAGAGGGGCAAGGGTATACTCCAAGATAGATCTTCGCACCGGTTACCATCAGTTGAGGGTTAGGGAGGCAGATATCCCTAAGACGGCGTTCAGAACGCGATATGGGCATTTCGAGTTCACAGTGATGCCATTCGGATTGACGAATGCCCCGGCGGCATTTATGGATCTCATGCATAGGGTTTTTCAACCCTATTTGGATCAGTTTGTTGTGGTTTTTGTGGACGACATCCTGATCTACTCCAAGTCTGAGGAGGAGCATGAGGGTCACTTGAGGATTGTTCTCCAGACCTTGAGAGACCATCAGTTGTACGCTAAATTCAGCAAGTGTGAATTTTGGCTTACGGAGGTGAAATTTTTGGGACACGTGGTGTCGGCTTCGGGTGTATCTGTGGACCCGGAGAAGGTTGAGGCAGTTATGAATTGGGAGAGGCCGAAGTCAGTCTTCGAGATACGCAGTTTCTTGGGATTGGCAGGGTACTATCGGAGGTTCATTGAGGACTTCTCTCGACTAGCTGCTCCTATGACCAAGTTGACCCGAAAAGAGGTCAAGTTTGAGTGGAATGACGCTTGTGAGAAGGCATTCCAAGAGTTGAAGAGGAGGCTTACATCAGCTCCTATTCTGATAGTTCCGGAAAGGGGACAGAAGTATACGGTATACTGTGATGCCTCCAAGGACGGACTTGGATGCGTCTTGATGCAGTCCGGGAGAGTGGTAGCTTATGGTTCTCGGCAGTTAAAGAACCACGAGCAGAGTTACCCCACACATGATATGGAGTTGGCAGCCATTGTCTTTGCCTTGAAGGCTTGGCGCCATTATCTATACGGTGAGCAGTTCGAGGTATTTTCAGATCACAAAAGTTTGAAGTACATCTTTACACAGCGGGACCTCAACATGAGGCAACGCAGGTGGATGGAGTTTCTGGAGGATTATGACTTCACCTTGCATTACCATCCCGGTAAGGCAAATGTGGTGGCTGATGCACTCAGTCGGAAACCACGGGGAATCCTGGCTAGAGTGGCTTCCCGAGAGTGGCAGATGCTCGAGACTGTGGGACAGTTCGGGCTATGTTATATGGGTCAGGCTCAGGGTATTTTGGGGAGTTTGATAGCTACGCCTTCCCTACTGAGCAGGGTTATTGAGTCCCAGAGTCAGGACACAGAGCTATTGTCTATCCGGGACCGTGTACAGGCAGGTACAGGTGACGAGGGCTGGGCCATTCACTCGGATGGTAGTCTTCGGTATCGAGGAAGGGTTGCGGTTCCTCAGTTGGCGGATCTGAAAGAGGAGATCCTTAGGGAGTTTCATTGCTCCCGTTTTGCGGTTCATCCAGGGGGCACAAAGATGTATCATGATCTTCGTCGCCAGTATTATTGGAATGGGATGAAGCGGCAAGTTGGTAATTTTGTTAGTAGATGTCTCACGTGTCAGCAAGTGAAGGCTGAACACCAGAGACCAGCAGGGTTACTCCAGCCATTGGAGGTAGCTGAGTGGAAGTGGGAACATGTTACGATGGATTTTGTGACTCACTTGCCACGGACATCACGGGGACATGACGCGGTATGGGTGATAGTGGACCGGCTTACTAAGTCGGCACACCTTTTGGCCGTACGGATGACCTTCACACTGGAGGAATTTTGTAGGTTATATATACGGGAGATTGTCCGGTTGCATGGGGTACCCGTATCTATAGTATCGGATCGGGATCCCAGGTTTACGGCTCATTTTTGGGAGAGTTTTCAACGAGCCATGGGGACACAACTGATGATGAGCACTGCTTTTCATCCCCAGACGGACGGTCAGTCTGAGAGAACCATTCAGACATTAGAAGACATGTTACGGGCATGTGTCCTAGATCTTAAGGGTAGCTGGAAAGATCATTTACCCTTGGTAGAGTTCGCCTATAACAATAGTTATCAGGCGAGTATACAGATGGCACCCTATGAGGCACTATATGGGAGGTCATGTCGATCTCCGATTTGTTGGACAGAAGTTGGAGAGAGACTTGTTACGGGTCCGGACTTGGTTAGAGACACCTCAGAGAAGGTGGGCTTGATACGGAAGCGTCTTCTCACGGCTCAGAGCCGGCAAAAGAGCTACGCTGACAGACGGCGACGACCTCTAGAGTTTGAGGTGGGAGATCATGTCTTCTTGAAGGTGATGCCTACGAGAGGAGTGGTCAGGTTCGGCAAGCGGGGAAAGCTGTCGCCAAGGTACATTGGGCCCTTCGAAGTACTCGAGAGGGTGGGTGCAGTTGCTTATCGGTTGGCGTTACCGCCAAATCTATCGGGTGTTCACGCGGTATTCCATGTCTCTATGCTCCGGAAGTATATCCCAGATCCGACTCATGTGGTAGATTGGGGCGAGCTTGTTGTTGATGTGGATGGGACCTTTGAGGAGGGACCGGTGCGCATCATGGATAGCAGGGAGCAGGTTTTGCGGGGCAAGACTGTAAGGCTAGTAAAGGTGATGTGGCAGCACCGAGGAGTGGAGGAGGCGACATGGGAGCGTGAGGACACCATCCGTACCAATTACCCATTTTTGTTCGAGGATGGAGGTACATGTTTAAAATTTTAAGTATGAGGTTACTTATTGCATATGCATGTGTCTAAGTGTGCATGTGTGTGAGAATTTCGGGGACGAAATTCTTCTAAGGGGGGGAGAATGTAAAATCCCGGTAGATTTAAACTTTTATGAATAAAGGGTAAAATGGTAAATTGTCACCATGATTCGGGTTGTAAATCTGAAATTTTTTGTAACTCGGATGACAAAACGGACCTCACCGTTGGATTCGTCTCGCGAAATCGAGTTACCACGTCAATTTTCGTCGAATTCTGAGATAGTCAAATTTTTCACGTTTTACGGAGCGATCGGGCTTCGGGTGACCCTGTACACGAATTTTTTTATAAAATTTTAAATTTTGGGCAATAAAATAAGATAAATTGAAATAAAAATATTTTAGATTTAAACCGGGGCGAGATTTAATTGTTCGGGACAAAAACGGACCCGGAATTAAAAATGGACATGTGGCCAATTGTGGGCCAAGTGTTCTAAAGTATAAATAGGGGGAAAAATCAGATTTTTCCCCCATTGTTCAGCATCCTCTTCAGCCGATAGAAAAGAGAGGGAAAGGAGAGGGAAAGCTTCAACTTCTCTCTATGATCTACATAATTCTAGTGCTCAAATCCGCTTGGACCAAGAACAAAGATCGTTCTCCTCGTCAAGGGCTACGTCTACGTACCAAAAGGAAGTGATTTCACCGAATAATCAAAGGAAGAATTTTTGGAGATCAAAGCTTTTGGGTTGGTTTTGGTGTTTTAGGGGTTTTCTACACTCCTAAGAGGTAGGGGTTATTCCTACTTTGGATTATTCTTACCTTAGGTGTTGCTAGACTAAGGGTGAAAATTATGTATATGCATATGTATTGTTATACATATATGTCTATGGGTATGAAAGTGAAAAAAAATTAGCATAGGAATAGCTTAGGCTAGCTTCTAGCTTGAATTTGGTATATGGAGGTTCCATGTGATTATTTTGTAACTTGGTGAAAACTTAAGGCATGCTATGTGTTTTATAAACTATGCCTTGGAATGTGTTATGTGAATACATGACTTGAATGACTATAAGATGTTTGATAAAATGCCCTAGTGAAATTGAGTGTGTTACTTGCATGATGCTATGTTATAACATGCTTGGGTGATTGTGAAATCATATGCTTAGGATATGGTTTTTGGATGAAGAGTGTTATTGACATATGCATGAAATGATATATTGAGCATAATGAGATATGGTAGTTATATACTTATGATACAATTGCATTGATGTATGAAAATGTTTATATGTTTGTCATAAGCATATTGAGCATTATTTTGTGTGCAATGGAACATCACATTGCATTTGCACGGAAGTGTCTCATTACATGAGTGAGTGCATGTTTGACGTCAATACCACACTTGGTGATTGACGGAAGGCTTGGGAGAGTTGGGTCGAGGACTTAGCTAAGCCGCTTGGTTGCATGATGAATTGGGTTGGGGTAGCAAGAAGAGGCATGACGACCTCTCGGGTGCAAGACCCGGTGATTGGGCTACGCACTCCCTTGGCTCGGCCCATAAAGTGTGTGGGTGTATTCGGAACCCTCGGTCGAAGTCCGTAAATTTCGTGTGGGTTGGAGGCCCTTGGTGTAAGTCCATGAACATCCACCCCTATACAAGACCCTAGAGTGATTAACGCCATTGTGTGTAACATAAATGGTGGTTTCGACTAAATTGACACTTGCATGTGTTGGGGAGCCGGAGAGAGCTCGGAATAAAGTTGCATGGGTGAGTGTCACTTCATTCCATGGCATAGCATTGTTGCATTCCATCATAGGATGCATAAGTGTGAGAAATGCTTGGTTGTATGTTTGTGTGATGATTACATGAGCATGTGCATCTAGGGGAAGAGTAACCTCTATAGGTTTATCTCTATTGGGCGTTGTGCTCACCCTATACGGGAAACAATTTCAGGTACGGGACACGTTCCGGTGGATGGCTCTCATTCGGGGGCTCTTGGTTGAAGAAAAGCCGGGTTGTGGCTTTTGAATTTAGTTTTTGTAAAACTTTTGGTTAATTTCCATTTTGGCATGTAAAAGTATGGAAATAGTTGTATTAGAACTTGTATTGACTATATTTGGTATCAAATAGATGTTGTATAAGTTTTGGATAACCTTGGATTGATTTGGGGTTGAAATCATACACAGAAATTTCAGACACTGCTTAGTGTTTGAGCCATAACTTTTTATTGTGACGTCCAAATGATCTGACATTTTTACAGTAGGTAGTAGACACCTAGGGCTACAAAAGTGTTTTTATGAAATTTTCTCAATTCCACTTCTAAACAGGTCAAAACCGCACTGGAAGTTGCAGCAGAACAGAAACTGCATTTTCTGTTCGAACGTAAAGTGACGTTCGAATGGTGCGAGTTTTGAACAGCAAAACCAGCAGAGAACCAAATGTACTGGGAGCTACTTATTTTTCAAAACCAAGGGACGTTCGAATGTGAATAGTGCTGTTCGAACGGTGACTCTAAAACCGAAATTTTTCAAACTATGCACTAAGCTTCCAGACTTGGATTTCTTTGATTTAAAGAACACCAATGGACTTGGATTTCTCTAGTTCCAAGGATACAAATGGACACTAATTGAGGTATATTGAGGCTTATTAGACCTTGGTGGATTTAAATGATAACTATTACATATATGCACTAATGTTAAAGTAACCTTGCATGTTTTGCTATAAATATGGATAATTGGACCCGGTGTGGTCAATGTTTACTTATAAATGGACCCGGTGCGGTCATTGTTTATATTGGGCCTCAGATGGGTCATGTGAGTTATGTTGCACAGGTTGGGTATTGGGTAGAGTTCCCTGTACAAAGGAGACTCTGCCCAAATTTTGTTAAGTTATGGACCTCGGTAAATGGGACATAACGGTGTGATATCGAGTCACTCGGTATTTACGGGTATTCCGCGGGTTGATGGGTAATCAACGGACCCCCGGATTTTGGGGTGTCACAAGAAGACGTGGTTTAGTATCTTTTTTTGTAAGTAAGTATTTTAAAGCCGCATGATCGGTAAATATAACAATTGATGATCCAACCAGATATAAACGAAATTTATCTAATACAAATATGACAACAAGTAGTTTTTTCTCTGTGGTTGACTAGTTCATTTGTGCATCATTTAGATTTTTACTTGCATAATATATAACATAAATTTTTTTCTCTTTCTTTGTCCTAATACAGCTCCTACTGCATAATCACTTGCATCATACATTATTTCAAAAGGTAACGACCAGTCAGGAGGTTGTATGATAGGTGCAGAAATAAGTATGTTTTTTAATTTATCAAATGATAGTTGACATGCTTCATTCCATTCAAATAGTATATCCTGACATAACAGATTACATATAGGTTTGGCTATTAAACTAAAATTTTTTATAAACCTTCTGTAAAATCCTACATGACTTAGAAACAAGTGAATATCTTTTACTGTTTTTGGTGAAGATAGATTAGCTATCAGATCAATCTTTCCTTTATCAACTTCAATTCCTTTTTTAGATACAATATGACCTAAAACAATACCTTATGTAACCATAAAATGACATTTTTTCTAATTTAAAACAAGGTTTGTTTCTTCACATTGAATGAATACTTTTTCCAGATTTTCTAGACATATATGAAATCAATTCCCATATACTGAAAAATCGTCCATAAAGACTTCTAGATATCATTCTACCATATCACTAAATATACTTAACATACAGTGTTGGAAGGTAGCTGGAGCGTTACATAATCTAAAAGGCATTCTTTTATATGCAAAAGTGCCAAAAGAATATGTAAATGTAGTTTTTTCTTGATCATCTATCACAATTTCTATCTGATTATACCCAGAATATCCGTTAAGAAATTAGTAATATGCATGACTAGCTATTCTTTTTAAGAATTAATCAAGAAAAGGCAAAGGAAAGTGATCTTTTTTGGTGAGCGAATTTAGCTTACAGTAGTCAATACATATACGCCAACCTGTGACTGTACGCATTGGGACTAATTCATTTTCTTTATTTTGTATTATAGTAACACTATAATTTTTTTGAACTACTTGTGTAGGACTAACCCATTTACTATCAGATATATGATAGATAATATTTGCATCTAATAGTTTAAGTACTTCATTGCGAACTACCTCTTTCAGGTGTGCATTTAATCTTCTTTTCATTTGACGAGATGGTTTAGCATTTTCTTCTAAATATATACAATGAGTACATAGATGCGGGCTTATACCTTTTATATTAGCTATTGTCCATCCAAGAATACTTTGATGATTTTTTAATACTTCTGTTAATTCTTTTTCTTAATTTTTAGATAAATTTGATGCTATGATTACATGGTGAATTTTATTTTTTTTTCCAGAAAAACATATTTTAGATTGGGTGAAAGTGGTTTTAAATCTGGCTTAAAGATTTTAACATTGGAGTTTTCAAGTTTAGATAACAGATTTTCACATTTTGGATTTTCTTGATTTTCTGATTCATTTTCAGATACATATTTTACTGTGTATAAATATTTTTCCAAAAAAACCTTTTAAAAAAATTTTATGTTAATGTCTCAACACAATTTATTTCATGCACTTCATCTTCTTCTCTAGGTTGTTTAGCACTATTGAAAACGTTTAATTCCAATGTCATATTTTCAAATTAAAGTTTTATAATTCCATTTCTACAATTAATCAATCCATTTGATGTAGCTAGGAATGGTCGACCTAGAACAACTGGTATATATGAAGATGCATGAAAAATAGGTTGGGTATCGATAATGATAAAATCTTCTGGAAAATAGAATTGATCAACTTGGATGATAACATCTTCCACACTCCGTCGTGAAGTTTTTAAATTTCAGATTGACCTCTTTCAGGTGTAGGTTTCCTGACTCTTTGAGGAAAAGGTAATGGAATAGGACATAGTTGATCTTTTTCATTTTGTACTTCGGGTTGTTTTTCAATTGACGGTTCAGGCTCAAGTGGTTCATTAACAGGAATTGACTTTCGCATTTTCTTAGAGATTTTAGGTTTGATAGTTTTATCAATCACCTTGCCACTTCTTAACGTTGTGATTGCTTGTACTTGACTTGAGGAAGGTTCATATGACATAGAATTCACTTGACTTTGTGGTGGTTTTGGCTGAGATGGAAATTTTTCCTTTTCTGGCATACTGAGAGACTAAGTCAACTTAGCTAGATGACTCTTGATATCTTCAATACTCTAAGAAGTTTGAGCTTTAAAATCATTCAAAGCTTGAGTTGTTTGGGTGTTAAAATTCATTTGACTTTGAATAAATTGATTCATAGTATCTTCAAGAGTTCTTTTTTGTGAGGGTTGATATAGTGGATAGTTTTGTTGATTTTTTGATTATGCTGGACCTTGTGTTTGATTTGTAGGTTGTATATTTCTCCAACTAAAATTTGGATGATTTCTCCATCCGAGGTTGTAAGTTTTAAAATATGGATTTAGATAAGACTTATTATTATAAGTTTGAACAACATTATATTGTTCAATTAACACTTTTTTAAATGCAGGTATAGTTGGACACTCTACTGCAGGATATCCTGACAACGCACAAATTTCACAAATTTGATCAGTAGTTGAAACAGCAGATACTTGTTTTATTTTTTTCATCTCTAAGGCTTCTAGTTTTTGAGATAAACTTGTCATTTTAGCTCTTAAATTATCATCTTCTTTTAACCCATATTTTCCTCTTTCGGATGTAGATGGCTTTGGTTCTACTATGTTTGAAGAAGTTGAGTCCCACATTTGGGAACTTTCAGAAATGGTATCCAAAAATTGAATTGTTTCTTCAAGAGTTTTACTCATAAATTCCCCTGCACCATCATTTCAACAAATTGTCGCATTGCAGGTGGAAGAGCATCATAGAAAAAACCAACTAAGGTCTAGTTTTCAAATGCATGATGTGGATAAGCTTGGAAAAGATCTTTAAATCTTTTCCAACATTAATAAAAATTTTCACCTTCTTTTACAGAAAAATTCATTATTTGACGTCTTAATGTATTTGTACGATGTACAGGGAAAAACTTTTTCAAAAACTCAGCTTGTAAAGCTTGCCAGTTTGTGATTAAATTAGCTCTTAAAGAGCTAAGCCACTCTTTTGCTTTATCTTTTAAAGAAAAAGGAAATAATTTTAGTCTAACCATTTCAGAATTATCTGGCAATGTTCCACAGACTTCATCAAATTCTTTCATATGCACATAAGGATTTTTAGTTTCCAAACCATGGAATTGTGGTAATAATTGTATTTTTCCTGGCTTGATACTAAGATTTGGAGCATTTGTTGGAAAAGTAAAACATGACGGGACATTAGTTCGTGTAGGGTGTAGATATTATATTAATAGTCGAATATTTTGAACTACTTTTTGTTCTCTAGGTTGTTCATCCCTAGGTACGTTTCTAGCCATACCTAGTTCAAATGATTCTTGTGTAGATGAAGATGATGACGACAAAGGGGGTGACTGATTTACAGATCCTACGGATGAATGTACAGACATAAACTATTTAAAAATAAAACACATTTTATATACATATAATACAACTAAACAAATTTTGTATATTATTTGATTTCAAATTACCATTACTCCCAAGCAATGGTGCCAAAAATTTGATTCACACTTTTTCGTGATTGGATTAATATTATACGCCCAAGTATAAGTGGTTGAATTGTAGTTTTCTCGGTTTTAAGTCCTAGTATCGATCCCACGAAGAGTGTGTGTAGTTAGGAAATAAAATAAAAATAGTAAAGTTGTTTATCTTAGATAGGACAACATGTGATGTGAGCTTAGATAGATAAAAAAAGTTAGGTTGTAGATAGATTAAGACAATAATAAAAAGTATTCTTCAGTTCAAGGATCCCATATGTATTATATTAGTTAAATACTGGAAATTCTACCTTACTGCAATCAACTTTCATGTTACTGGCAAGTCAACTAGTAGATCTGATGTATATAAACCATCACACAGCAACTTCTTAGGTTAGCTGGTGGTATCCATAACAATTGATTAATCCAAGCAAAGGAGAAGCACAAACTATTCATGAGGAATACTTGAATTATTCATTTGTCTTCATAACAATAGGTGCATACATAATAAATCATAACACAGTCACTTTTAGGTTAACTGGTGGTATTAGTCATAACACAGAAACTTCTTAGGTTAGCTAGTTATAGATGTGTCAATTGACTAATTCAAGCAAACTAGAAGGACAAGTCATTCATAAGGAATACTTGAATTATTCATTTAACTCTATCTATGATACATATACCAGTTAAACATCCTCAGCATTCCGGTGGAGGATAAACCATACCAATAGGAATGACATGGTTGTTAGACTAGCAATATTATCATTTGTACCAATTAAACGATCTGAGTAATCTCGAAGAACAATCCATTCATGAGGATCACTTAGGTCATTAGTCTGATAGTTATATATATAGTAATTAAATAACCCTGATAATCCAGAAGGACAAGCCTTTCATGAGGATCTTTTAGGTTTTGTACAATGCATCAATAGAACATTCTCAGCATTCTGGTGGAGGATAAACCATACCGATAGGAATGTCGTGGTTGTTTAATAAGCAGGTTAATGATGCACTAATGATATAATTCCTGGCACAACACCAAAATTATGTCCATCACTGTATCATGCATGAAGCATATTGTAAACCCCCACTTTCTTATCGTTATATGGTAACATAATTATGTTTTTAAAATGCTAATATATATAATTATGTATGCATGAAATATGTAGATTGTAAGAGTAGAAATAAAAAGGTTAGTTGAGGTAATAGAGTATGTTGTTGAAGTTTGAATTTCGGACGAATTGACTTTTGGGTAATACTTAGTTTTGAATATGTTTAATCTTGAGAACAGTGATTAGGTAGATTTCTAAATATTTTTAGGTCAAGATAAGGTCTCTATTGAATCCGGAAGATCGAGAAAACTTGGGAGAGGTAATATGGGGTATTAGAAGTTAGGAAGTGTTCCGAAGTTAAAACACATTTCAAATAGAATTTGGGAAGAAAGGATTTTGTACACGGCCTAGTATTTGGATTATAAATTTTTATCCCAATGTCCATGTGATCTGAAATTTTTAAAGTAGATAGTTTACTTCTAGAGCTACAAAAGTGTATTTCATGAAAATATTCCAAATCGACCTCTAAATAGGCCAAAACTACACTGGAAGTTCCAGCAGAAACATGAATGACGTTCGAACATGAATTACGTTCGAACGACAGTGCGTTCCAGTACTTTTTATCTGATAGAAAAACCAAAGTACTAGGAGTTAAGGATGTTCGAACGTCAGTTACGAATTCTGACTCTAAAAATCGCTCACAAGACACCATTTTCTTCCACTATAAATACCTAAGGACACCTCCCTAAGCCCCATTTTAACATTTCTAACCCTAGAAAAGCTTAGAGAGGAAGAAAGAAAGGGAAAACAAAAGATTAAAGGGTTGATTCAAGTTTGGGACATATCAAATCTCATGTTCTTCAAGAACACTAAGGAAGAATAAGGTAAGGGTTTTCTTCATATTCTCTTACATTGAGGCTAGGGCTTAATTATATGTATTCTTTAGACTTTAAATCTTATATATATGTTATGAAATCATCTTTCCCTGGTCATTTGCAATTATTAGCGTGTTTTAAACAAATTTAGGGTTGAATACCCATGAAATCTCATTTTCTTGATATAAAACCCTAGTTTTCAAAAGAGATGGACTTTCTTCTTGATTCTTTCTTTGTTCTTGACTTTGAAACTTTAGTGCTTGGTGTTGAGTAACAAAATGATATTGATGTGATCTCTTTTATTTTTATTAATTGGTTATTGGAATTGTCACATGATAAATTTGGGGATTTTTGAGATATGTTTGCAAATTGAGAAATTTAGTTTGGTATTGTATCTCTCATGAGTGTGGGAGGACCATGGGTGGCCCTTGACGAGATATCGTAGAGTGGGTAGAAGTTATTCATACTTCGTGTGAGTTTGAACTTTTCCTACCACTTGTAGTGGGGTTAGTGCTTTGGTAAGACTAAACCGATATTGCTCACGGGTATCAAAACGGAGGGTTAGTATACTAATGCCTGGGTTGGATATGTCACTGCCATTGGTATGGTATACGCCCTTCCTAAAGGTTGGATATCTTTGAGAAGATTTGAGTGTGTGTGTGTGTGTGTGGGCTAGATGTTACTCAATGCGTTGATTCATGTGGATGTCTTACATCATGGTTGAGATACATGTATATATTGTTGTGAAATGTTCTAGTTAGGAGTTATTGTTTATTCTACCAGAAATGGTTTCTACAAGAATCTTGGGAAGTATGGGATTCCGCAAGAACTTTTGTGAAATGGTTTATGGTGAAATGGATTATTAATTGTATATTGAGCTTTTTTATTCATTAAATTATTATTGTCATTTAAACTTGAGATTTGTTTCAAATGTCCCTGTTTTCCTCAAAAGTTATATATGCTATTTGTAAAATGAGACCGACCATTTTATATGTTTTTCTAAATCTTGTTCGAGTTTGGGAGGAATGTTGCTATAGAGGTTAGTGCTCACCCCCTACAAACTATATTTTTCAGATTGTGGTCTAGAGGAGGAGGTCGGGGTTGAGAAGCCGACACATTGGGAAGCTCCACTAGATGGGCTCATGGATCCCGAGGTGGATGTCTAGAGTTATACTCTCCTACGTGCTAGACTCGGAAATTTCTTTGGAGATTATGTAAAGACTAATATTTTGTTATTCCGCTGCAAGTTTAAATGTGATTCTTTTGTGATGTAATTATCATAGTCAATCACATTCTTTTGGGATGTAATGACCATGGTTGGCCTATTCTTTTGGAATAATATGGTAAATGTTATAGTTCATGAATGAAATTTCTTTAATGATGAATTTATTTAGTTGCTCTCATGATGTGAATGGTTTATAGATTGTAATGTCGTCCAAGGTGGATTTTGGGGCGTTACACATATAATACATAGATATATAAATATATAAAACATCAGCATCTCCAGAATTTAACTAATATTATGCATATGTTCACCTCTCACTAGAGGATATAAGTAACTACTCACGCCCCATTGTTACAGACAAGCAAGGACTATGACCAGTTTTCATTACAACTGAAACTAAAATATAAATCCTAAAACGTCTTTCACAAGGAACAACTGAAACACAATCACCTTATTATCAAATAAGACAAAAAGGTGACAGTAGTTCAACTATCCGAATAGAAAGATACAACAAAAATGTGGAAGTACAGAGTTTGGACTAAAGTGTATAACGGACCGAATCGAGTTGCAAGTTTTTTTTTTCTCTTTTTATTTTCTTTTTTCTTTTTTTCTTTTTCTCTCTTGTATTTCTCTCTGGAGCACTTGGTTATGGCCTTCTTCAAATGAAGGAAGGCATGCCTTTATATAGAGGAGAGGAAAGAAGGAGGTGGCAGATCAACTTCAGTCGCCTTTGGAGGACTGTCCGGACGCCATCACCACCGTCTGGTTGTTGTGGCCATGCTGGATTTTCCCACTTGCATGTATGCTGACTCTTCTCTTGTTGAAATTACATTTTAGCCTTTGTTGTTTCATGCCTTGACAAATTGGTACTTCGTATTCTTCAGTATTTCTACATTAACCCCTAAAAATTTTAAACATAACATACATAAAACCCTAATTAAGCACAAACCCTAATTCACTCTAATTAATAGTTTTTAATTATATTTTATTTTACTAATTTGATT
>CAUOFW020008752.1:0-15958 GCA_963454935.2 Ilex paraguariensis | reverse complement strand
AAATGTTTTTATTAAACACATATAAAATACAAAATATTTATAAGTTTAGTGCTTCTTTTTCAAAGTTTGACAGTTTAACATTTGACTCCAATAACCACATACACACCGTCACTACAACACAAAAATCAGTACCCAAATAGACAATGTCACCATTTTTTGACATATAAATTATTTAGTATATCGATTTTTTCAAAATATTTAGTATAATATTTCATTAAAAACTATTATATACTTACTATATAATTTTTTATCATTCTTATTACAAACTGATTCATACTTAGAGTACACTATAAATAAATTTTCTTATCACGCATCTTAGTACCGATGATTAATGTTTATTTTTTATTTCTTATCAATCAATGAAGTTTAAATTGTCTTTATAATCCATAAAAAAATTATCAAGTTATTATTTATACCAAAAATAAATCACTACTATATGAAAACCTATAGTTCTTATAAAATTAAAAAAAAAATTCTAAGTCCAAGTTAATCAGCAATTAAAAAAAATAAGTGACTAATACAAAAAAAATAAGATACCAATTGCACTAACAAAAAATGTTCAAAACCAATATAATCGTTATGCGTTGTAGTTATTCAAACATCATATTTTTGTGTGTTGAAGTTTTATAAGTAACATAGTGCCTTCAGGTACGGACAATGACTAGTATATATATATATATATAGAGAGAGAATCAGTTGTTATTTGAATTTAAAATTTAAATTTATGCAAAAAATTTTTTTTGGCATATCTTTATTAATAGTGAATTAAGGAATAATTCTCAAATTAGAAAATTAATTTAAAAATTATTTTCAAAAAAAGGTATTTTGGAGTTTTAAAACTTAATTATTTATTAATAAAATTAAAAATAAATTTATGCTCCAATAAATTTTCTCGACGAATTAAACTTATTATAACTCTCGTAAAGACTACGGAGCCCAATTTTCACTAATTACATAGAAGTGGTAGCCCATTATGTTAAATTGTGGCCTAAATATTTCAAACAACCTAATGGTGAATCAAATGGGCTTGGACCAAGCATGAATTGTGAGGGCTGGTTACTGGAAAGTATCTATATATTGGATTGTTTACTGAGTACCAATCAACCCCTGCCTCCGAAAAGGCCTACACACTCCAACCTACTGTTTTTCTATCTCCTCCTCTGTATTTGTTCAACTTGGGCCCTGGAACCCTAGATTGTCCAAGTGATCGAAGAAGATTACACATGGCACAAGGGAAGAACGAAGAAGAGGAAGAACATGCATTGCCTTCGAAGCGAAAGCCCGATCTCACTTTCGTAGAAGAAGGCATTGTCCAGGCCTCAGAAAACAATCCAAAAAAGCATCAAAAACTCGAAACTTCTTCGGACAACAACTCCTCAGTTCCCGAAGTTGAAAAAATCGATGAAGTCGAACACAACCATGTAGAAGAAGAAGAGGAGGACGGCGACGACGAAGACGAAGAAGAAGAGGATTACGAAAGCGAAGATGATGAAGAGGACGATGGCGATGACGATGACGATGACGATGAAGATGAGCATTCGAATGAGAAAGCTGACGTTGATCGTAAGGGCAAGGGGATTCTAGTGGAGGATAGAGGTAAAGGAAAATTGATAGAAGAATCAGACGATTCTATTGGATCTGATGGCGACAGTGATCTCTCCGATGATCCGCTTGCGGAGGTTGATATGGATAACATTCTTCCGTCGAGGACTCGACGGCGAGCGGTTCAGCCTGGGGTTTATATTTCTGATGATATCCGCAAGGACTTCCATGGTGATGATGGCAATGCTTAATTGAACTGAGGTTAGTAAAACTGAAGTGCAAATATATTTTGTTCAGTTTGATGAAGAGGAAGTGCTATTTTGATGAGACTCGGATGCTAATTTCATCAATGCTATAGTGTTCGCAAACGTATGCCGTAAACTTAACTTATTATTTCGACGATGTCGTTTCAAATTAATCTGGGAATCCCCCATCTATTTTCAACATTTTTTCTTCATCAGTTCTCCGCATTTAGTCTGCATGGTTTTATTCATTTTTTTTTTATTATGAATTCGATATGCTGTAGCGTGCCTATTGTTAACTTGCCATAACGTGGTATTAATACGACAACTCAGTTAATTTTGACGCAACTACTTTTCCAAGTTGGAAGGAGGAGTGTGTAGAACTATTGTTTGTAAAGTTGCAGATTTTAAGCTGTCAATATTTTGTCTGAGCACGATAAATGCATACTTTTATTTCTTAACTACCAGATACCTACTAACCTTCTAATTTAAGAAATGTGTGGCAGAAATAGAGCTGCTTTGCTTTTTTTTTTTTCCGGCAAAATTTGCATATAGTCCAAAGATATATCGATACTGCTAAAGGTGGCTGCCTATGTTAGATAAAAGCATGGGTTCATCCAGTCAGTGTCATTATTGTGGGAGAAGCATATATTTTTTTTTTGGTGGAAGAAGCATACATTGACTTCTTTTTAATTGGTGATACTGTTTATTAAGTTATAATTTATGGATTAGGCTTGCACAAAGGATAAAAATGTGACAGAATCCAATTCGTTTTGCTATCATATGTCGTGTTGCTCCTCTTTGCCAACCTGGATACTCAAATTTCCTGGCTGCTAGATTAGGCTCTGTTTTCTCACACCAGATATTCTAAATTCCCAGTTTTCCATCTGTATGAAAGAAGTACATTACCATCGGAAGTCATGGTTACCACTCTAAATCATGGATTCTGACCTTCGGAAATTTTCTGGATATCTCTTCTAGTTGTTGACTAGGAACATTCATTGACCAGTAAAGCATAAATATTACTACAGCTTAAAAATGCAGTCACCAAGTTGTATAGTTCATCATTGCATATGGTTCCGCATGAGGAGCAAAGCCCTTGGTCTTTGCCCTTGACCTTTCATGTAATTCATTGTAGCATTTTGAAAATTCATTTGAGAGAGGCTTTTAAATGTGTTAAAAGAGTTTGGAAGGGTGTCATCTATAAATGCCCGTGCCCTTTTTCCCTATGACCATGTAAAGTCAAAGATTGCATGCATGGAAATTATTGTGGTCAATGTTTGAGAGGTTGAGAGTTATTGGAAAACTTGTGTTAGTTACTCAACCTAAATCTGATTATTGAGATGTGTTGCTTTGCTATATTCTATGGAGTGAATATGATGCTGAAAAAGGCGTTATCTATCACAGCTTCTTTGAAAATTTACAATGTCAATGTGCCACAAGTCTGTTTGTATAATCACGAGCCTTGTTGGTAGATTATGCTAGCCTATCATGGTTCAAAGAATCTGATTCCGGCAAGATTGGACCAAGTTTTATCCAACTTGACACATTCGTGTAAAACACAACTTTCTCTCAATTCATGATTGACACAAAGCCGTCTAAGTCGAATTTGGCTTGTAATTGACTCGCAGCGTATTGCCCGTCACCATTCAGTACCATTCAGCGACATTGCAAAGTGGTCTGAATTTTTTGCACTTCTTATAACTATCATTTTCCTTAGTTTGCCTGATTGCATTCCACTACCCCAATATCACCTTAGACCTACAACACATTTAAGGTTTTTTCTAGTGGGTTGTCTGTTTTGTGAAGTTACGTGTCAATTGTCTGGAATAGTGTTAAAGGCAATGTTGACAAATTATCTGTTCCCCTGTATTCAACTTGGGTTGAAAAAGCTCTGTGCCTTTGGGTGATTACTAACACAATGCATAGCCATGCATTTAAGTTGACGCCTTGGGATTTTATTGTTAGAGGTACGTTCATGAGTCCAAATAATACTCTGATGACATGCTTTACGTGCAATCAACCTTCAACAAGTCTTCTTTTGGTTGCCACAATGATCTTTACTTCTTTATCCTTTTTTTTTTTTTAATTTTTCATCATCAAGATTGGTATAGTTCTGTACAACAGAGTCCGAGAGTGCTTTGCTACCATCTAGATTGCCACTTTTCATTGGCCAATTTTGTTTTTTTTTTTTTGGTTATGAGCCAGTGTTCAATTCTGATCCTCAAGTCATCTACTTTCACACAACTCACACTATCTCTATCTTGGCTGACCTACTAGTGTTATAAAGTGACCTATCTCTTTAATTAGGCTTGTGTGTCTGGACTTGGTTTGGTCTTAGGTGGGGTGTTTGCTTCATTAGTTTTCCCATCCCGACCAACTTGCTTGGGTTGCACCTCCAACTAAACCTATGATTTACTTAGCCCAAATGCTAACTTTTATAAAGGATACCATAGTCGATTTCATTTGTTGATATTTTCAAAGTCTTCATTATGGATTTTTAAGTATTTGAAACTAGTGTTGATGAAGTAGTAAGTAGCCAAACTTGTAGAGCATCATCAAAAAAAAAAAAAAAAATTTCTTCTTGGGACTGCAAAAATAATTTTTTTTTTTGAAACATCTCGATCCTTGCATATATTTACTAAAGTTACTATTTTTTAATAGAATTTGTATAATTTGCCCTTGTTCTTTTTGGTAAGTTAGTGGATCGTATACAAGATTAGATACAAAATGGTAAAATACACTAATCCACAATGATATTTTTTGTGATCAATTTATCAACAAGATTGAGGATGATCTTAATTATGCTTACACAAAATGATGGATGATGATTTTGTCACAGGTTTTTTGATTGTATATATTGAAAGAAAAATTAGTGATAAATTTAATAATTATAGATGAATTTTATCTGTTTTGATATATCATTGATCTTATGTTCATTTTTCATATAGTGATGTGATCTTCAATCTTATTACATATCTCATGCTTAAACTAGTAAATATCGGTTAGAGATTCTTTTTTGTTTGTTTCCCCCACTAAATGGTGCACTCTGGCTCTACCCCTCTAGAGCATTAATGCTTTTGCCATTGATGGATTATGTTGTCTGACATACTTTTTTCTATGCAATCCTTGATGAATTTAATATTGAAGCAAATTTTGGTGCTTGATTCAATATCTTGGATGTATTCTTCAGGTTGATTTCTTTCTCTTAGGACGAGGACTACAAGATCTTTCAAGAAGAAAAATCGACAATTTGTCTGAAACTTTATTTCTTGCACTTAATAGTTGGGGCCAACCCTTTGGTAAAAGATAATGCAAAATGTATGGTAAGCATGTTAGGCATTCCAACATCTTAAACCTTGGAACTTGTTAGGAATTGGATGTGAGTTCAGCTTGCTTTTTTGTAAAAGTTGATGATACATATTTGCTTGCACCACGAGCCCCTTGCACATTACTTGTTGCAGGAGCCAATTGCAGGGGTGTTGTAGCCTGCTAAAAAGGTAAGGGCTCTAAAAAACGGGACTCCTTTTTTCATCTCTTCTTTGTTTCTTACACAATATTGATTCAAAAAATTTGATTAAAATAGGATCTGATCTCATATTTGCATATATAACGACATTATATTAAATGATGTAATACTTTCCTTCATTGTTATCAAAACCAAATGATTCACAATTCGATTCGATATAGTCCCAATTTGATTCGCATCTTACTTGATTAACCAATTGTATGATTCTCGCTTTTTAAAAAAAAAAAAAAAAAAACCATATTTCTATCAAAACGACGTTGTTTGGCAGTTTAGACAGTCAAACAACGTCGTTTGTATGGTAGAGGACCCACATCCTAATTAAAAACTTAGTCTCTCTCTCACGCATGCGCGTCTCGTCTGTTCAAGTTCAAGGATTACACAACTCTCTATTTGCGACTCCAGGTGTGCCTCCTCCTCCGCCTCTTCTTCTCCAAATTAATTCTGTTTTTTGATTTTCATAAAAATTTCCTTTTTTAATCGAATGTTAGTAGCTTTTGTGCCTTGGTTGGTTAATCAAGTTGCTGGTACTGAATTCTCTTGTGAATCACAAAAAAATCTGGTTCAAAATCATGGCTAATCGGACACCACCCAGCCTATCCAGAGAACAATCATGTACATGTTATTTTTTATCTTTGTTTGAATTTTGTGTTGAATCTTACGATTCTCGATTCGATGTGATTCTCGATTTTCAAATCTAGGATTTCGATTCTCGATACGAATCTCAATTTGATAACTATGCTTTTCATATGTATTTTGTAAGGCTATGTTGTAGTTTCTTTAGATATTTTATTAAATTTGAACTTGGTTACCATTGTTTAAGATTCATTGGACTCGGATTGCAATTTGTAAGCATATTATTTGTATATGTGCATATTATTTGTATATGTACATATATTCGTATCATTAAATTATCTGTCTAAAAAAAGAGCATTACCCACCCTATCTCATAGTACTTTCAACATCCACCATTGATAATACCAAGTGAAGTTACCGGTTCCGACCTTTGAAAAAGTTCTGGATCTCTTATCTGGTTGTGTCTGTGAACAATATAGGAACTTTCATTGACTAGGGAAGCTTAGATATTACTTCAAAAAAAATGTCAGTGTGTTGCCTTAGATGCAGTCTCCAAGTTGTATGGATCCTGCGGATAGTTCATAGCTGCATATTGGTCTGCCTGAGGTATGGATCCTGCATATTGGTCCTCCTGAGGAGCAAAGCCCTTGGTTTTTCCCTTGAACTTGCCTGCTGTAATTGTAATGCATGGAAGCTTATGCAGTATTTCGAGGATTCATTTGGCAGTGGCTTTTGCATGCATTTATGAGATAGGATGGTGTCATCCAATGATTGCCCCTGTTCTCCACTAATTATTATTTGCTTATAACAATCTTTTATGCTAAATATTTCATGTATGAGGATTGCTGTGGTTAAGGTATTTGAGAGGTTGGTGAGTCATTGGAAAACGTGAGTTAACGAGTCAGATGAATCTGTTTCATTCAGATGAGCTGGGTTGCAATGTTCTTCGGACTGTATATTATGGTGGAAAAGGCATCACTTAATGTGCCACAAGTCTGTTGTATAGATCTTTAAGATTTTGTGAAGTTACTATGGAATTGTCTAGAACAATAGTCAAGTTGATGATGACTAATTCTCAGGTCATTGATATTCAAGTGGGTCGGAAAAGCTTTGTACATTTGGGTGATTACTAACATAATGCATTTCTATTGCATTTGTGCTAAGGCTTTGGACAATCATAATTTATAGGTACGTTCATGAGTCCATGAGTATGCTGCGTCCAAAATATGGCTCCCTTGACTTGGTTTCATGTAATACATCTTCAACAAGTCCTCTTTTGGGTGCTGCACTGTTCTTGGTTTATTCTTGGCATGGTTCTTGACAGCACATCGTGAGAGTGCTTTGTTACCACCTTGAATGTCATTTTTCTTTACTTACCCTTGGCTGGCGTTTCTTAAGGAGTTGAACCAGTGTTTCTGTCTGAGACCTATTCTGCAGGCCTTCTATAGGAGATATTTGCATAACAGGTACTATGTTTAGTCATCGACTTTCACACAATGCAATGTTTAGTTTGGCTGACCTAGAATGCATTAATTTAAGCTGCCTCTTAAATTAGGCATGTTGTTTGGACTATGGTTTGGCCTTGGACAGGGTGCTTGGCTCATTGGTTTGCTGAACCTGACCAACTTGCTTGAATTGGATCCAAAACTGACCCCATGATTACTTATTAGTTACCACAAAGCATGCTGAGCTTTATACACAATATTGTAGCAGATTTCCTTTCAAGTTGATATTGTGTAGTTTTGATTGTGGATTTAATTAAAAGTATTGTTATTAAGTAGCATTACTTGTAGACAATTAATTATTTTGTCGGAATTCTGTGCAAGCCTTCATAGTTTTACTGTTGAAGTGCATTTGGATGGTTATTTCAAATTTCTAGGATGGATTATTGGGGCCTCTTTCTTTCTTGTGGGATGAGAACTTTGAGATAATAAATTTTGATATTTCAGAAACTTTGTAGCTACTACTATGGTGGCAGGGAAGTGTTTTTATTCTATTTTTTGGGGGCAAGTAGAAAGTGTTTTTGTCCATATAACAGAAAGACGGCTTTCAAGCTATGCATACTAGGTTGGTTGGCAAAATCGTCGAACTTATTAGCAATTTAATTTGTGTTTAGACATTTTCTTGTAGAGGTTGGTAACGCTTCTGTGTTGCCCCCACCACACCACTACTATTATTTTCACATCCTCTTGTTATCTTTTGCAAATATTCTATTTTAAAGTTTTGATTAAAAGATGTGGACTTGTATATACGTAATTTTATTATATTAATTGCTAGAATACGCTTGTTTATGTATTTTGTACAGATTGTGTGATAATTTCTTGAGATATTTTATTAAATTTGGATTTTATTACCATTATTTGAGATACATTTGGACTCGAATTGATTTGCTGGGACATTCTTTATTCTTCTTCATAATCCTAATAATTGTCCATGTGGTAATGAGATTCCATGCGTCCTAGAAAGATTAATGAGATGTTTTAAGCATAGTTTTAAAACCCGGCCCGGACATCAATCCAACAGAGGGACTGGGTCAATGGGTCATTGGTTCAACCGTTGAATTATTGGTTGAACCGGTCATATAATACAAAAATAAATAATAATTATAAATAATAATAAATAGGTTAAAAAATACAATAATTATGATAAGGAAAAATTTCAACCACATTCTCTCTAGTTTATCATATCTTGAAGGACACTCCCTCTAGTGTTTGAATCTTCAATGACACCCCTTCTAGTTTAATTTAAACATCGCTAACACCCTTTATTATTAAAATACCATTTTTAACAAAAATAATTCATCTAAAATATCAAAAAGGCCCTTACATAATCTAAATAATTTTTCAATATAAAATTTTATTAAAATTAGAGCTATTAAAATTTTAAAAAAAATTGTAAATAACAATTTTAGTAAATAATTTGTTAGTAAATACTAATTTGTTATTTACTAATTCGTAAATTTTTAAAAAAATTCGAGCCTATTAAAATTTATTTTTTACATATTAAAATTTGAATCGATTTGAACTCTATCCGAGTTGTTAGCGCCGATTAAAATTCTCTTTCGAGTTGATTAAAATTTATATTTTTTTACTTATTAAAATTTAAGTCAATTAAAATTTGATTTATTAAAATTTAAGTCAATTAAAATTTATATATTTTTATATATTAAAATTTGGGTTGATTAAAATTTGATTTGAATCGATTAAAAATAATTTTTAATTGGATAAAACAAAATTTTAATTAGTTCAAATTTTAATACGTAAAAAAAATATAATTTTTAATTGACACAAATTTTAATATGTAAAAAAATAAATTTTAATTAGCTTGAATCGAATTTTAATCGGCTTGAATTTAATTATGTAAAAAAAAATTAGAAAACAGAGAGGGTCTCATTGAAAATATATTTATTTAGAGGGGGTTTTATTAAAAATATGTTTATCTAAACGGGGTGTGGATGAAGTTTGTCCTCAAATATATCATGGACAATTTAATAAATTTACATTCTACTTAATATTTTTAATCTGATAGGGGGTGTCATTGAAGTTTCAAAAATTAGAGGGGTGTCCTTGAAAATATGGTAAACTAGAGGAGGTGTCATCTCGTACGATAATAGTAATAAACATGTAAAGTTAAGTAGAGAAAAATTATTAAACATGTATCTAATACATTTAATTTCTAATACAATTTGTAAATCTAAATTTACACATAAAAAAATACATGTTTTTAACTTCAAGTCTCCAACTATGCATCAATTATTCAATCTAAGCATAATCCATGTAATTTGTACTCTTCAATTAAATTATAATAACAATAAGCATTAAATTATATCCATTTTTTGGTTCAAAAAATATAGTAACAATAGGAACTACAATTGCTAAAACAAATCATAAAATTCAAGTTACTCAAATTTGGCCCTCCTTTCAACAATTTGGCTTGAATCACACACAACTTAAATCAAAAATTACAAACCAAATTAGTAGATTAGGGCATATAGCCATAATCAGACCGAGAACTTTTAAATGGTTCAACAGTAATTTCACCGGTTTAGCGGGTTTCAGACGAGTCTGGTGCATAATCGATCCAAAGACTGAACTGGCCCGGTTGAGGCACCGGTTTACCGGGTTAACCTGTCGGACCGGACTGGATTTTAAAACACTGATTTAAGAGACTTAGAAAAAAAAAAAAAAAATTATAAGAAGCTACTATGTTTGGTAGGCTGAGGAATTGATCCTGATTGAATTAGATGGACTAGGAGTTCGTAATCAAAGACCGTACCATTCATGAACAGAGCAATCAAAACTTTAGACCTGGACCGCTGACATGAAACGAATGGACTTGCATAAAATAAAAGGGATTGCCTTTTTGCCGTGTAAAAGAAGCTGACATCACGACATTTTGCCAATGTGGTCCTTCCCCTTCCTCCCTTCTTTATCATTTCTGATTTTTTCTCATGTCCGTCAACCCTATACCTGTCGACAACTCCGGTGCATACAGTATTACTGGTGATTAGTTAATCGCTTTTGAGAATCATACTTCATCTCCTCAACTATGTTCTTCCTAGCCACAATTGTTCATATCTACTATAATCACCTAGTTTGAGATTCAATCTGAGTAATCAATTGTTTTTTGTTTTTATAAAATCTGCCTTGTGTCAAGATAGGGTGACGTTGAAAAATCATATACCACATGAGCGCTCACATTTTTTTGCTTATTTTTTTCCTTTGAATTTCAAAATCCGGCTTGCTTTGAAGATATTATATGTATATGTATGTGTGTGTATTTATGTGTCATGGAATATAGGACCACAACTGAGCTCCATGCCTTATCATGCCCGCATGCAAATTGAGTTTTTTCACTGGTGCCAGAATTTTGGAGGACCATCTTGCATGAAATTATTCTACCAAACCGTGACAATTCATTATTTAATCCCCCTCAGCTCTGTATGATGAAATTGAAGTGATTTTTGCTTTTTAAGAAGAAAACCTAGGATCAAATGGGAGTTGCTTGTTGTTCCAACTTTAAAGTTTTATTAAGGTAGCTAGATAATCTTCCTTAGGTCACCTGATCACATGGTTGCAATTCTAGCAAATGATGGAAGAGGGAGGGGCATAAGAAGATGGAATTGATGATGACCCCTTTTAAAGAATACTTTTTGGATGCCTTTCGCAATCAATTATGTTCTTCTCCTTGTAATTATATGCAAGTGGAACTGGGCAAGTGTTAAATTACTCATTCTTTTGGCCTAACCACTCCTTTTCAAATGCAAATTACAATCCTTTCATTGGATAGTTTTGTCGTGCTTCAATTAGCGTCATCTCCTGTTACGTATTCTTTTTTGATTTGTGTAGAGATTAATCTAATGCTAGACAAATTTTGCCAGCCTAGAAACCTCTCAACTCCTTATTTTATTTTATCCCATACGGATTTTTAATCCACATGTTCTCCCATTTCTAAAACAAGTGACACAACTATTTATTAGTTAATGCTAAATCCTAAAGAAATCATTAACTCTATCAATGAGTCGGGCTTCGCTCGGATTTTAAACAAACCCGACCCAAACCTAGCCACATATCAATGGTGTCGATTTATGTGTCTTATCTCAACACATTTATGTACTGGATTTATAATTCATTCTTTCATCTTCATTATTCTCCTCAAAATTCTATTCCACCATTTTTGAAAATAATAAAAAGAACCATAAAACATTAAAAGGATTAATTTTTATACATGATGATGACTAGGTAGAATATAATTGGAAGAAATATTTATATTTACTTACTTTACTATAAAAATTTTAATAAAAGAAAATGAGAGAAGAAGTTTCTCAATCACACTCCAAGAAAACGTATGCTGCATTAGGGCATTGACTAAATTAGGTTCATAGGATACCCAGGGAGCTTATTTCCATGCTGAAAGTGAAAAATTCAACAAAGTAGATAGAGTTCGGCATCCTCGACGTGACCCAAGTTTTGAAAAACAGATCCACTAGACATCTCCCGCGTGGCAAAACAAAGACGACCACAACCTAGTTCCGGTGTGATGATCTAGAGAATAATGTAACATTATTATTTGAATAAACCACTGCACTCTATTCATCTTCCGCAGCATGTCTTGCCATAAGAACAGAAAAAAAAAATACCCAATATTTTCGGTGACCACTAAAGAGATCATAACCCTGATAGATAAGGTGATTAGTATTCAATTGATAATATAAATGAACTATAAATTCAGATATATTGAATTTGAATTTTGACAACATTTTGAGTTTGACGCCGTCCCTTGTCTTGTCGTGAAAGAAACTAATGACACCACTAATGTTGAAAAAGTACAAACTTAAATTGGGATACTCCAATCCCAATGGACACCAACCAACTAATTTTTACTTGGACTAACATAACACAACACAACACAACAAAGGTAATGGGTGAGTGAGGTCGTGAAAGAGAGAATAATAAGCAAATCAAAGGACGCCACGCGCTATATAATTCACCAATCAATATTTGTGTGCGCACAAAGGTAAAATAACAAAAAGGTTTAATTTCTCATGAACCCTTGATTCTTGGTCAAATTACACAAAAGACCCCCCTACCCATCCTAGTTTTGAAAAGCTGTAACAGACAGACGGACCCCCCTTGTCATCTCATATGGAAAACTACTACACTAACAAAAATAATGAAGGTCTCAAATAATAAAATAATCCCTTCTTATTTCTCATTGGAACAAAATATGCCTACGATTTGCTAAACTGTTTTTGTCTTTGTGATAACAATAATCTTCGGTGGGTGCGTGTCAAAACCTTAAAAATCTCGACCACATTTGCCCATCAAATTCATTTAAACCTAGCATTACAAATAAGGGTGGAAGATGCTGTAATTAATTTACAACGGAATCAATCAGTTATCCCCAATCCACCAAACTAGTTCATGTCACCCACCTATGACCATGGCGTTTGGGCGATGTACAGTTTGAACCAAGTGATAAATTCATCCAAATTTTATCTCCAATCCATCAAAAAACTTCATGCCATTTCAGTGATGGACGATTCGATTTGCTACTACCTCCTTTTCTTCTATGCGCCTTTTCCCGCTATCCTTCTGTCTATCTATATATCAGTTGTGGACTTGAACCTAATAGAGAGAGAGAGATTTATTTACGGTGGATTTACGATGTTTGTCGGACAAAAGAAAGAAAGAGATGGTCACTGGAATAAGAGGTCAGATGTTTTTGAAAATAAAAAAGATTTGATTTTCAACTTAAGCATGCTTATTATCGAGAAGGCAACAATTCTTTGGCAAATACTAAAAGGGTAATTAATATGGTAAATCCAATCCATTCCTCTTTGAATACACTTCCTATTCCCATAAGACTTCTTATCTGGCATGACCAACGCAGACTAAAATCAAAACGGCTAAAAGGCTATTTATCTGAATTTCCTTTTTAATATTATTTTATTTTTTAATTGGAATAATGCAATTATTATCCATTAAAGGGGTTAGGTTTTATGTCCTCCTGTTTATTCTACAATCTTTTTTCAGGAATTAATAAACTGTCCTCTTGTACCGAGGTTTGATTAAAAAAAAAAAAGAATAAAAGGTTAGATCATGGCCAAAAGGTGAGATATTTGCGTGTATTAGGGTTTGTGGGTGTCTGTTGTCTCTCCTAATCTTTTCAAAATTTTTACTGCTTATTTTCATTAATGTTTTTGATAAAAAATTAACCAAATTTTGACCAACTTCATGTGTCAAATGAAGGCAAATAAATTATTTATAACTTTAAATTTTCTGATTGTTGTGATGTTTTGCTATTTTAGAATGTCATAGACTCACTATTATCGAAGTGAGTGTCTTCTTTTGTCCAGGTTCTCGCAGGCAGCCATACATAATACTCGACAATTTGCACTTGCTTGCAACAATGATCTGCTCAATCGTACAAGATCATTCCCTTAAACATCAATTCCTTAATTAATTTTTTTTTTATTTTATTTTCATGGTGAGGGAGGATTTTATTTATTAAAATAAAAATAGCACATAAAAAGGGGGACATAATACCTTATCCCTCAAAATGTACCAAGTTACAAGAAAAAATAATCATGTAAATAAATTGCATGTAACTATTTTGAATAGATGAAATCCTAAAAATTTAAAACAAACAGAGAATATTGTTAGATCTAGAAAGTTTTCCTCCTAGGAGAGAAGATACGTTGAAGATCCTAAGTGAGATGAGATATAATCTCCCAGTCCCAGTCCCAGTCCCAATCCCAATCCAATCCTAGTCGAGGAATATCTTTTTAGTTGAAATAAAATCTTTGGTTCTTGATCCAAAAACCCTTTTTTATCCAAAAAAAAATCAAAATTTTTTTAAGGGGAGATCATTTTAGACCCTTTCACACTAAAATAAATCCTAAATATCTATAATTAATTATAAATTATAAGTACATATTAAACACACTGCATACCAAATTACATCGAGCAATTATTGCATCTATTGAGCGTTGTGTGTCGTACAATATTTATATACTAGTTATTTTCTGTACCTGAAGGCACAGAGTAATAAGAAAAATGATCAATAATAAACATTTCTATTCACACTTAAAACCAAATCACAAATATAAAAGAGAGAGGTCAAAGTTTAAACACCAGACTGTGGGGTGACAACGGTAATGATGGTGAATTTTGGTTGACAATGATGGTAGTGATAGTCATAGGTGACGATGATGGTGGTTGTCAGTGGTGGTGGTGGGTGGTGGGTGATAGTGGCTGGTGACGGTGGTGAGTAACGACAGATAGTGGTGGGTCATGGTAGTGAGTGATGATAGGTGCTGAAAGTGGGCGACGTGGTAGTGAAATGATTGTGGTAATTGTAATAAATACAAGAATGAGATAACGATGGTGGTAAGTGGTAGCAATTGACGACGGTGGTAGTAATTGGTGGTGGGACAGTGACTATGGTGGTGGTGGTGGAGTGGTAACGGTGGTGGTGGTAGTGATCATGGGGATGGAGGGTGGTAGAGGTGATGGTAGGACGGTGGTGGCGGTGGTAGGGTAGCGATAGTGATGGTGGTGGTTGTTGTGGTGGTGGGGGCGGTGGGGGTGGTTGTAGTAGTGGTAAGGTGACAACAACGATAATAGTGGTGGTCATGGTGATGGTGGTAGAGGTAGTGGTGGGGGTGATGGGGGTAAGGTGGTGATGATGATTGGGGGTAGGGTGGTGGGGCAATGGGGGTAAAAGTAGTGAGGTGGCCATAATAGTGGTAGTGGGGGAGTGGCGGTGGTAGTGATGGTGATGGTTGTGGTGATGGTGGTGGGGCGGTGGAGGTGGTGGTAGAATGGCAACAATGGTGATGGTGGTGGCGAGGTTAATAGTGGTGGTGGCGAGGTTAATGGTGATGGTGGCGAAAGTGGTGATGGTGGGAGTGATAGAGGTAAGGTGGAGATGGTGATGGGGGTATGATGGTGGCAATGGGGTTGGTCGTGGTGGGGCAATGAAGGTAGAAGTAGTGAGGTGGCGATAATAGTAATAGTGGTGGTGATGGTGGTAGGGTGGCGATGGTAGTGGTGGTTATGGTTGTGGTGGTGGGGGTGGCAGTGATGGTGATAGTGGTGATGGTGATGGGGGTGGTTGTGACAGTGGTGGTGGTGGGATAATTTCAAACACTATTTTTTTTAAAAATATATTTATGAGAAATTATAAATATTAAAAACACTTTTAAAAAGTCACTCCAAATACAACCTTATGGGTCTATTTTCATTATTAAATTTGAAGTGTTAATATTAATCGTCGGATTAATTTTAAAGTAAACTTGAAAAATATCTCAACCACGAATAGTATAAATCATTTTATTTATTTTTTGAAATTTGAATTGTATTGTATTTTATTATATAGTTATCACACTAAACTAAATGAGCTTGACAGTAGTATCGAAAAAAAAATTAGTATCATATTTCTAAAATTTATTGTTTTAATAAGTATTTTTATAATTTTTGTGGTTCATTTTATAATTAAAAAATGTGAAAATTTATCAATTTTATAAATGTTTTTATTACTGTTGTAATAATTATTTTTATTACTTTTT